>CM055898.1:25799244-26170661 GCA_029582155.1 Panopea generosa
GCTCACAGAAATTTTTATATTTTGTTCATTTAGCTCCATTTCTAAAAATTACATAAATTATCTACATGAATATTCATCTGTGAAATAAGAAAAACCTAGT
This sequence comes from Panopea generosa, assembly GCA_029582155.1. Classification (NCBI taxonomy): domain Eukaryota; kingdom Metazoa; phylum Mollusca; class Bivalvia; order Adapedonta; family Hiatellidae; genus Panopea; species Panopea generosa. The sequence continues at coordinate 25,799,345 of CM055898.1, forward strand.
ATGTTTACAGACCCTTAGTTTTATTTCTATTCTGTAAAGGGGAATAATTCTTGTAAATGCTTGGAAGGCATTTTATTTCGCATATTCATGGTTAAATATATTTTAGTTTGATCATTGTATATCGGTCTATATACCAAATAAAATTCCAAAGAAAGTTCAATTTGTCTTTTTAAGACTTTTTAAAAAACTAGAATGACATCACTAATTATATACTTCCACATGCTTGTACGGAGGTGTAAAGATTGATTAGATGTGTGAACAGGAGAAGAACGCCATTTCAACATTTCATGACTTGCAGCGTGGTCTACTAGTAGTGGTAGAGCGTCTGCCTAGCATGCGGAAGGTCGTGGATTCGGTCCCCGGCCGGTTCATAATCAAATTCTTGAAAAATTATACTAAAAGTTTCCTCGCTTGGCGCTCAGCATTTAGAGGATAGTTATAGGTGTCAGTGTAATGTGATTTGGTAGGGTATCATACTATGTGCATGCGGCTTTATGCGCCATTGTGGCAGCGCTCAAAATACTATCGCAAGTAGACACAGTCGCGATATACTGTAACTGAAATGTGGTTGAAAGCGACGCTTAACACCATACAGCTACATCAACATTGCCAAGTGTACCTTTAAAGCTGACTGTTGTAGCACTAAGTACTGCCTAATTACTAAATTAATGCCAAATGCAAACGTTCATAAATATAAACACGCCCCTCTCTTTGCTCAGTCCAGCATGTAGATTTGATAGTCCGACATTTTCTTCGATATTATGGCTGTTTTGTTTCCCATTTCACACGCATCAGTACCACTATCATAATATGTAGTCTATATACCATGTACATAACAACTTTATACGTGTAAATGAGAGCGAAATTAGATAGAATGTGTATTGCATGTTTGTGAAATGCAAGGTATATTTAAAGGTATATTTAAAGAGACACAAATCACTGTTGGTAGCGAATCATAGCTGTTTTTCACCGCATCAAATCAATATTAACACCGAGGGAGATATATAATATACGTATATAACCATATTGAAATTGCAAAGTCCAAGTTTTTTTGTTGTAGTTTTATTTATTTATTTTTATTTTAATTTTATTTTTTTGTGGGGGGGGGGGGGGGGTTGGGGCTTGGGGTTTGGGTTAATGGGGTTTAACACCATTTTTAACACATTTCAGGTTATATATGGCATGTCCATGGACGGAGACCTCAGACTGTGACCACCCGGACACGGAGGAATCTAAGTCCAAGTGTAACTATATACCTGATTATAAAACAAAAAATATAGTTTACATCTTTTGTGATAGATGGTAAAAGCGGCATGCTTAATAGATGCTTTTGAACAATTTACCAGAGTTACGCACCTTTGCAAAAATACTAGTTAACATTGAAATGAAAGTACTGCAAACGTATTTTGGATATTTTTATTTCACCAAGTAGATGTTCAATATCCAGTCAAAGTGTTTAAGTAACAAAAAGTATAATGAATGATTTGGGTTTTACGGCGTACCAACAAATTGTTGGTTGTTCGACGCCGACAGGAAAGTAGATTCCAGGTTCACTCTGCATGCACAAAAACAATATATTAACATACAGATTAAAAGATCACATTAACAAATAAATATGCAGAATAAAAATTGCTGCGTTACCCTTTAAAAAGAAGTACCACATTCGTTCATATTTTCCTTTCTATTTCTTTTTCTTTTCATATGAAAATAATCACTTACGAATGGCAAATTGCTGCTTGGCATCTGTGAGTATGTCGGGGATGTTAACATAACTCTGGTATTCCGACTCCGGTTTAGATATCATCACCTCTCATTGTTATGATTGACGCGGATGCAGATTAGTATGCACGTGTTTATGACATTCGGCGATATATACTGGTAATTACAGGGCAAGGAAGGAGCACGTGCCGTTTACCATAGATATATGAAAGCGTTCGGATGTTGCTTGGCAGTTTTCATTTTAGTTTTTGTAACATTTTTACATTATCTGTTTTATTAAAAAGAATTACTTTCATTTCTATCATGCTAAAACAGTCAGTAACCGTATAATAATGTTTTCTTTAATTACAGTGTATTTAAAAGTTATGAATACCATGTTCGTTCGTGCGTTCATTGTTTTATTCGTTTTTTCGTTCGTTCTTTCTCGTTTTCATTATTTCGATCGTTCGTCCGTCCATCCATCAATTCGTTTGTTCATTCACGAATTCGTTCGATTAGTCGTTCGGCCATGTCATTCATTCATTCGTTCGTTCGTTCGTTCGTTCGTTCGTTCGTTCGTTCGTTCGTTCATTCATTCATTCATTCACTTATTTATTCACTCACCCATCCATTCATTCGTTCATTCAATGATTTCATTCATTTATCTGCTTACTCAATCATTCATTCAGTTGTTCATTATTTTCAAAATCCATTTATTCAGTTTAAATGTTTTATATCATACAGTGATGGTTAAAAGTAATATTTATCGTTTACAGCAATAAAAGAAAATATCAAATCTATATTAAAGATTATAAAATCATCAACAATTTTGGAAAATCGTGGAAGTATGCAATTATAACTCTTATTTTCGCGTGTAATTAAAAAATACAAGTAGCTGTTACGCAAATACAAAGAAGAAATCACTAACGAATAATAGACATGTCTAATTAAATATTATTTATTACCATCTTCGACACCAAATTTCGATTTCCAAACACCTTGAATTGCATGCGTGAATGTTTTGCTAATGGTGAAGAACCCTGTATTAGATTAGGACGGCTGGGTTGCAGAAAAGAAAGAACCTAAACAGCTAAAGTTAAAACAGAAGACCTGGTGCAAACACCAGAGAACAGCCATTTCACCTACCATCTGTGCAGTATCCTTTTCATTTTCGATGGCCGTAAAAATATCCCAGATTCCGATTTTATTGTTGTGTGTTTTCCACATGAATTGAACAAACTACGCATCTGTATTTGTTCTGTTGCAAACTGCGCATTATTATGTTCAAACTTAATTTCCCATCTTTTCAATTTCGCCTTCCGTCGTGAAAGCCTTATAGTCTTTTTTTATGCTTTGTTGCAATTGCGCATGAACTTTCTTTTCATACAGTAGTTGAACGTTTGATGTCGCACGTGAGTCAATAATAGCGTTATGCGCGCTCATTAATCTTTCCAATACACATCACTCAAAATGCAGATTAAAAATAAAACGCCTCACATAATGTTAATCCGTCTTTGTTCAGTCCTTCGCTGAGTCAAAAGATAAATCCAATACTTGCGTGAGATACTGTGTCTTTGTGCTATTTACATCGTTTGCACGTGCGGTGTTTTCAACATTAGTTCTTACATAGCAGTGATAACACGTTATTTAACTGATTGACAGCATTATAATCAGTGAAATATCACATGTTGTTTTTTTTTGTTTTGCAAAAACTCTCAAAAACAGAACAGTACAAAACGCTGTCGTAACTGAGACTTTTTTTTCTTATCTTTCTCTTCCAAACAATTGTTTTGGCAACGGAGACTTTTAGTTAATTATTCGCCTAATCACTGTCAGTATACACTACATAAGGTGCACGGCTTACGAGTACAATCAAGCAAATGGGCAATAAAATGAACAATATTGTAGTAAACTTTGCCAGAATATGCGCATGTATATTATCCTCCTTTTAATTCTTGAAAACATCACATCAAGTTTATCCAGTCAAATGAGTATCCACTCTGATGGCGCCGACATATTACTGAACAAATAAAACTGTCTTGACAGACTCCACTTGACGCCTGGAGCTGTATTGGATATCAGACAGTCTTCTACTACTAGCTCTGCAAGTACAAAATGGATTCGTGCGTGAAGACGACACGCAGCGTGATATGTACTCTGCGCATTGGGAGTCAAATTTTCGCGTATCCAATAATTGAAACAGATTTGTCATCATTAAACGTCACCAATTTGTACTTTACTGAAATGTGAGATTGCAATTTTGAATCAAATAATCGATTTCATCTTTTTTACGCTCAGTTTAGTGAAATTGAAATTCGCAGAGTGTAGCAATATTCACCGGTGCATTATTTCTAGAAGTAGTGATAGCAGTATCATTAGAAGTGGCAACACATAAGCAGTAGGATAAGCAGCATCACCAATCGTAGTATTAAAGCAGAGTGAATATATAAAGTAGAAGCAATAGCTAGTTATGCAGCAGAAGCAAAAGCACTACCAGTAAAATCATCGTCAGCAGCAGAATCAGTAGCAGTAGCAGAAATAGAAGCTTTAGCAGTTACCGTAGAAGTAGCAGTTACAGTAGCAGAAGCTACTGCATAAGTAGTTGTAATTGTAGTAGTAGAAGAAGTAGCAGCAGTAGTAGTAGTAGTAGTAGCAGTAGTAGTAGTAGTAGTAGTAGTAGTAGTAGTAGTAGTAGTAGTAGTAGTAGTAGTAATAGTATTAAGTAGTAATATTATTAACAGTAGTTGTTGTTGTAGTAGTAGCAGTAGTAGTAGTTGTAGTAGTAGTAGTAGTAGTAGTAGTGTAGTAGTAGTAGTAGTAGTAGTAGTAGTAGTAGTAGTAGAAGTAGTAGTAGTAGTAGTAGTAGTAGTAAAATAGCAGTAGCATTATCAGAAGCGGTCGCAGTAGCAGTCGCAGTAGCAGTAGCTGCAATATTAAAGCAGTATATATCACAATTCACGTGTCTTTTTAAATGCGTTAATAAAACGAAATAAGTCATGTCCACGCATTGTAAAAAGCTTGTATCAAATAGTTGTAAACGACAGACAATCGATCCGTTTGATAAATGTCAATATACAAACCCGGAGTTAAAATCCAATTTCAAAATCAATCTCTTTTGAATAATTTCTCCTGCTTTCTAGCATATCAAAACTTCTCATTTTCCTGTCACAATAATGACACACCATATATTAATACGGAAATTTCTAAATGTAATATGGTCACGCAGCAGACGACTCTTAGATAAAGCAGACGATAAAACTAGAAGTGGTTGGAAATCTGAAATATTGATCTTAAAGAGAATATTTGATTTGTGACATCATAAAACATGTGTCTTCTCACGTTCAAAATTGTATTAATGATGGGTAATTATTCGAAATGCCGTTAATGAGGCACTATTAGGGGTTAAAAATCGTGTCAAATCTTCAAAACTTCTTTCTTGGAGAATTCCATACGAATACAGTTTTCTTTTCAATCGTGTTGTGTTAGTCTGTGTGTTATGGAGAAAAAAATCCAGATGTGTGTATACAGACCAATATCTCTAATTATTTTATACAAATAATTATATTTATGAGTATAAGCGCGTTAAATGAAGTGTATGATAAATGCTTTCTGGAAAAAAACAACCTCTATTGCAAATAGTCTTTTTTTACATAAAATTGCACATTTTATTATAAAAGATAATTCGCTACATTGTCATTGCTTTTTAGTCAGATAAAAGTCAAAGGTATTAAACCTGTGGTAGCGTATAAATATGCATCATATTGTAGCGTATAAATATGCATCATATTGTAGCATATACATATGCATCATATTGTAGCGTATACATATGCATCATATTGTAGCGTATAAATATGCATCATATTGTAGCGTATACATATGCATCATATTGTAGCGTATAAATATGCATCATATTGTAGCGTATAAATATGCATCATATTGTAGCGTATACATATGCATCATATTGTAGCGTATACATATGCATCATATTGTAGCGTATACATATGCATCATATTGTAGCGTACAAATATGCATCATATTGTAGCGTATACATATGCATCATATTGTAGCGTATACATATGCATCATATTGTAGCGTACAAATATGCATCATATTGTAGCGTATAAATATGCATCATATTGTAGCGTATACATATGCATCATATTGTAGCGTATACATATGCATCATATTGTAGCGTATACATATGCATCATATTGTAGCGTACAAATATGCATCATATTGTAGCGTATACATATGCATCATATTGTAGCGTATACATATGCATCATATTGTAGCGTATACATATGCATCATATTGTAGCGTATACATATGCATCATATTGTAGCGTATACATATGCATCATATTGTAGCGTACAAATATGCATCATATTGTAGCGTATTAATATGCATCATATTGTAACGTATACATATGCATCATATTGAAACGTATACATATGCATCATATTGTAGCATACAAATATGCATCATATTGTAGTGTATACATATGCATCATATTGTAGCGTACAAATATGCATCATATTGTAGCGTATTAATATGCATCATATTGTAACGTATACATATGCATCATATTGAAACGTATACATATGCATCATATTGTAGCATACAAATATGCATCATATTGTAGTGTATACATATGCATCATATTGTAGCGTATACATATGCATCATATTGTAATGTATACATATGCATCATATTGTAGCGTACAAATATGCATCATATTGTAGCGTATACATATGCATCATATTGTAGCGTACAAATATGCATCATATTGTAGCGTATACATATGCATCATATTGTAACGTATACATATGCATCATATTGTAGCGTACAAATATGCATCATATTGTAGCGTACACATATGCATCATATTGTAGCGTATACATATGCATCATATTGTAGCGTATACATATGCATCATATTGTAACGTATACATATGCATCATATTGTAGCATACAAATATGCATCATATTGTAGCATATACATATGCATCATATTGTAGCGTATACATATGCATCATATTGTAGCGTATACATATGCATCATATTGTAACGTATACATATGCATCATAGTGTAGCGTACAAATATGCATCATATTGTAGCGTATACATATGCATCATATTGTAGCATATACATATGCATCATATTGTAATGTATACATATGCATCCTATTGTAGCGTATACATATGCATCATATTGTAGCGTATACATATGCATCATATTGTAGCGTATACATATGCATCATATTGTAACGTATAAATATGCATAATATTGTAGCGTATGAATATGCATCATATTGTAGCGTGGTGATTTAAAAAACTGTTTTGTACCCTTAATTTGTATATTATTAATTAAGCACTAGTAAAAACAACTTAAAGCATACATTTTATAACACTAACGTTGTTATTTTTTTAAAATAGATTAAAAAAAAATAGTAGTAGCCTTTACCAGTTTCAATGTATACCACGCCTGACATCTGTCAGTGAGCTATGTATAGTTTCTTTAAATATACTTCTTTTTGGTGAACCGTATCTCTCGTATGACAATAGTGTTATAATATTCGAGCCAGTTCACAAACATTTTTTATCTACCAGTCTCTTCTCCTTAAACATGTCTGAAGATTTCAAATTACGTGGGCAGGTCAGCCCGTTTTTTTCAACCTTTCGTCCATGCTTTTCAGAACACGTCCATAATTAATTATTGCTATTAATATGTGATTTCGTTTGATATACATATAACTATCATCATTTTAATCACTTTTCTGTTTTTTAATTTCTCGCGTCGTTTTCTAAGTTAGAACTAATGTTCCTAACAATATGTTAAGATATTTTATTAAGTAGATTTTAAATTAGGTAATGTTAAAAGCAAATTAATATTATGTCATGGAGAAATATTTTTTTTAAGATTATATCTTCCATTCTAATCCAAGGTTATCCTTAAAACTGTATGTATGTAAATTTGAATGAATAAATATGTTTAAACCAAGAAAAAAAAACATGACACGCTCTCAAATCTCGCGTTGGGCTTGGGGCTGTCACATTCAAAACATTTGCATAAAGGACATTAAAAGTTAAAACATGTTCAATAACGGTTATGCAAAATCAATATGCTTTTTTTGCGGACAAAGTAACGGGCTAAACATTGATTATTAAATGTGTGTTACTGATGGAGAAGATTGACTCATGTAACATTAATTAAGAGCTGGCTGTGTCACACTGACAGCTGTAGCAACTTTCATATTGCTCAGAAAGTTAGATTCGTTTTTCAATATTTAAGTGACTGTATTACTCTTCAATATTAGAGTCAAAGAAGGATAGAAATAGAGTTAATGTCATATGAAAACTGTTTTTGTGTTTATTGTTTTAGTTGTTTTTGTATGTTGTTTTTTGTTTTATGTTTTTTTGTGATGATTGCAATATGATGGTACTAATAATAATGTTTATTTTGATAAAGATATCAATTAATGATAATGATGATGATGGTGGTAATAATGATGCTTATGATGGTGGAGGTGATGATGATGATGGTGGTGATGATGATGATGATGATGATGATGATGATGGTGGTAATGACGACGACGTCGGCGGCAGTGGCGGCGATGATGATGATGATGATAATGATGATGATGTTGACGACAATGATGATGATGATAATAATGATGATGATGATGATGTAGTGGTGATGGTGGTGCTGGTGGTAGTGGTGCTGGTGACGACGACGACGACAACGACGACTGTGACGGTGACAATGAAGATGAAGATGAAAATGAAGATGAAGATGAAGATGAAGATGAAGATGAAGATGAAGATGATATATATTGATCTTTTACGTTTCGTATAAAACATCACAATTACAACCTTACCTTTTTTCATGATAATATTCTATAAAACATCCATTATAATTTCCAAAGTTTTTTTGTGAATTCAGTGCATGTGCAATACAAATGTTTTCAATAGTCTAACAATTTCACGTCCGATCGTAACTTGTTTTGATGCCTATTAATCGCGAATCCGTGAAAATGTAAGAAACTCCCTAAATATCTATCGTTCACTAGATACGCTGTGGTGAAGTGTGGCTTCCATCAAATAGTTAAATGAACCTGAACTCGACATATCAGCTAACATATGTATCACTGCACTTGGGTACTCAACATCCTCGGCCCGGATATAGGAGGGTTATTTAGAAAGTACGCGCAGGAAATAAGTACTTTACGTTTTAAAGTTTGACATACTTAACTAAGGTATTGCTAAGTGCACGCAGAGAAAGGGTTATTTTAGCTCTCATGTCTATGAATTTATGAAATGTGTTGTTAGACGGACGGTCGGGAGAAGGGGCATAATATGTGTAGTCAAAAATATTTTTTGCATCAATCTTGATTTTTTTGTTAAATAGTTCGTTATGTCATATAGTGATGTACTTAAGAAAATGATGTTACGTATAGTTATATACTTAAAATAATGATGTTACGTAAAGTGGAATATTAAAAAAAATTATGTTACAAATTCCCTTTGAATGAATATCAGGCTTTTACGGTTTACCAACGGGAAATATTTTATGACGCCAATATGAAGAACGTTTCTAGGCTCATTCTGCATGAAAAAAACTAGCAATTTACATACATATTGGGAGAAATTCTTTACAGAATGAGCCTAGAACGTAAGTACCAAAAGAACTGAAGAGATATGCAATACTCAGCTCCTCTGACATGCATGAGGCTACAGTGGGCATATCCTTGCCATCACAGGGTTAATCATTTTTAAATGAGAATGTTGACATTCATACCGAATTCATACGTTTATAAACGCATAATGCATTTAAGTGAATAACTTTAAAAAAAAAAACATTGTCCATAAGTATTTACCTGGTTTTCGGTATTCTTCGCAAATATGTCCGGGCGTTTAAGCGCTTTTTCCGTGTAGCAATTCGCAAGTGCGATAATGCCGATTTAATAATGTGTCGGTATCGGTTTATCAACAATAATATCACTATTTACAATCAACTGACGGATATTCACGAGTGCCAGGTATAAACGTACTGACAATATCACAATCCGTGTTCTTTACAGTCACGTTCATGGTTCGTTAGCCCAACATAAAAAAGACGAAAAAACATATATTCACCATCAATAGTTCTAAGCTGTATCGATATAGTATGAACTATTACATGTGTGGTTTTGATTTAAAAAAATACCACAAATATATTTTAATTATTTAAACTGAACCATCAGTTTGTCCTGATTTCCTCGTAATTTGTTTGTTTTTTAAAAAATAAATCGAGAGTAATCTGGCAATACTTTTTATTTAAGGGTTTGAGTTATTGTTGTTGTTGTTTTAAAGGGATTTAACGCCATTTTCAAAACATTTCAGGTTATATGTAGTATATCCAGTTTTATTGGTTTAAACATATGTATTCATTCAAATTTACATACATACAAATCAGTTTAAGTATAAATATGGATTAGACAGGAGGAAAAAATCTTATAAAGTTCTTCTCCATGTCATTATTAATTGTGAACAGATTTGGCAGTTTATTAACAATTTAATTTATGCTCTTAACATTACGAATATAACCTACTTATATAAAATATAAATTATTTAATAAAAATGTTTTAACATACTGTTAGGAATATTGGTTCTTAAATATAAGAAACTTAGAAAATAAAGTGAGAAATAAATTCCAGTTCTATTGGTAGAGCACCTCAGAATGAATCTGAGTAGAACCACCGTCCGTCTACATGTAACCTGAAAACTCTCTCACAGTGTTTGGAGCGAGAGGGACTCGAATCTACGCGGTGAGACACAAGTGATTTTAAGACGGTGCCTTAGACCAGTAGGCCACGGAAGGCCCTAGTCATTTATAATATGGCATTATTAATCTTAAGGCATTTCTATAGGAAACTTTAAGTTTAAGAACAAACAAATATATGTTTTTAATACAGAATTAATGCTATGAGACTAGTTTTGAAAGGATGAATGGAATACAATATATGCAAAAGATTATTTGAAAAAAAATCAAGATATGCAATGTAAGATATATATATATATATCGAGATAGTTATTTGTGAACAACCAGTAATAAATTTACAGATAAGACCACGACCACTGTGCCTAGTTACAATACAAAATGAATACACAAATAGAAGGCATATATAATTATATATATACATGTAATACATATTTAGATTATATCAAATGAAAAAGGAATGTGTCCCTTTAAACAACTCAAGCGGGATGGGCATTTAAAACCCAAATATTTCAGCACACGCCATTCTAATGGAGGGTAAACCGCGCGGAATTATACGGTTCACCACCTAGCATCCTTTCGTACTTGAAACTGCTTAGAGATTCAGACATATTTACAAATTGTTGAACTTCGTATTAAAAAGAATTAAATTTTTGATTACTTCTATTTTCATAGAAACAACAGCAGATTATTTTGAATATTTGAAAGTATTTATAACAATGACGATTTGTTTTTCGTAAAATAGTTCATATGAATCACCCGGCATACTTATTCCATGTCAATGTTGCAGTAGGTCAGTGTGTTTATCCAGAACAGAACGGAATGGAACTGAATTGGAACGGAACGGAACAACGGAACGGAACGGGACGGGACGAGAAGGGACGGGACATATGTTTTATTAGAAATACAGAAAGTAAAACATCACAAAATAAAGAGTACACACTCATTATAATAAAGTAGGGTCACGTATCTTTGTAAATCGGATGAAAAGCGAAATTACAAGACTTTGAAAAATCTTTTCATTTACATCAACTAAGTATGTCATTGCACTTTAGAAAAAGTAAGCTGTTGTATTCAAATGTCGATGTGGTGATGCGGAATCAAAACAGATCGATATTTTAATGACGCGATGCTTAAGCAACATGACGAAGTGGTGATATCGATGAATCGATGGATCAAATGTGTGAAGGTGAGAGAGCGATTTGGCGACGAAACAGTGGATGTATCGATATTATCAAAACGATGGTAACAGGAACTAGTAATGTTCTACAGAACCGCAATTACGACAGACTACGGACGTCGGACCATCACTAGAGCCCTTCTGTCGCCAAGGGAAAGCGAAAAGGAGAGGAATGTCTTGTCTGTCCGACAATTTATAGCGCTGAATACAGCATTTCCATATCTCCACATGTTAGACCAAGTATAATGGATTGGATGGGGCATTATGTGACACAGCTATGATTGTGCCGTCTCAAGCAAACATCCACATCAAGAAGCGACTGTAAAATTGTTAATCGAGTCCAACAACGTACACACTATGATACAATTCAACGTTTCATATCAAGTAAAATGCTCTTATCAATAAATACCTTATTTTTCGGAATTGATAAACAAAAAAACAAAAAGCCGAAACTGAAACTACTTATCATTCATTCCTTATGATGCAGCACGAAAGGTCAAGTGCGTGAAGTGCACGTCAGAAAACAAATGCAACCTTATCTAACGCATGCAGCTATATAAACATCCACTTTGTAGATAAGTGAATATTTGAAATGCATCATCCGGCTGGTTCCGTTTTTTTATTAAACGTAACAAGAATATACTATCGTCCTCTGTAATTTGATTATCTCTTCCAGTTCTTCTCTGTATGTCTTTTATGATTAAGTTAATAGACCAAAACGGCCTTCTGTTTAACGTCGCTGTGAAATGTTTCATATAGATTGAAAACATATATGCTGTAGGAAAAGTGTACGCTTGATTTCTCTTTAAAAGAATCAATGGCCTGCCAACATTTTCATTTTTAGCCAAATTATATTGAATGCAAGATAAATGATAAAATAAAATATTATCATTTCAGCTAACGAGTTTCATAAATTCCACGTCGATACTCATGAGATTTAAGAGTAATTAAATATCATCAATACTTTATGTCTGAATTATGGAGTCTTTATGCAAAACTTACCAAAATAGTACTGAGATTATATCAAATAAAAAAAAATAAAAAATAGAATTGAAAATGCAGCACTTCGACACACGAACATTCCAATTTCCATGAGGTCCTCAACACCATATTGCTACAAGGCACATTGTTGTGTTTAACAATAAACTTACTACAGAGGAGTCGTTGTAAATGAATAATTCTCTAAAAATTTACACTTTGAGACGATGAAGCGAAAACATCTACATTATGGGACCATATAGCGAAAACATCTACACTCTGGGATCACAAAGCGGAAACATCGACACTATGGGACCACAAAGCGAAAACATCGACACTATGGGATTATGAAGCGAAAACATCGACACTATGGGACCATGAAGCGAACACATTGACACACTGGGATCACAAAGCGAAAACATCTACACTATAGGATCATAAAGCGAAAACAGTTACACTATGGGACCACAAAGCAAAAAACATTGACACTATGGGATCATGAAGCTAAAACATCGACACTATGGGATCATGAAGCGAAAACATATACACTATGGGATCATGGAGCGAAAACATCTATACTATGGGAGCATGAAGCGAAAATATTGACACTGGGGATCATGAAGCGAAACCATCTAAAATTTGGGATCATGAAGCGAAAACATCTACTCTATGGAGCATGAAGCCAACATATTGACACTGGGGATCATGAAGCGAAACCATTTAAAATTTGGGACCATGAAGCGAAAACATCTACTCTATGGGACCATGACGCGAAAACATCTACACAATGGGATCATAAAGCGAAAACATCTACACAATGGGATCATAAAGCGAAAACATCGACACTATGGGATCATGAAGCGAAAACATCGACACTATGAGATCACGAAGCGAAAACATTGACACTATAGGGTCACAAAGCAAAAACAACTACACTATAGGATCGTGAAGCGAAAACATCTACACTATGGGATCACGAAGCGAAAACATTGACACTATAGGATCACAAAGCGAAAACAACTACACTGTAGGATCGTGAAGCGAAAACATCTACACTATGGGATCATGAGGCGAAAACTCCTACACTATGGTAAAACATACTATCATGAAGCAAAAACATCTACACCATGGGTTCACAAAGCAAACAGTTAGGGACATCGTGCTGTGTGTTTGTCAACAAAAAAGATTTTACGATGTTGACAGTACGACATCACGACAGTACGAATGTGGCAAAGCCAATGCACGATGCACTTGGCAGCTCGACGAAACGACAGCGTGAAAATAACAAAGCGATATCACGAGGGTGATAGTACGAAAGCACGACAATGATAAATTATGATACGACGATGGGGAGATCACGCAGTTCGACAGCGCGATAATAAAAAAAGCAACGACAGTGTTTTTAATACGACGGTACCTTGACAAAGTGATGGCGATATTGATTATAGCTGGTATGAATTGCATTCGTATTATATCAATTTGGACTAATTCTCTTTTCATAAAATGGTGAATCATGTTGTTGTTGTTGTTGTTGTTGTTGTTGTTTTTGTTATCATGATAAAGTCACAGAGCAACCGAACCCACGAATTCCTGGATCCATTACAAATACCCTGCCACCAAGCAACCACAGTAAAGGTTGTGAGTAGAATGATTAATGTCTCTAGTTACTTTATATTTCGGCGAATATGCGCGGTTCATAACATCAATCTGTCATGAGTACGGTGCTGTTGCACGTTCATGGACCGCCAAAGTAAACAGTTTTCAGATACACGTATCACGTTTAACGGTTTTATCGCAAGACATTCCACTCATGAAAGCCAAAAATAAAACTTTCATTTTAACGTTAGTTTAACATACACGTAATGAACTCTCTATGTTTAATCAGACGTTCGACTACTTCACAGGAAGGACTGTTACGATGACGATAGCAACATATATTATAAAAAGCACGTGGGAGACAGGTTGTTTATGCTTCGAATTATCATCAAAATGATATGCACCACGGTCTTATTCGTGGACAGTATATGTCATGTGCACCTGTAAAAACAGGGTGACTCAATCAATGCATTTATGTTCTGCAGGCCTCACGGACCTAGGTTCAATCTGCATATTCTTTCATGATGTTTTGTTGTTTTTAATCCATTTATCAATTTGTTTATGTTGTTGTTGTTGTTGTTGTTGTTGTTGTTTTGATGTTCTTTCTGCTGATATTGTTGATGTTGTTTACACATATGCAGTGAGTCTACAATCGTCCTTCTGGTTAGCGATATACTACCTTTATGAGTCGGCCCGCCGTAAAACCTCATTTTCATTATTCACTTGTTTATAAGTCACATGTTGTGAAATATCTTAATCGGAAAATGGTTATTTTATACAGATTTATATTAACGTTTGAGCATGTAGGTATCTTATGAATACTTTTTTAAATGTTTTATTCAAAATTCTTTGCTCAAGCGCAAAGCAATGAAACGCAATTTAGGACTAAATAAATATAATATTTTCTGATCAAAAACAACGTTATACATGAATTCTTGCTTGAAAAATCGGTGTAAATATCCCATATATTAAATATTATAAATGTCACGTGACCCCATCAAAGTTACATAATATACTCGTTATGTTAAAATCATCGTTATAATAACTATTACCAAATGCATTTTTATCCATTTTTCAAGTTTAAGATAAACATCTTCAAGCAACGCGAGCACTTTAATAATTCGATATGCCCGTAACACACCCTTCCTTATCTTGATTCCCACGAGACTATTCAGAATGTTTAAAAATAATCACTGCAAAAACACACGTAACACGTGGCTTCTAAAAGTACAGTTTTAAAACGTACTGAATTTACAGGTCAATATGTCTATTGACTTGGTAAATTACTTGTATACGGAATTCAAATTATCATATATTATTTTAACATTAAACACAAAAGAAAACTTATGACAGGTACTACCTATTACTACACTGACAGTTCATCAATTAATTCTGGAGCAGAGGAAATAAGCGCTAATATAGTTTTAAACAACAGTAGTAAAGTGGTACATCAAAATAATTAACCAATTATTTTTGCATGCTGGCGTACTTATCTTACAGTCTGTCGGGACTACTTTTATGTACAAAGCCACGTTTTATGACGTGACGACGAGGGATGAACGAAGTTCCATGAAACCATTAACAAGGTTTGAGCTCCCCTGTGACAGTTTAGCCAGTCCTGTCACCACTGTTATATGTGTGCACGTTTGTGATTATTCTATATTTATATCATGTATGTGCTGTTGTGGTGACCTTGACCTTAACCTTGACATTGACCGTCGAATGTTACGCCACGTGTTGGGCATACAATTAATAAAAAGGTCAATATTAGAAAATATACGAGGGTTGATCCAGAATTAACGGGGGAATAAAAACAAAAGAATGTTTCATATAGTTTCTAATATTTAATAAATTATATAAATGAATGTTATAAGCTATTATATTATCCATCACAATGATCAATTTTAATTAAAGTACAGTATAAGTATAGGACCGATTAATACAAGAGAAAAACAACGTATAACTTTGATTTTTATCAAATTACAACCAACAACATGAATAAACAATTCGTGGCCCTGCTGGTGGCTCAGCCGTTTTGACGAACGTTTCACTTCTCAGTTAAGAATTACCTCCTTTACATGGCGGTAGCAAGATTATTACGCCCAAGAAATTAGAGCTGTGTAAAGCGAATGGGCATTGTGAAATTGTGAAAAAGCAACCTGGTCAACACCATGTGATTTTCTGCATAACTGGACCAACAGAGGACTCTTTATGGGAACAAAGCACTTTTAGAATCGGTATTAATGTTCCAGTGTTCCGGAAGTGCATTTCGCTATAGGTGGAGCAATACAAAATTAATTGTTGTGCGAGACGTCCAGTGTTTTACCAGTATTCAGATATGCAAATCCAAAAATCTTACAGGTGTCGATGATAAGATGTCTCTTTTGAAAATATAGACCTGCATCTAAATGTATGAATTTATCTGGTTCATTTTTAAAACGGAAACCAATATGTCTGTCCTTTTAATTTTACATTTTAACAGAAAAAACAAAATGTGTCTTCTTGTGAAGAAATTGGCACCTGTGCATTATCAACAAGTACTTACAACCATTTTGTTATACCGGCATCTTAATGCCTACACCGATATACTTTCTGTTGGTCACGGCGGTTTTCGGTACAGGATTGCGATTAGTCAACGGATATTTACACTGCTATACTTAGTGCTGGACATGGTGGTTGCCGGTATAGATCGGAGATTAGTCAACGGACATTTACACTGTTATACTTTGTTATGGCCACGGTAGTTGTCGGTATAGATCAGAGATCAGTCAACAGGCACTTACACTGTTATACTTTGTATTGGCCGCGTTGGTTGTCGGTATAGATCGGAGATTAGTTAACAGGCATTTACACTGTTATACTTTGTAATGGCCACGTTAGTTGCCGGTACAGATCGGAGATTAGTCAACATGCACTTACACTGTTATACTTTGTATTGGCCGCGTTGGTTTTCGGTATAGATCGGAGATTAGTCAACAGGCACTTACACTGTTATACTTTGTATTGGCCGCGTTGGTTGTCGGTATAGATCGGAGATAAGTCAACATGCACTTACACTGTTATACTTTGTATTGGCCGCGTTGGTTGTCGGTATAGATCGGAGATTAGTCAACATGCACTTACACTGTTATACTTTGTATTGGCCGCGTTGGTTGTCGGTATAGATCGGAGATTAGTCAACAGGCACTTACACTGTTATACTTTGTATTGGCCGCGTTGGATTTGGTATAGATCGGAGATTAGTCAACATGCACTTACACTGTTATACTTTGTATTGGCCGCGTTGGTTGTCGGTATAGATCGGAGATTAGTCAACAGGCACTTACACTGTTATACTTTGTATTGTCCGCGTTGGTTTTGGTATAGATCGGAGATTAGTCAACATGCACTTACACTGTTATACTTTGTATTGGCCGCGTTGGTTGTCGGTATAGATCGGAGATAAGTCAACAGGCACTTACACTGTTATACTTTGTATTGGCCGCGTTGGTTTTGGTATAGATCGGAGATTAGTCAACATGCACTTAGACTGTTATACTTTGTATTGGCCGCGTTGGTTGTCGGTATAGATCGGAGATTAGTCAACATGCACTTACACTGTTATACTTTGTATTGGCCGCGTTGGTTTTGGTATAGATAAGAAATTAGTCAATGGACATTTACACTGTTATACTTTGTGTTGGCCACGTTAGTTGTCGGTATAGGTCGGAGATTTGTCATACAGAAGTTTACACTATTTAACGTTGTGGTGGCCACGTTGGTTGTCGGTATAAATCGGAGATTTTTTATACAATCTTTTACACTAGAATACTCTGTGTTGGCCACGGTGGTTATCGGTATAGCTCAGAGAATAACCAACTTGCATTTACATTGTAATACATTGCGTTGGCCAAGTTGATTGTCGGCATAGATCTGCGATTATTCAACGGAAACTAACACTGTTATATTTTGTGTTGGACGGGGCAACTGTCGGTATAGGTGTGAGATTATTATCCTGACATTTACACTGTTAGGCTTCGTGTTAAATACCTGTGATAGGTCAATGTGTGCTCAGACAGTTTTGCTTTGTATTGGCCACGGCGGTTTTCGCCAGATGTGTGTAATCAGCGGCACTTAATCCATTATTCTTTGTGTTGGCCACGGTGGTGGACGATATCATTGTTTTATCAAATGACGTTACCATTATCTGAAAACACTCCAGACATTTTAATGCAACAGCTTCGAATATTACAATAATGATGATAATAATAACAATAACGATAACACCAGCAATCATTTGTCGATATCAGACGATAAAACAAATATTCAGACGTAAAAAATCTCAATTTGCGTGTAAATTATATAAGAGACACTCATCTAAATGAAGGTTAATAATCCACTTACGCATGATTGCATGACGGATGCTGTACTTCAGGACTCGCGTATAAAATGCACAGTACGTTGTAAACGACCGCGTAATTCATTTTATGCTAGACACCATTCCTAATTGAAACGGATAAAATTCTAGTTATGTTCACCGTGCAGGTGCATCTGTTTGCCTCCTATTTCAGGGATGTAGCTTGCTTAAGTTGGGTGTGCAGGCACGGGCAGTGTAGGGAGTCTGGGGGCATGCCCACTGTTCATTTTTTATATATGAACTTGAAACTTGAAATATTTACAGCTATTACTCATGGGTCATATGATTGAGCAAAATGTACGTTAACGTGCAAATATACACAGAAACTTATTTTACAGCATTATCAAACACAATAAACACAACTTTTCACCACATGTTTCCCCTAAGGCTTATCATCCAATCACTTTTTTATTGCATTTTTTTGGCGTTTTTAGTTTTTATCATTTTTTTCGGAGAAAGGTATAGGCCCGAGCCTACACGGTATTCCGGAAGATACGCTTCTGTATTCTTCAGAATCACTTACAAAGTTAAAAGCAAAACATTTGTCATCATTCATTTTCTTAAAATACATATTCTTAAATGCAAAATACACTAAGCATAGTAACTGAATCAAGATATATAACTCTGTCCATTTAGGTCCGATCTTGACAGATGGGAAACAAATATGTAAACTTAATATATATGTAAATCATTCAACTGTGACTGATGGGAAACAAATATGTAAACTTAATATATATGTAAATCATTCAACTGTGACTGATGGGAAACAAATATGTAAACTTAATGTATATGTAAATCATTCAACTGTGACTGACGGGAAACAAATATGTAAACTTAATGTTTATGTAAATCATTCAACTGTGACAGATGGGAAACAAATATGTAAACTTAATATATATGTAAATCATTCAACTGTGACAGATGGGAAACAAATATGTAAACTTAATATATATGTAAATCATTCAACTGTGACAGATGGGAAACAAATATGTAAACTTAATGTATATGTAAATCATTCAACTGTGACTGATGGGAAACAAATATGTGAACTTAATGTATATGTAAATCATTCAACTGTGACTGACGGGAAACAAATATGTAAACTTAATGTTTATGTAAATCATTCAACTGTGACTGATGGGAAACAAATATGTAAACTTAATGTATATGTAAATCATTCAACTGTGACTGATGGGAAACAAATATATAAACTTAATGCACCATCTCCTCTTACTGCTCTAGTCCCTGCAAACATCGGTAATACAGTTACGTACAACCTGCGAAATTCAAATGACAACCGTACATTACCATGTAATACCCAGCTTTTTTACAAATCTTTTCTTCCCTCTACAACAAGGGACTGGAACGAACTATCAATAGAAATAAAAAACTCAGAATCAATTACAGTTTTTAAGAATAAACTCAATAGCAACCGACTTATTACTCCAAAACACTATTATGCAGGGAAGAGATTATCACAGATCCAACACACTCGCCTAAGAACATACTGTAGTCCTCTTAATTATCTTCTATACACTAAAAACTTAATCAACAGCCCACTTTGTACATGTGGATTAATAGAAAACACAGATCATTACCTCTTCATTTGCTCTTTGTATACGGAGCAGAGAGACATTATGTTACAAAAAATACGAGAATTAAACATACAACCAACTGTAAATACACTTTTGTTTGGAGATCCCTTGTTATCCATTGAAATCAATACAAGCTTATTTCTAATAGTACAAGACTATATAATAGCATCAAAAAGATTCAAGTAGCGCATAAACCACTTAACAGTTAATATTTTCAAATCCTTTCAAATCTTAATTTTAACTAACATTTATCTGAACTTAGTTTCGATATATCTGTACATAACTGACCATACCATTAAGTCCCTCAATGGCTATTCCTATTCCTGTTGAGACGAACAGCAAAATTTCACCCATCTCTCTCTCTCTCTCCCTCTCTCTCTCTCTCCCTCTCTCTCTCTCTCTCTCTCTCTCTCTCTCTGTTTGTTACAATATGCAAAGTTTCTTGACATATTCTATTAAGAAATTTATATCTCTATATATAATATGTAGGAACATCTACAGATCCTTATACTATCATTCATTGATATATATATATATATATATATATAATTGTAATACTGTCACATATTTAATAGATTGATTTTGGGAGACAGATTCACAAAAGCTGTAAGCTTTCTTCTGAATCCCTTTCATAATTGTATACACATGTGTTAACTAATATGTGATATTTTCAATGTAATTGTATACTATTTGTGAATAAAATATGTTTAAACTAAACTTAATGTATATGTAAATCTTTGTGCTAAAGCCCTAGCCTGCTTATGTCGTCGTGGTCTACTCTTTTGAAGCATGGGTTGAAAAGTTCGATTTAAGGTGATTTAAACGTAGAGAAAATCGTCCGCTGACCCAGTCGTGTTAAACTTCCAAAGTCGTTTTTAGTTTTAATTTCAGTGAGTTTTACTCTTCCAGATGATAAAGTAGAATACATATTTATTTGATCACTGAGAGACTTTGCAAACAAACAAAAATATAAAGCACATTACATTATTAGTACATAATAAAGTACGGGTTTTGTTTACAAATTAATGTTCGTCTCTTTCGGCAGAAAACGGGGAGTTACGAAGCTTGTTCGGAAACGCGTCGGTCGATAATATATGATCAATTCACTTCAAAGAGGAACATAGTATGGGGAACTGTAGGGGATGCGGTTAAAAATTAGATAACTGCTTGCAGTTAAATAGTTTTTAAGAACGCCTCCTCTATTACCCTCAGTGTATTAATGAACTGGAACCCACGAGCACGTAAGCGACGAATCGTTTATATAAAATAAAAAATAAAATTACTTTTTTAAAAACTGTACTAAACAAACCACCCTTGGTAGCCTCTCAATATTGACTACGATAAAGTGATTTGCGACGTAATAGTGTGTGCGATAGTATCACGCGTATGTTCAGGGAAGGATCCTGAGCAAGAGTTACTAGATTAAACTAGTATTCTGTGCTCATTGTTTTTCAGTGCGTATGAATATTATAATGCGTACTACGTTCAATAGTTTTATTGCAGACATCAATATTATATATTTTAAACAAGAAAACCCAATTACTATACAATATATTAGTGAAGCCATAACTATTCTAATCTTGTTAATGAACCCTTATCTAACGGTCTTAATCCGCACACTGGCACTGCAGTTTCTGAACACTGGCGGAGGGTCAGTTGGAAAGCAACCGCGTCATTACGGAATTACAAAAATGTAAGCAAAAGTTAAAAGTTCGGTCCGCTCGTCTAAGAAACACACATTTCGATCAAAGTTATTTATTTTCTCGCTGTTTTAAAAACAGTCACTAAGGGGTCTACAGGAATGGTTTAAGCAATACTATAAACACATTTAATTACAATCATTTTTGTTAATTGTCAAAAAGTGTGCATTTCGGAAGTTTAATGACGCTTTGATATAATAATATCAGCAGATAGAAACAAACCAAACAATAACTCCCTAAAATTATATTATGAACATTGTATTATGTCATTTTTTTAAAAACATGTTGCATAACATACATCAAGCGCTACAATTATATTTAATTTGATACCTGTTTGAAAAGCCGTCTAAGCTTTGAACTTTTGTTTTTGGGTGCATGTTTCAGCCAAAGTTTAAAAAAAATATTGAATCGATTTTGAAAAATAGAATACTGGTATTTACAACTAAAAGAAACAGTTCAGCTGATACAGTATTAATGTTTTTCCTAAACATTTTGTTCACAAAATAAAACAAAAAACGTTGGCTGAAATAATCAACAAGAATAACGAAATATGACGGAACTGGCCGAGTATTTACGATTGACGTATTTCCGGCTAAATAAGTCGAACAAACTTTTGGTTTTGTTTTTCAAAAAGAGTAAAACTGAAAGAAAGAAATCAGGAAAGCTTTTAAAGTATCCTTGTTCTTTGGAATTATAAATACGTTTCATTATTTATATCAATTGAAATAAAAACATCTGCTGGCATATTCATTTACGCACACTCAAACACGATCTTTGCCGGCTGATTCATACATGGAATATGTCTTAGCTTTAAAACTGAACATTTATTATTGTTATCGATTATCCATTTGTATCACCAAACTATGAGAGAACCTTTGTTCTCTGTAACAATGACGCCAAACCGTCTCCTCAAAGCGAGTGTAATGTCAGAGAGTTAGATTTAATTAGGTTCAGTTACTGATAATATGTTACACGACCACGTGGTACTGTCTCTTGGATTTTTTTTCATCGCATGGCAGATTTTCATAATTTTTTTTCTTGTTCTTTCGTATGTGTTTGTTTTCCTTGTGACATTGGATGCCATGCTTAAACAATCATGCGTACTTTCTCAACTCCGTCATCCTTTGTTTTGTCAAATACATTGAATGTGTTATAATGAAAATAAATATATAATAGAAAATAAGCCATGCAGGCTACGACATCGTTCATAAATGGTCACGTAGGTTGGCCGTCGGTTAAGCAGTATGAACTCTATTTACATAGAAGCATGCAAATAAACCAATCTTATCAAAGTGGAGAAGGTGTTAATCAGCTTCCAGTATGTATAAATTACACATTTCTAAAGTTATAAAATTCGTCTTATTCCAAATAGAGTTGACCATGAGAGCCTTCTGGCCTCACACCACTATTATCTCCCTTGAGTACTCCGCACCTACAGATGAAGAGGGTAGAAATAAAACTGTATTTCTCTTTTTCTCTATTTTCAGGGCTTTGCACTTCTGTGATTTATTTTTGATACCATGTGCTAAATGGTCATTTTTTTAGAATTCACCACTGAAAATTTGATGCTGTTGCCAGATTTCTGGGCAATTATGTGTATTTTCATTTGGTTCAAACCGCATCGTGTGTGAATAGTTGAAATATCATTTCTAGTGAAATTGATAGGTATCGCAAAATCATTGAATTTTAAAATAAAAATGATCAAGGTATGCTTTTTTCCTTTATAAATGCATGTGTTGAACCAGATTTTGAGCCCAGACACATGTTACAACTTCTTTTTTTCTTTTACTGTGTTTTCAACATAACTATTACAATGGAGCGCTATAGGAATTGTAATCGTGGTATGAGACGTGAAGTATCTCTTGGACTCTATGAACCACTTGTAGCATCACAAATTGAGTGGTTAAATGCAGCTTTAGAGAAGAGATGCGTATAGAACCTTACTCCCGATTTATGTAAAAAGCTTAATATAAAAGTGTCCAAATGAAAACATCTCCCAGGGGCATACGTTGTGGCAGAGCTTTAATTACCTTCAATTACTGATAAAAAATTTCAGGATCATATGGTCTTGTCCCTTGTTTTCCTTTTCATTTTCATCGTATGGCGTATTCGTTATACAGTTTTATACATTTTGTCTGATTCTTTATATGCGCCAAGTTTTTACATGAGTTGGATCCCAAACTTTAGCAATCGTAGAAACCTAACCAACTTGTCTTCCCCATCCTCCGGTATTAGGTTAAGGGGTTCCGAATGGTGCTTCAGTTGAATATTGTGTCACAGCCAGCTTAGACTTCAGATTTATTAAAATTGCCATATCGTGATTGTTTTATTATAAAAAAGGGGCTAACTTGACCAAGTATGATATCTTGATGTAGTTCAAGTCTGATGTAATTATAAGCCTGTATATTTCGTAAAATATGTGCTTTGGAAGACAAAACAAAAACACAAAAGTTCAGCATATCATTATTAGTATTATTAATGTAAAATGAATTCTGAAACCAGTTAACCATAGTTCTTTATTTTCTTTTATGTAAGTCCACACCTCCTACCACCCAAGGGACAAAATGTGCCTGTACACAGACGAATGCGCAAGCAAAAACGCGTGCCAATAAACAATAATAAACTCTCTACATAAAAGGTTGTTAAGTAAGTCAGTTACCAACCATGTAGTCTTGTTTTAAGCTTATTTATTTTACATTGATTGTGAAGTAAGTTCTTACAACTTAAACAGATCACACTCGAAGTCTTCCTGGGTGGAACCAGTAGAAACGATAGGCAGATACAGTTCTTGCTCAAGAATAACCACACATAGCTGTGGCGGAGGATAGAACCAACTCATTCCCAAACTTCGATTTGATGACTTACTACTGGGCCACGCGCTCAATCTTGTAGTCAGTTTCCTTTGAAATAAACTACTGTGCTCGTGCGATCGTTTCGCGATCCAGGTATCACAAGTCACACGAGCACAGGTTTTTATATTACAGCATATGTTTACTATACTGAGCGTACAAGCTAACCCGCAACCTGGCATTTTATGTATTTTCTCAAATGTTCAATGAGGTTTGGCGTTGAACAAGACAGAACGTTTAAGATAACAATGGCAAAGTCTAGTTGATCTAATTTCATCGTAAATGGAATAATTTTATAATTTTTGAAATGGGCAGTCAAACAAACCATTTTTCACACGATAGTTAACAAAACAGGTATTGGAAATACAAAAGTAGCGGCTAAACTATTCCGTTTAGTATTTTTCTTATCGACATATACTCAATAAATAAAAAAATAAAGCATAAACTTTTTTGTTTCTGACATCATATCACGAAGTTGTCTGCTTGCGACAGCTACATTTAGGTTTCGGTTTCATTCTCAGATTTCAAGATTGTTCAAGGGTTTTATTTCAATCAATGTCCATTAAGAGCACGTGCTTATTACTGAGAATTTGCTATGAATAAACAATACAAATTATAAAATAAACATCGTCATAAAACAAACATATGCTGATGCACACTTATTAGTAATCAATTTACATCTGGTGCACTCATAGCAGAAAAGCATGTTTTTGCTAGATGAAAAAGATTTTATATGTGTATTTCACAATAAAATGTCAGTCACACAGTCAGAGTTTTTTATCAGTGCCATTTATTCCGTAACGACATAGTACTACCATCGTATAATGGCGGTTATAAATAGTCCTTGTTTTTTTTCTTCTTTAAAAATGCATTTTGATCATTTGTTTTATTTGAATGGCATTATTGATGTATTTTGAACATTTTGAATGCATCGTCATGTTTGAATTATGAAATAAGAAAAAAAAATGATGCTTGGAATTTAGGGTATGAATACATGATTTCAGAAGTCTACTTTCACTTTGTCAACAGTGTACACACTGAGCAGAAAAAAGGTCTCTTTTATGACACATGACCCCTTCTTTTCTCATCATATTTTGGTAGTGTAGAGGTTGACAAACAGTAAAATGTAAGTTTCACTTCTTTCATTTGGGTCTTTTTATGAATGACAATGATTGATTGAATAGTAAGCGTCATTTTTATGCCATCGAGGTTTAACAGACGATCAGTTAACCTAACCACTGTTTCCTGGGATAAACAAGCACACCCTATCTCCGCAAGTAACTGATAACTTTCCCACTTGATTCAGTGATGAGAGACGAATGATAATGAGACACAATGTCGTACATCAATCATCACGGAGACTGTTGCCGGGCGAGGAATTCGAACTCAGGACCCCTGGATCGATAGTCAGACACGTAAACGACTGAGCTAATCGGGCCCGGCCTTCAAATATTTATTATTTACTATAGAATAAAGAACAAAAATCAATGGCGGGGAAACACCTACACAAATCATTGCATGGTGGTAATCATGTCCAACCCAATCATTTTGACACCGGACAGACCGGTCTTACAGTCATCCTATAATTATAACAGCGCCTACAATGCAGAAATTCAAAAACACCTGGGGCACTTTTCACGAACGTTCGTAGTTTACTTTTTAGCGTAAATTTTGAAGTTACGAACAAACGTCGGGAAATTTATTCCGAGTTTTGCTTACGTCATTTAACGAATATTAGTAAACCTTGCAAATAGTATTCTTCTTAAATTTTAAAAAATTACTTGGCAAATGAAACGTTTCCAGGTGTAACAATTGGTTTGTACAAAGGTAAGTGAAACGTTCCCAGGTGTCACAATTTGTTTGAACAAAGGTTAGTGAAACGTTCCCAGGTGTCACAATTTGTTTGTACTAAGATTGGTGAAACGTTTCCAGGTGTCACAATTGTTTGTACTACGATAAGTCAAAAGTTCCCAGGTGTCACAATTTGTTTGTACTAAGATTAGTGAAACGTTCCCAGGTGTCACAATTTGTTTATATTAAGGTTAGTGAAACGTTCCCGGTGTCACAATTTGCTTGTACTAAGATAAGTGAAACGTTCCAAGGTGTCACAATTTGTTTGTACTAAGATTAGTGAAACGTTCCCAGGTGTCACAATTGTTTGTGCTAAGATAAGTGAAACGTTTCTAGGTGTCACAATTGTTTGTACTAAGATAAGTGAAACGTTCCCAGGTGTCACAATTTGTTTGTACTAAGGTTAGTGAAACGTTCCCAGGTGTAACAATGTGTTTGTACTAAGATAAGTGAAACGTTCCCAGGTGTCACAATTTGTTTGTACTAAGGTTAGTGAAACGTTCCCAGATGTCACAATTTGTTTGTGCTTAGATTATCGAAACGTTCCCAGGTGTCACAATTTGTTTGTACTTAGATTAGCGAACCGTTCCAAGGTGTCACAATTTGTTTGTACTTAGGTTAGTGAAACGTTCCCAGATGTCACAATGTGCTTGTACTAAGATAAGTGAAACGTCCCAGGTGTCACAATTTATTTGTACTAAGATAAGTGAAACGTTCCCAGGTGTCACAGATCGTTTGTGCTAAGATAAGTGAAACGTTCCCAGGTGTCACAATGTGTTTCTACTAAGATAAGTGAAACGTTCCCAGGTGTCACAATTGTTTGCGCTAAGATTAGTGAAACAAGTCCCTGGTGTCACAATTGTCTGTGCTAAAATAAGTGAAACAGGTCCTTAGTGTCACAATTGTTTGTGGTAAGATTAGTGAAACGTTCCCAGGTGTCACAATTTGTTTGTACTAAGATTAGTGAAACTTTTCCAGGTGTCACAATCGTTTGTGCTAAGATAAGTGAAACAGGTCCCTGGTGTCACAATTGTTTGTGCTAAGATTAGTGAAACGTTCCCAGGTGTCACAATTGTTTGTACTAAGATTAGTGAAACGTTCCCAGGTGTCATAATTGTTTGTGCTAAGATTAGTGAAATAGGTCCCTGATGTCACAATTGTTTGTGCTAAGATTAGTGAAACAGGTCCCTGGGCTATAACCTTTACACGTGCGAGGCTGGTACGTTGCAGCGCCTCCTCAATTAAATTGAAGTAACGTTTGGCGATGGCATTGTGGACTTTTCGACTTTTCATCGTCGTTTTTTCGTTGTTTCGACTTAACTTGATTTATTTAAATAACCGCGATGGTCCCCTACGGGACACCGTAGCCACCAGATTAGGCACACGCCCGATAGGTAATTCCTGGATGCGCAGCTGATCTCTCAAGCAACTGTTTCCGTTAAATCGCCTTTTATGTTCGATTTATTAGAAACTAGTCACCATCAAGACTAAAACATCTTATAAATATGTCTAATAACTTGCACATTTGCATTAACACTGCAATCAATCTATTTGATTCACACCAAAAACGAAGCAAACTGTCTCTTATGTTTTGTTGATGTGCTTGCAATACTCGGCCAATTTTGTCATCCGGTTTCGGTATTAATTTGAATTATGCGGGAATTGGTACCGGGGAAATTTCTGTGTAAATAATTCTGACTATCAAAACGAATTTGATATTTTCTTTTTGATAATATTCCAATCTTTTAAAAAACGATTATTTTAACGATGACACTCTCTATGTGGTTGACAATGTATAGTTTCATCAAAGAAACTGTCTTCGTGAAACATGGAAAAAGCCTGTAGCAAACAATAAATATCGGTGGGAGCTACGCTGTTATATGTCAGATGTGTGTACTTGCCAAGGCTACAGCTCCCACTAACTGAATAATTTTATGTAACTAGTGGGATGTATCAACAGATTTAACACATATTTTCTCATAGATACGTTAGTGGAGATAGTATAAATATTCCATATAATATATCTTGTGGCCGTGAAAATATTATAACAATGACATTACAAGGGGAGATTTTAACACATAATTGGTTAGATAACATGTTTATGACATTTAAAACAGAGATACGGTATAACAGCTTGCGCGTTGCTATTGGCAATAAAATGTCATACATTTCCATGACAAATGTTTCTCTAACAGCTTTTGTTGTGCTCAATACGATGACGAATCACAGCAGTATCATAATTGTTTAGCTCGAGTATCCGGCAAGCGTTATGGAGCTGCTTCATATGTCAAATCAGAATATTGTTATCTTAAATAGCTTGTACTTCGTCTCAGTGTCAGCCTCTGTCTCTGCCTCTGTATCGGTCTCTGTATCGGTCTCTATATCTGTCCCTGTCTCTGTTCTTGCTTCTGTTTCTGCCTCTGTCTCTCCCACTGCATCTGCTACTGCCTCTGCCTCTGCCTCTGCGTCTGTCTCTGCCGCTCTCTCTGTCTCTACCACTTCCTCTGCCTCTGTCCCTGTCCCTGCCTCTGCCTTTACCTCTGCCCCTGTCCCTGTTTCCCTGTCCCTGACCCTGTCCCTGACCTTGACCCTGACCCTGTCCCTGTCTCTGCCACTGCCTTTGTATCTGTTTCTCTCTGTCTCTGCCACTACCTCTACCTCTTTCTCTCTCACTGTCCCTGTCTTTGACCCTGTCTCTGTCTCTGTCTTATCTCTGCTTCTGTCACTGCCTCTGTCTCTTCCTCTGTCTCTGCATCTGTCTCTGTTCCTGTCTCTGCTTCTGCACCTGTCCTTGAATTTGTCTATTATCTGCCACTGTCTCTGCCTCTGCCTCTGTCTCTGATTCTGCATCTACCTATACCCAGCCTCTGTCTCTGTTAACAGGTACAGCATGACTAGGTGTGAATACAGGGTTATTACTTTATCATAAATTATTGTAAATGTTTCTGGCCTAGGGGCTTGCCCCAGAAGTCATGGTACCAATGCTGGATTCCTGACGAGCTCCGTTTTTGGGTGACTGCTAGCCAAATTGTGCAAAGTGCTCCTCTGTAAGAATGAATCCGTGATGAATATAGTTTCACTCTTTGATCCATCTGAAAGCAAACGTGCTTAAAAGCTCAAACTCGTGAATATTAACTGTTTTGATAGATTTAGACCTTAATTAACCATTATAAAATTAAAACAAAATTAAATGAGCGACTCTAATGCGCCACCTGTACCCAGTGGCCAGTCTACGTATCTTCACTGGGCTGGTAAACCAGTCTAAGTTATGTTATCAAACTTCACTGGGTTCATTCAGAAACATATGTAGACCGGTTACTATATGCAGAGTAACACGTAAAATTGGTTCAATGAGGTTCTGTTATTTCAGAAAGGGTAGCTGGCGGTGCATATCAACTTATTTATTTGTTAACCGATTTTAGAAACGTTTACATGTTTAGAAAGCTTGTTTTCGAAATAGAAAGATAATTAAAATATGTTCACGGCACATCATCGTACAGAAATATCAATATCATCCGATTTAGTCAATTTAATGAAACACCAAAAGATTGTTGTTTGTTGTTTTTTTAAAAGTACACGCCCAACGGGGGACTCGAACCCCCGACCCTCAGATATCTGAGTGAATTCAGCTTTAAAAGTCTGATGCTCTACCGACTGAGCTAGCCGGGCGATATATATTATGACTCTAAAGGTTGCTCAGACAAGAAATATCGGGGTAATGTATGATTTCCAGTTATATAGTACAGACGGACATATATTAGTTTGTGCGACATGTGTTGAAAATCAATATCAATTCATGAGATATTAAACATACTAGTTGCTCATGTATCTATATAAAAATGACACGATGTCAAAAACAGAATACGATGCAACTATGCAATTTGAAATTTAGTTTTAATCTGCCTGCCTGTCTGCCTGCCTGCCTGCCTGCCTGCCATCCTGCCTTACGATGCAACTATGCAATTTGAAATTTAGTTTTAATCTGCCTGCCTGCCTGCCTGCCTGCCTGCCTGCCTGCCTGCCTGCCTGCCTGCCTGTCTGTCTGTCTGTCTGTCTGTCTGTCTGTCTGTCTGTCTGTCTGTCTGTCTGTCTGTCTGTCTGTCTGTCTGTCTGTCTGTCTGTCTGTCTGTAATTTGTTTTAAGGGACTTATCGATTATAATGTTATAAAAAATTCCACAGGCTTTCGAATAGAAAAAATCAAAATCAGTTTTTAATATATAATCCTTTGTTGTTGTTGCTGATGTTTGTTTTGTTTTTTTTGTGTGTGGGGGTCATTTAAGCAGCGTGGTATACTGGTAGAGAGTCTGCTTCGCATGCGGAAGGTCGTGGGTTCGATCTCCGATCGGGTCATAACAAAGACTTTAGAAATGGTACTAAAATCTTCCCTGCTTGACGCTTAGCATTTAGAGGAGAGTTCTAAGTCTGGTCGACCCGGTATCAGTATAATGTGACTGGGTGGGATATCATATTATGTGTCTGTGGCATGTTACTCCAGTTTGACAGCGCTTAGAATACTGTCTGAGGTAAACACCGTCGCCAAATGACTAAAAAATTGTTGAAATCGACGCTAAATTATTTAAGCAAAATGTTTAAAAACATACGCCCAACGAGGGACTCGAACCCCCGACCCTCAGATATCCGAGATTTAATCAGCCATAAAAGTCTGATGCTCTACCGACTGAGCTAGCCGGGCGATATTTTCACATAGAGTATATAACATAAACAAGGACAGCTGCCGGACTTTAATCTGTGTAATGATAAGATAATTATTAATCATTAATTAGGTAACACATGAAAAACAGTTTATATTCAAACAGATATCAATATTATCAGAGATATAATCGAGATATCATCAGCATTGCACCCCAACCCCCACCATTCGAATGAGCCGCCTATGGAGCATGTGTCAGCTGACGGCTATTATCTGGCTCGAGTTGTCAAAATGTCATATATATTCAACCAGTCGGTGGAAGAAAATAAGCAAAAACTCGAATCACACGTGATATATATCTGAAGATTCAGCCAGCCTTAGTGCGACATATTGCACGTCTCTATGGAGCCTTTTAAAGATTTTTATTTTGCGTCTCCCGAGACAGCAGATCAGATATCAAAATAACAAAAAAAGCTGTCCATTCACGCCTTATTTCTGCTGACATTTTGATCGACGGATGAAACAGCCGTATTGTACTTTAAACTTAGGTTTTGGGCTTACCCAAAGGCCATAGCAGCTATACCAGATTTCTGACGCTATTCCCTAATAGTGATTTGCCCCTAAGTTCAATTTATTATTCGATTTTAATATTCTTTATTCTAGTATTTCTACGCAAGAACCATAATGCAGTTCCAGCGAAGCTGACTGAGTTCTTGGAAATCGATCGAGAATAACAGAATAAAAATATATAGAACCTGAAATATATATGTTTTCCCTTTCAATTATGAGATTGAGAAACCTGGCGTTATTATTTGTTTGATTTTTCAGCAAAAAAAAAAAAAAAAAATTTGGGAATCTTAGGAAGGATTCGTCTGTTCAACGCCGAGGGATTCGTCTGTTCAACGCCTATGAACTCGCCAGTGGAATAGGGTTAAAAAATAGAATTAAATTCCTAAACAAAACCAAAGCCACGTGCACATTACCATAAATTAATTATTACTGGCGATAGTAACACATGCAATTTTAAAAAGATCAATCATAAGGTCTACTATGTTTGGAAACACATGTTTTCGTACTATTTTACAGATCGTGATAAAAAGATCCAACAGTATTGGAAAATAAAACGTTTAACCAAAATACCAAAAGTAAATGTCTAACCTTACATTCTTTGACCAGTATGCAACCAAAGTGCGCTATTTATAACATTTTAGTACATGTATACTGGTCATTGTGTAAATAAATATGCTGTTTGCTTTTATTACAAACAGGCTAAACAAACAAGGAATTGAATACGCTGCAACATTATTTAACATAAATAAAAAAAAATGGAAAAATAATAAAAATATTCGCCCAACGAGGGACTCGAACCCCCGACCCTCAGATATCCGAGTGTTATTCAGTCTTAAAAGTCTGATGCTCTACCGACTGAGCTAGCCGGGCGATGTGTCTATATGATGCGATTAAACATTTTTATATATGTCAATGAAGTTGCACTGTAAATCTATATGAAGTACATTTAGTAAATAATATAGTTTTATATCTATTAGTTATAAATAATCTACACCATTTTAGTATTATATAAACCTATGACATACACACTGTATCGGCAAAATGTGTGACAGTGACACGCTATATATAGAAAATTCAAATAAGCTTATACTTTGGATAACCGCCAAAATTAACCGATTGATCACATGCAGTAAGTTTACACGTAAAATACAAGCAAGCACAACACGTCAGTCGTTAAAAAGTTAAATTTTCCACCACAGCAGTATTCAGTTATAACAGTATTTTTGTTTTGATTTAAATAACTGTTGTTTAACGAATTTTTAACGCGGTTATGATAAAGTCACTGGCGGATCGGGAGTAAGTAGGCGTCAGACCCCCATGTCCTGGATTTCATTTTTTCAAACGGCATCACTTTCGACTAAAATAGTAAAATTAAATACTTGGACACCCCTCTTTCCAAATGATTTATACTTCTCCCCTGGCTGAAAATCCTGGATCCGTCCATGTACACTACAGTACAACACAGCGCAGGTATGTTTACACAATATAACTAGCTCACCGTAGGCGTACAGTATAAATATAAACTAGATCTAAATTATCATTTTAATTTCATATATTTGGTAAAATCTCTTCATTGTTTAACATATCTGTAATATTTTAAATAGGCTATATATAGTCCATGGTGGGATCCATTTGACTCGAGGCCCGGAATAGTCCCTTCTAAAAACAATTTTGATAACTTTAAAAATTAATTCTCCATCCTAAACTCTGTCTTAGGCTCAATTCCACCATAACGCCCGGTTTCGTTCACACTTGAATGGGAACTTAACCATAAACTCGTGAAATAGAACCGTCAGTAAATGTCATTGTTGATCATTGTTGAAACAGCGACTTTGTCAAAACTCTGAACAGCCATCAAGCGCACGCGTTTTGATGATAACTTGCATGACGTTGCATATTAAAGCAAAATGAAATCGTGGAGGCAATGACATATCTCTGCCTAGGTGCAAACGTTTTTTTAATTGGGAAATGAAATACAGTAGAGTTCATTTAGATATATTGCAGCAGGAATGTACCGACAATTAAAAGGTAAATATAAAAACTTCATCTCCTACAATTATCCCTATATAATAATGTTATCGGCGAGGTGTTCCGAATGGTATAATATATCAACACATTCCCAACAATAGATGTTCGGTGTTAGCACATGTAACAGGGATTTTGCCTTTTGTCAAGCTGGCTCAGTGACGTTATTAGACAATATGTCGTTTTCTTATTTCTGATAATAATTGCATTTGCATTGATTTCTTTATCAGCACCGCGGAATCGATTACTACTACCATAGGCCAAGCTTTTTTTCATAGATGTACATGTGTCGCACCGGCATGTTGCTTGCTTAATTAATAGAGGCATTGATTTTTCTATAAAAAATTGAACTTGAGTTATTGTCATGTTAAACGTTTCATGTACCATTAAGTTATGTTATTCCTTTATTCCCTTTTACAGCAGATTTTCTTTTGTTGTTTAAGACAGCTATGCCAACGTGTATGCATGTTAATATAACAACTTCTAAAAACATGTCGTGATTTGAACCAAACGGCAATGTTTAAATCAATTATTCACTTTAACACAACAGATCACTCTTTACACCTTTGCACATCTAGGAGTATTACTATAGGAGAAGTTGTGTAGGAGTATTACTGTAGGAGTATTACTGTATTATTACTACAGGAGTATTACTGTAGGAGTATTACTATATTATTACTACAGGAGTATTACTGTAGGAGTATTACTGTAGGGGTATTACTGTAGGAGTATTACTATATTATTACTACAGGAGTATTACTGTAGGAGTATTACTGTAGGGGTATTACTGTAGGGATATTACTGTAGGAGTATTACTGTAGGAGTATAACTATAGGAGTAGTACTATAGGAGTATTACTGTAGGAGTATTACTATATTGTTACTACAGGAATATTACTGTAGGGATATTACTGTAGGGGTATTACTGTAGGAGTATTACTGTAGGGGTATAACTATAGGAGTAGTACTTTAGGAGTATTACTGTAGGAGTATTACTATATCATTACTACAGGAATATTACTGTAGGGATATTACAGTAGGGGTATTACTGTAGGAGTATTACTTCAAACGTATTACTGTAGGAGTATTACTGTAGGAGTATTACTGTAGGAGTATTATTGTAGGAGTATTACTGTAGGGGTATTACTGTAGGAGTATTACTACATGAGTATAACTGTAGGAGTAGGTTTGTAGGAGTATTACTGTAGGAGTATTAATGTAGGAGTTGTATTATAGGAGTATTACTGTAGGGGTATCACTGTAGGAGTATTATTATAAGAGTATTACTGTATGAGTATTATTGTAGGAGTATTACTATAGGAATATTACTGTAGGAGTATTATTGGAGGAGTATTATTGTAGGAGTATTACTGTATGAGTATTATTGGAGGAGTACTACTATAGGAGTATTACTGTAGGAGTATTATTGAAGGAGTATTACTGTAAGGGTTTTACTGTAGGAGTACTACTGTAGGAGTACTACCGTATGAGTATTACTGTAGGAGTATTACTACAGTAATATTACTATAGGAGTATTACTGTAGGAGTATTACTATAGGAGTATTATTGTAAGAGTATTTCTGTAAGAGTTTCACTTAAGGAGTATTACTATAGGAGTTTTTTCTATAGGAGTATTACTGCAGGGATATTACTCTCAAACGATGTTTTAATATGACACTTCTGTTAACAAAATATTAATAATTATGTTCAATTGTTTATGTTTATGCTGTTGTTGTTGCTGTTGTTGCTGTTGTTGTTGTTGTTGTTGTTGTTGTTGTTTGTGGTGGTGGTGGTAGTGGTGTTGTTGTTGTTTTGTTGTTGTTGTTGCTGCTGCTGCTGCTGCCGCCGTTGTTATTGTTGTTGATGATGTTGTTGTTGCTGATGTTGCTGCGGCGGTTTATTATGTTCAAAGACAAACACATATTTAGTTTATATGAGGTTTAACTTCTACACGAAAACTAAAGGAAAAACATGAGAGCAAAACAAACAAAAACAATAAAACCCTTTGAGCTGGCTGCAGATGATGAATTGAATCTGCTCTAATACATGTGTTTCAATGGACTTTGTTTCACTGAACTGTGAGTATATCAAACGTGTATCTGCAGTTTATGTTGAAATCATTTTGACATCATTAATGAAATGTAAGGTATGTGTTTATATTTTTCATTAAATACAGCCATTGGTTCAAATCCAGCTTGGTCCTAAAACTTTATGCCAAAATCTGTGTCGGTTATTTCAGTGCGGATGAACCGTGGTTCTACTAAGATTCACTCTAAGATCATTCCACTATAACCCCATCCCCACCCCCGCAAATAAAACTGGGTATGCCATATATTAACATGTTGTGTGCTGAGTGTTGAGTTAAACCCATCCATACATCGTTCTTGTTATTTATGTATTTCACGTGCAATACACGTCATTGGTAATTAGCCTTGTATTCAGTAGGATACTTATATGATAAATCAAAAGGCGTAATCAAAATTTCTTATCTGTGTAATATATTTTTGACTTTTTCTATCATTTGATTGGATTTGGGGTTGTTTGTGTTTGTACAAACCCGGTTCTAATACCGGATTTTAAGTCGATTTAACTGTACCTGCCAACTTTCGGCAGGTGTCCAACCCAAACAAAGACACATATACACACAACTCCGACTCTGCCCTCTCCCCAGAATCCGCTATTGGTACATGTAATAAAGAAATGAAAGAAAACCCCCATCTGTTACAGTTTAAAGTATTTATATTGTATGGGCATTACAAACATAAACATCTTAGGAACTAGACGACGTATTCAATGGACCAGAAATCATTCACAAGCTTGTGATTGGGCATATCACAGCTGTTCGTCACGGTCCAGTGAGCGACCGGAATCTGTGACAGCTACAGTGCGAGATTGGTCCTTATACCTTCATAAATGTTTTACCACTCTGTATTGATTTTACATTTACGAAGGTGGCGAAAAGCAATAAAAACAAAACAAAAAAAAACAAACTTAAAATTGCTTTTGTTCGCGACCGTTATGTATCGGCTTCGATGTCGAATTTCCGGTAATTTGAATCGATATCCGGTGAATGATTGGCTGATAAAATAAGAGTGATTTCGTTTCATTTTATGTGGATTTTATTGACAAAAATACTGAATTTAAATAATTAAATGTGTGTTTATATGAAATATTTCTGACGATATTATTATAAGAATACCGATATTCGAGAACCGTGACTGTAACGAATGCAGCATGATTGTTTAATAGAGGGGTTGGGGAGTGGGTTGGTCATGCTTAATTCAAAATTCACACTCGAAACACAATATCCAGGATTCACATATGAAAACAAATTAAAGAACAAACACTTGACTCAAACCCTTTCAAGCCGATCTTTTTGGGGCTTAAAAAAAGATAATTTAGACTTAAAGAATAAACACGTGAATCAACCTCGAATTTGAAAGTATTTATGCATATTTGAAGTACAACGTTACTTTCATTCATTTTCTTATTGCGTTAATTGATTGAATATTTAGCGTCATTTTTATGCCATCGAGAGCTAACAGACGATTATTTAATAACCTTATCCACCTGGGATCCTAGAAAATTAACCAGTACTCGAGCACACCCTATCTCCGCAAGTAACTGATAACTCAGTTTCCCACTTGAATCAGCGGTGAGAGTCACATGATAATGAGACACATTGTCGTATCTCAATCATCACGGAGGCTGTGGCCGAGCGGGGATTCGAACACACGACACGACTAAGCTAATCGGACCCGGCCTTATTGAGTTGAGCGTGAATAGAAGTTTTGTAACTTTGGACGCTGGCTGACATTAACTCTTTCACGCCGATCAAAAACGTATCTGGATGTAAAAAGATAATTTTTCAGTTGGGGTTTTGGTATGGGTGTAAAACTATTTTCATCTATTATCCTCATGTCTGTCTAACTTCCTACCTGTCTGCCGGTCCCACAGACGGTGGATACGTACAAGACCAACTTGGACGTCAGGTGTACAACGGGTGTCACGTGAGCAACACCAATGAACAGCCTGCATTGTTGATGAGTGTAAGCTCGGATGCCTCATTCGCGGTATAAGGCACATATGCCAAGCGGTAGTGAACGCAAATGGTGGTCACACACGATTCTGATATTTTGATAGCATTGTCATGTTTGAATTGTGGATTTAGAAAAAAAAATGATGCTTGGAAATTGGGGTATGAATACATGATTTCGGAAGTCTACTTTCACTTTGTCACCAGTGTACGCACTGAGCAGAAACAATCTCTTATATGACACATGACCCCTACTTTTCTCATCATATTTTGACAGTGGAGAGGTTGACAAACAGTAAAATCTTTCATTTGGGTTTCTCTATGAATGACAAGCCTTCAAACTTTTATTATTAACTATAGAATAAAGAACAAAAATCAATGGTGGTTTACACCTAAAGAGAAATTGGGTGATTGTTTTAGATCTTAAAAAGGACCCAAAATTAATTAATTTAAAATTATGAACAAAATAAACAACTTGTAGAGGACATTTTAAACAACATTTTGTGATAAGTACAAATTTGATATTTTAAACGTTTATTAATTTACTAAAATCGTCCTTTTTTGCTTAAAGTAAATATTACTGGTTTTCCACGCGACACCGATATCAAAATTGGGTATGATAGGTATAGCAATATCAAACTTGAGAATTTCAAAATCACTACGCTAGCTTTTAATTTCACGTTTACTTTTCTTTTTGAAAATTTATTGAATCATTCAACAATTGTTTCTGACCTCTGCTGCGGGGTGGGGGTGGGGAAGGATTCTTAGCACTGAAAATGTTTGACGTCATTGCCAGTCACAGTATGGTGGAACGGGAGAAATAATTGGAAATAAAAATGGTCTCGTTGAATTGCATTCGTTTGTCCTTTTCCACAATAACGTTAATGTATTTCCGTGTGTGTGTGTGTGTGTGTGTGTGTGTGCGTGCGTGCGTGCGTGCGTGCGTTTGTGTGCGAGCGTGCGTGCGTGTTATTAATTGTTTCGTTTTTTTCCCCTCAGTTCTTAAAATCAGCTTAACACACACACGACACAGGGGTTTGTCACGATTTTTAACAAGTGTAATGATCTTTAAAACAGCAAACATGTTTTTGTGACATGTCAACTTGATGTGCTCGACCTTTGTGTTATTCAAACACAAACTCCTTTTATTTTATATAAAATGACTAACTGTAAAAGACGTTCCCATGAATACACGTGACGCCGCTGTCATGCAAATTTCTAATCAATTTCCTGGTAATCTCTCCCACTGTAAATATGATCTCCAGAAAAGCCAGTGTTCTATCAAAATAAAGATCCATTTAGTTACTGACTTAATACGTTCAGAGTAGCTTTTCGGTAAAGAATATTTGCATGTTCGGCATCTGGATGACAAATGATGTTTTCAAGCGAGAAGAATTTGTTACCATTTTAACACTGATGATTGACTGATATAAAAGATGATAAATCCTGTTCACGCACGAACTGGTTCTAGCATTCACAATACACATGGCGTAGATGGTGCAGTATGTTTATCTGCATACCCTGCATAATTTGACATTTCGTCAGACTGGTTATCTTACCCAAGGAATGGCTCCTTATTCAAATACCGTTATCGCATATTTGGACTTTGTCTATTTCTATTCCCTGGTGTCGTCACCCGATTTCCCGCGTATCGACATTTCGTTGTTGTCCTATTCCGCGGATGTGCTTTCCTCCCCCCTCACACACGCTGGAAAATGAATGAAAAGTGTTGGTGCGAGCCTGTAGCTGTAAGCTTGGTCGGTAACGGGCTGGACTGTCAATCCAGTGGTCGTGACTTAGAATCCCAACCTTGACAACAGTGTCTGTAATAATTGGACATGAACTTGTTCTATGGCGATGGGTCTCCCACCTCAGATTAGTGCGACTTGATGTCGGTGTGTCTAGTTTACCGCTTCTGTATCGGATTACAGGAACGACCATTAGGGGCGCTGCTACACCCGCCGTTAAATTTTAAACTGAAATTCTGTTTAAAATGACGAAAACATACAGCCAAAATGCTTGGTAATAATTAAATGCAAGCTGATTGAGCTAGGGCCTTACTTAAATGAATCATGATGAATAATTAATGACACAGTCTGATTAAAAAATTACTGGAATTAATATTTCTGTTTTTTAAAAGTATTAGATTGCTCAT
This sequence comes from Panopea generosa, assembly GCA_029582155.1. NCBI lineage: Eukaryota > Metazoa > Mollusca > Bivalvia > Adapedonta > Hiatellidae > Panopea > Panopea generosa. The sequence goes on from CM055898.1 coordinate 25,839,382, forward strand.
AACACAATATCAACAAACGAATAGTCTGTAGTACTGACCAAGCTCTCCCGATTGCGTGCGTTAAATAGCAATGTTGGGAAAGCCACATTTGAGCACATGATCAGTTGTTTCAACAGAAAGTTTGAATGACGTAACAGTTTAGCAAGCGTTCAATTGATATGAATTGTAAGTCCTTGCTTTTTCTTTGGGATAAATGGACCTGGTTGGGGAGATATCAGATTCTTGGAGAGACTAACAATCGAACGGATGGGCTCTACACTATGAACTGCCGGCACTGTAAATCGCCCAAATCTCTGGCGGATTCCCAAAATATTGCTCAGTTCTTTGATCCACCTATGGAAATGGATACACCATTGGTTTGAATATTAGAGTCAACGTCTTCTGGTTGCTTTATGTCCTCCTTTTAGAATAACGGTTCAAACTACTTTTCGTATGAATTTATTTATATAAAGTATTTTATTACAAAATAGTTGAGTTAAAACGTCCATTAAAAAGCGACGCTTGATGCGTTTTTGCACTAATGGAACGAAAAGTTTCACAGCCACGGCATTTCCCCTCAAATTATTAATATTATATTACCATGGTAACGGAGATTTACACGCCTTGTTCCTCATTTCACCGGAATGGTCTGTCTGCTATTTTATCTCTAAGATCAATACTATCGGGCATTTGGGGTGAACTATAGTAGGATTATTTAAGGTCATCAGAAATATCAAAACGATACAACATAAACTTGTTTCTGCTTCAGCAAACTATATCACTAATTTTAGATTTCTGGTGTGAAAACCAGAGAGATAAAAGAAACATTTGAATAGTTTCAGAGACACATACAAACTACCAATATACAAAGTCGAATCCTGGATTTGTGTGAATTGAATTTCAGGGACGGAGGGAGCAGGTTCGGATCAAATATAGCAGGGGGCCTTATATTCGATATTGGTGGCTGAAATACTATTTTGGGATCTCCAAGAAGATGAGGGTTTGGATACCCTGTTTTCTTGGATCTAACAAAGATACAGACATGTACGTGACAATGACAAAGGTGCTCAGCACCATTATCGTTTGCGTGTGTTTGTGGGTTTCTTTATTTATTAGTAAAAAAACAACCTTTTCAACCAGCGTTCTCGATTTTAAAAGCGTTCAACATTAGGCGGTACATGTCAGTCTTTAACACATTTGACTCATTACACTCACCTCTGTCATTTGCCCGAACTACTTTCGGACACGCAAATGATGACAGCCATTTCAAATCCATATTAATAGCGAAATCGCTCTGCGTAAAAAAACCACAAGAAACTAGTTTATCATTTATTCCTGTAAAAGCTGCTTTGGTCTAATGTAAAATAGTGATGATCTGATTGTAGTTTTGTTGTATGGTTTCAACAATATGACAATAACTGTGTAAACTGTAATTACTAAGTTTAGTAAAAAATCCTGGCATTAAGCTTTTTGCAGAGGTGAATGAGTGTAACGATTGATTGAGTGATTGAAAATTAAGCGTCATTTTTATGCCACCGAGGGCTAACAGACGATCAGTTAATCCAACCACTGTTTCCTGGGATTAACCAGTACTCGAGCACACCCCGTCTTCGCAAGTAACTGATAACTTTCCCACTTGAATCAGTGGTGAGAGACAAATGATAATGAGATACAATGTCGTATATCAATCATCACGGAGACTGTTGCCGGGCTGGGGATTCGAACTCACGACCCCTGTATTGACAGTCAGACGCGTACCGACTGAGCTAATCGGGCCTGGCATGAGTGTAACGAACGATAAGATTGCGATGGAGATTGGGTACATGTGATAAAACGGCACTGATCACCTAATTTCGCTTAAACAACCTATCAGCCATATTCCTTCGGCGTCAGATTGACAATAAGTATACGCCCTGTCACAAAGACACAGACACATGGTATGATATATGGGAAACCGTTTGACTTTTAAATACCAATTTGTGGCATCAAAAGTTTGAATGTCTGACATCACGTATTTGAGCAAGGCCTATTTTTGACTGAATCGGGTTTATAAATCATATTAGCGGTTAGCTTAGTCTGTAGCGCGTCTGACAATCATTCCAGAGGTCGCGAGTTTGAATTCCCGCCCGGTCACAGTCTCCGTGACGATTGATTTGCGACATTGCGTCTCCTTGTCATTCGTCCCCTACCATTTATCCTCATGAGCAAATTACCATTTACTTGTACTTGCGTACATGAGTGTACTCGAGTACTGGTTAACCGTCAAGGATCCTAGGACCGAGTGGTTAGGTTGACTGGTCTGTTAGCTGTCGATAGCACAAACTTACGCTAAATATTTAAACAAATCTTCCGTAAATGTTGAGTGCCTAGTAATGGTGTTTTTAGTAATAGTTTAAGGTATTTGGCCGAGGATCGAACCAAAATTGCCTGCATGTGAAGCCGAGAGGCTCTACCCCTGAACGACTGCTACGGTACCAAAGTAATGTGATTTGACCGAGAATTATGTCATGTTTACATGATAAATTTATAATGCCGTCGTTTTATAACAAACAGAACATAAAGCTCGCAATTTGTGAACGGTTATCAACTTGTTCCTCTTTAGATTAAAAAAAAATTGATTATCATATTAATATAAATTTCAGTATTTACGTCTTAATTTTTTTTCTTTTTCTATGTATCAATCAATGAATTAATGATTCGTGGTTTTACAGCGTTCTGACACAGAAACGTTATTTAAGATAACAAAAGGAATTAATTTACAATAAAACGACGATCCAAAGGAACAAACAAAGGGAACGAACATAACAACAAAAGGAACGAACATGACATCAACAGGAACGAACAAGTTTGGGTACACTTTTTTGCACTTGGTACATACTTGTTGATAATGTATGTTCAACAGATATAATTCAATTATTAAACAAATATTTTTAAAAAGATATAATATAAAGAAGTTGCACTCTTTACCAAGTTTTCCCTGAAAACTAACAACATTCAGTAGTTTTCACAGAAAACATCGAAATGAGAAGAATTTTCTACAAAAAAATAAAGTGTTGATAATCGAAAAGCTGTGTAAACCGTTTCACGAAGCAAAATTATTTTCACTTGAGTCGACGAGACATACAATGATTCTGAGACAGACGCAATTGTGGTTATTTGTTTAGCTGTGTGACTCTTCCGGAGAATCAATATTGTCTAATTTCCAAAAACGCACCAGCACAAAATTGAATTTGGCACCCTTGGAATATTTCCCAATCAGAAAATCGAGTACGGAATAATGAGATTTTGGTGAAATTGCTTTTTAATTTCGCGCTCAGAACACTGGATATTTGCAAATGAATTCTGAACTATGTCTCATTTATATTGTTTTTCTGAGTCACAGCAAGTTCTTTTTGTTGTCTTTCTTGAAATACTTAATGAATAAAGACTCAACCGGCACGTGTTTCTATATTTCCTTAAAGGAGCCACATTGCCAACTTTTGTTTTAAAGCTTTTATTCAATGATGACAACATATACTGAGCTCATTGATTAATGGTATATTCACTATCATAATTTATGTTAAAACTTTAAGTAGTATTTTAAAAGAAACATTTTTTTTAACTAATTTATTGAGGGAAGCTGAAATCTAACGAACACATCGGACGAGAAATCCTACATTGTCTACACGTGCTGAAGTTCGTAGTCAGAATCGACACATATTTTGTACTGTTTTCTGTAGCATTATGCTGTGTTTTCCTGACTATTTACTGTTGGTACTCTTTTGATTAAAACACATTTGTTTGATTTATATATTGTGTTAATCACAGTTTAGTAATAACGACGGTGTGAAATCATCTAGTTCTGAAACAAACGTAACATTACTTTTGGCTATGTTAATGAAGTATATTAAGATACAGGCTTTCGTTTTACTAGATATCTCAACTAAAGTTTTTCCTCAACTCAGATTTTTGAAATGTTATAACATAATTTACACTGACAATTTTGCTTGGTATCCATTACCTACGAGTAAAGACGTATTTTTATATTAATTATGTGTAGTCCTTTAATGTGTAATGAGATGGAGAAAGGCTTTACAGAAATTGAGAATTTTGATTTAGGAACATTTCAGCTTAAAATTTTAGTGAAACCGGGCTTTATAGGTCCTTGGATATACTAAAAAATTGATGCAGCATATCTAAACGTTGTTCTTTTTGAATGGGCTTTAACGCCATTTTCAATACATTTCAGGTTATATATTGCATATCCAGTTTTTTTTTTGTGGCGGAAGACCACAAAATGAATCTAATTAGAACCATTATCCTTCCGCAAGTAACAGACAAACTTTCTCACATAATGTTTTTTTTTGAGCGAGCGAGACTCGAATTTATGACCTTACTGCGGCGGTGATTGCTAAGTGATCTTGAGACGGTTCATTAGACCATTCGGTCGTTGAGGACGCTCTTGGAATATGATACAGAAAATGATACAGCATATCTAAATTTTATTAAAAACAAAACAAATTTCAGGTTATATGCATATCCAGAGTCGATAAAGGAAGGGGATTAATTTCCACCAGTCATGGCATATTAGATTGTGTTTTAAGATAAACAACAAAAGTACCGTCGGCACCTAACCATTAAACAAAAAGAAAAAACAACAACATGTTATACCAAGTTTGCCTTTGTTTATTTACACGGAGATTGCTTACACTCGCAAAACGATGATAACATCTTTCGTAGTCTTGATCATCTCCGACACTTGATTTTCTATAAAAATAAACGTCCACTCACGATCGTTCAAATGATATTGCTGTAATGTTTAGAGACAGTTTAATGGCCTAAGTTTAATGATTTGCTTAACTAAAACAAACATGCCTTTAAGAAAAGAAATCGTAGAAGATGGTCAAGATTATACAGTGTTATAAAATAAAGCGTAAAATACAGAATGTTTTCGATTTTGATGGTACCCTGCTCCATATTGCGTTGTATTGACTTGTCTCATTTTGAACAGAGTACCTAACAGGAAATCAAAACCTATCTTAATACTTCGACTAGCCTCGATAAGGCAAGTCAAAAACTGCTAAATACCGGTAACTCTCGCTGACATTTTATCATTTACGTGTTGGAGTGAGCGCCCTTGGAGCAACTGGTGTTACTTAGAGAGCGTCCCTACCCCCGGACCGGCTTGTGGTGTGTGCGTTATACATTTTACAAATACAGCTTCTGGGCAACGTAAAAGCATTGCTTCTTATAAACTGACTCAATAAAAGAGGGTCTGATATACCTAGGTTGATAGACCTGTGTTTTTTATCAGACAGCAATATATTGAGCATATTCACTAGAAGGCGATTCAAAACCAGCTGCCAGTTTTATTTTTATATTTAAATCGCTAATTTATTAAATATCATAACAGTTGATAACAATATATTAAACGCCAGTTCCACGTTCTATCGTCAATGCATTATATATTTACCAGAAAGCGATGTTGGGCATTCGTCTGAACCATTTTCTTAATCGCTGATTTATGTTTATTTAAAAAAATGACAAGAAAGAGAACTATAATTTCACTTATTATTAACTACTCATATTGATATGATTGGTGATGCAGTATCAAAAGTGTGAAGTACGGTATGGTGATGCAGTATCAAATATGTGAAGTACGGTATGGTGATGCAGTATCAAATATGTGAAGTACGGTATGGTGATGCAGTATCAAAAGTATGAAGTACGGTATGGTGATGCAGTATCAATTATGTGAAGTACGGTATGGTGATGCAGTATCAAAAGTGTGAAGTACGGTATGGTGATGCAGTATCAAATATGTGAAGTACGGTATGGTGATGCAGTATCAAAAGTATGAAGTACGGTATGGTGATGCAGTATCAAAAGTGTGAAGTACGGTATGGTGATGCAGTATCAAAAGTGTGAAGTACGGTATGGTGATGCAGTATTAAAAGTGTGAATTACGGTATGGTGATGCAGTATCAAAAGTGTGTAGTACAGTATGATGATGTAGTTTCGATATTGTGTAGTACGGTATGGTGACGCAGTATCTATATTGTGTAGTACGGTATGTTGACGAAGTATCAATAGTGTTTAATATGGTTTGGTGATGCAGTATCAATTTTGTGTAGTACAGTATGATGATGTAGTTTCGATATTGTGTAGTATGGTATGGTGACGCAGTATCTATATTGTGTAGAACAGTATGTTGACGAAGTATCAATAGTGTTTGTTATGATAATATGATGCAGTATCAGTATTTTGTAGTAAGGTATAGTGTTGCAGTATCAATACTTTGAAGTGCGGTATGTTGATGCAGCATCAATAATTTTTAGTATGGTATGATGGTGAATTATCAATATTGCCTAGTACGCAGTATTAATAGTGTGAAGTATAGTACAGTGATGCAGTATCAATATTGTGTAGTGCGGTATGTTGATGCAGTATCAATATTGTGCAGTATGTTGTAGTGATGCAGTATCAATATTGTGCAGTACGGTATTGTGATGCAGTATCAATATTGTGCAGTACTGTATGGTGATGTAGTATCAATATTGTGCAGTACGATATGGTGATGCAGTATATCAATATTGTGCAGTACGATATGGTGATACAATATTTATAGTGTGTAATATAGTACAGTGATGCAGTATCAATACTGTGTAGTGCGGTATGGTGACGCAGTATTAATAGTATGTAGTATAATACAGTGATGCAGTATCAATATTGTGTAGTGCGGTATGTTGATGCAGTATCAATATTGTGCAGTACGGTGTAGTGATGCAGTATCAATATTGTATATTACGATATGGTGATGCCTCAACAATGTTGTGTAGTATAGTATGGTGATGCAGTATCAATATAGTGTAGTACGGTATGGTGATGCAGTATCAATATTGTGTGGTACGGTATGGTGATGCAGTTTCAAGTTTGTGTAGTGCAGTATGTTGATGAAGTATCAGTATTGTGTTTGTATGGTGTTGTGTTGCATTATTAATATTGTGTTATACGTTATAGTGATGCATTGTCAATATTGTGTTGTCCGGTATATTTATGCAGTTTTAGTTCATTCAGTACGGTATGGCGATGCAGTATTATTATTGCAGAGTACGGTTTCTGATCCAGTATCAATCCTGTATAGTACGGTATTGTGGTACATTATCAATATTGTGTAGTACGGTATGGTAATTCAGTATCAATATTGTGAAGTACGGTATGGCGATGCAGTATTATTATTGTAGAGTACGGTATGTTGATGCAGTATCAATCCTGTATAGTACGGTATTGTGGTACATTATCAATATTGTGAAGTACGGTATTGTGATGCAGTATCAATATTGTGAAGTACGGTATTGTGATGCAGTATTAATATTGTGTAGTACGGTATTGTGATGTAGTATTAATATTGTGTAGTACAGTTTGGTGATGCAATATTAATATTGTGTAGTACGGTATTGTGATGTAGTATTAATATTGTTTGGTACGGTATGGTGATGCAGTATTACTATCGTGTAGTACGGTATGGTGATGCAGTATCAATCCTGTTTAGTATGGTATGGTGATGCAGTATCGATCCTGTGTAGTGCGGTATTGTGACGCAGTATTACTATCGTGTAGTACGGTATTGTGATGCAGTATCAATCCTGTGTAGTACGGTACTGTGATGCAGTATTACTATCGTGTAGTACGGTATTGTGATGCAGTATTCATATTGTGTAGTATGGTATGGTGATGCAGTATCAATCCTGTTTAGAACGGTATTGTGATAAATCATCAATACTATGTGGTACCGTATGGTGATGCCGTACCAGTAATGTGTAGTACGGTATGGAGATGCAGCATCAATATTATGAGGTACGGTATGGTGATGTCGTACTAATATTGTGTAGTACGGTATGTTGGTGCAATATCAATAATATGTAGTACGGTATGGTGATGCCGTACCAATAATGTGTAGTACGGTATGTTCATACAGTATCAATGTTATGTGGTACGGAATGGTGATGCGGTGTCAATAGTGTGTAGTAAGGTATGGTGATGCGGTGTCAGTAGTGTGTAGTAAGGTATGGTGATGCGGTGTCAATAGTGTGTAGTAAGGTATGGTGATGCAGTAACAGTTTTGTGTAGTATGGTATGAGTATGCGGTATCTATATTATGTAGCACTGTATCCATATTGTAAAGACCGATCCTATTACTTAACTCTGTTATGTGCAATACTCTATGAATTGAACGCGTGATACTTGATGCTGATGCAGATATATAGTCTTGGGTATGGTATAGTGGTACTGTTTCAATACAGTTATAAATACAGGGTATTTTAAGTTGCAAAATTTAATGAAAAATACATTTTTTGCATAGTACTATGTTTTAGTATATCGACACATGCAAAGGGACGTAAGTCAATTATAAAACTCATAATGAGTGTTATCTCCCATCATACATCTCGTGAGTATTCAACACGAGTCAATAAAGTTTCTACTTATATTCATTTTTCTAATGCATACTCTTAAACAATGATTTACCGCACAAATCTAAAGCTGACGATGTATTAAATCCAATGTATTTGGTATGCAAGAAGAAATAGTTAATGTCTTTTTTCTGTTCGTATAGAATAATCCCTTTCCTGAGTTATTCCTCGGAATGGCAATTTCTATCCAAAACAAAACCTTTATACTGTTACCCGCTGTAGCGGTAAACAGTACTGATTTTTACGCCATTTTATAAAGGCTGCCAAAAACTAAATCCCGCGATTCTGTGCTGATCGATCTTTAGTGTTTTACGTGAGACAGGACTAATTGCAACCAGAATGTACATGTACATTGTGGCTTTCGTACAATTATCAAAATAAGAAAAAGACAAACTTGGTACTAAATGACAACATACATTTATAGTAATATTTTTTATAAAACAAAAAAAAAAAAAGAAACACAAATGGAAACTTTAAAATGTCTTAATTTTATAAGAAAATTTTCGTTAATTTCTTATCTATTTTGTCTTCCTTATTTCACCTACTTTGTAAAACAACGGGAAGCACATTGTTACAATAGGCTTTTAAAATAGCATTCGATGTAGTCTTTGTACTTTTTGTCAGACGCACAACCGGAAGTTAAATCATACAACCAAATTTATATCACACAACGGAAGTTAAGCCGTAACACGTGATACAACTAACATTAAGTTATCCAGTTCTGAAACTTCGCTAAATCAGTTTTTCTTTATATTATGACATCATGTTAAAACTGATCGACATTTATAATTATTTGTATCTTTGTTAGATCTTTGGCTACCTAGGTGTTAAACAGTTTATGACGTGTTTTGTTCCACCAAGGATACCGTCGAGTTTGACTATGCTGAAGGACTGCCACACTGCTTATAGTATAGAGGGGGTCGTTCTATGTATAATTTCGCTGGAGCACCTGGAATACATCAATTTAACAATAAAAAATATAAATATTGATTTAACATGTATTGTATAGTTTGAAATGTATTTAGATAAAGTACCAGAACTAAGATAGGAAATATATAATACATAAATCAATATAACGGAGACAAGAACCATAACTCTTGATTGCATTTGACAGAATTATTGCCCCTTAAGGCTTAGTTTTTTTTAGCAGATTTATCTTTGTAGTAACATACAAGGCCTTGAGCTTGATGTTTAAATAAATAGGGTCAGTCTGTGGTCCTCTCTCAGATTTGTTCAAAACCATGACCCTGGGGACTAAATTGGCCCGCCCCAGTGGGTTCAAATTTTACATAGTATTATATAGTGATAACATTGTAGGCCTGGAGCTGATATATAGTGTTTCACTTCTTTTAAAAATAATAATAATTAATTTACCTGTATTTATTTGTTTCATTTTCATGAAAGGGTAACCAGCTGTGATAAACTGTATAAGAGTACAATATTAGTTCAACAATAGATTCATTTTCATGAACTGGTATCGATATATTTCTCTACGATATGAAGTAAGTGCATATACCAGTATTGTATATGTAAAACATTGTAACAACGTAGAATGAGAAAGGGTAACCAGCTGTGATAAACTGTGCATGCTGGTACAATATTATTTCAATTCTAAATCCATTTTCATGAACTGATACCGAACTTACAGAGCATAATGAGACTCGCAAGATTATTGTCATGCGGTGTTAATAAATATATGTAAATGCACTTTTTACTGCCTACCCGATTTCAGGTATTTATATATGAGCATTGTCTCTCTCATTCTTCGGGTAGTCCAGCTGAAAATAATAACATATAATATAAACTTCATTGATTCCCATCAAATTTTAAAAGTTGATTAGTTACTGTAGTAAATTAACGAACTGAGTTTAGTTAAGACAACTAGTGTCCAGGGGAGCATTTAGCAAAAACTACCTTTAAGTTAATAATGCGGCACATATCGTCGTGCACGTAAACCATCAATTATTCATAATATTTTGAATAGTCGTCTAAATCAAATTACAGTTGGCTCGTATTACTCAAAAAAAGTTATATATTTTAAATTCAAGATACAAGTAAGAAATTGTCAAATTAACTAACGGAGATTTTGATCCGTAAGTTACTTTGTGAAACGCAGACCGCTTGATTCAAACATGTTTTATTTTCTGTTAAGCTTTAATACTCATTATTTTTATGTTGAACCAACTGAACAATCATTTGTATTGGAAATCGGTTCAGTAATTTAGAAACGTCTGATTTCTGTTACGGTTAAATATTTTATAAACATTTTATATTTTAGAAAGTTCAATATTTATTCGCGAATATTTACATCAATTCTTGATTTTTCAAAAAGGTAATATAAGAAACCCCGAAATATTTGTATTTTTATGCCTTGGCAACCAAGCAATTTACATTATTGTTTTCTTTACCATGTCATGTTGTAAAATACGTTTTTCAACAATTGAAACATGTTTGTTTACAGGTTTCAAACTTATTTGTGAAGTGGTTTGGTTGACCCCGTATCTGACCCCGTATATGTCATATACTACGTGTCTCATAGTCACAATTAACAATTTAACACATGTGACAACCGTCAGCAGAAAGTCTGCGCTAATGTTTTGAAAATCATCAAATCGAAGATATAGTCATAAAAATACAAATACGTTGACAAAGACGGAGCAATAGAAGAGCGAAAGAGAAAAAGGGGTTAGTTTACACATGCTTTGTTTCAAATACTTCTTCCAACTTAGATTCGGCCTTTCCATGAAACATAAATACTAAGTATAAAGTAAGTGGTTGAGACAGAAAAGAGAGAGAGAGAGAGAGAGAGAGAGAGAGAGAGAGAGAGAGAGAGGGAGGGAGACAGACAGACAGACAGACAGACAGACAGACAGACAGGCAGGCAGGCAGGCAGGCAGGCAGGCAGGCAGGCAGAGTGAGAAAGAGATACATGTGATATTATCAGTGACAACAAGAATTAGATGAGCAAAAATAAGATGAAGAAATGTGAGTAAAGAAAAAGCGGAAGAAGAAGAAAACGATGTAAAAGAAAACGAAGGAAATAAAAAAGGAGGAAGAATAAGATTATAGATTAACACATACGGTCTCTAGCAACACTGTTGACTGCTAGTTGAGCTCTCTCATTGGAACGTGTGTTGCTGTCTTTAACAAGGTGGACCATTCTGCAGCCGTCAACCAACCAGCCGATACCGAACAGTCCAATTGTAAAGAAGTAAAGAAGTCCCCACTGTGGGCGTCCCAGATAGAAATGATGGGCTCCAATGACACCTGGAAAGTAAATTATTGTTTAGGCGCATGTTTCAGCTGAAGGTATTTCGGTTTTAATATATGCAGTTTCAGTGGGATATATCTAATTCTGATTACAGATCAAACAGTAGTAAATAGAAAGGTTTTAACTTTCGAAAATCTGACAATCAACTGACTACAAATGAGGAAAAACAATGTATTTTTTAAGACATTTTGCAATATGATTATATTAATTTTATATCAGAAATACATTGCCGTTCGAAGACAGTCACACAGCTGTGAGTTGATTTAAATATGAACAGCAAATCAAACTAAAGTTTATTACATTTTTTAAATAACAATAGTAAATCTTATTATAATAATCATATTAAATCAAAAGTTTAAAGTATGACATGGACATGTCGAGCAAATAATGGCATTAAAGGAGATACTTCTTTATAACGCAATACTCATTAGGTTTTAAATATATATGTTCTAGGTAGATATAGATATTCAAATATATATATCCGATTCACGCGCTATTGAACTCATAATGTTTGTTATATAGTTATAATGGTTAATGTTTGTTACATAGTTATAATGGTTAATGTTTGTTACATAGTTATAATGGTAAATGTTTGTTATATAGTTATAATGGTAAATGTTTGTTACATAGCTATAATGGTTAATGTTTGTTATATAGTTATAATGGTATATGTTTGTTATATAGTTATAATGGTATATGTTTGTTATATAGTTATAATGGTAAATGTTTGTTACATAGCTATAATGGTATATGTTTGTTATATAGTTATAATGGTAAATGTTTGTTATATAGTTATAATGGTATATGTTTGTTATATAGTTATAATGGTAAATGTTTGTTATATAGTTATAATGGTATATGTTTGTTATATAGTTATAATGGTAAATGTTTGTTACATAGCTATAATGGTAAATGTTTGTTACATAGTTGTAATGGTAAATGTTTGTTATATAGTTATAATGGTTAATGTTTGTTATATAGTTATAATGGTTAATGTTTGTTATATAGTTATAATGGTATATGTTTGTTATATAGTTATAATGGTAAATGTTTGTTATATAGTTATAATGGTATATGTTTGTTATATAGTTATAATGGTTAATGTTTGTTATATAGTTATAATGGTAAATGTTTGTTATATAGTTATAATGGTAAATGTTTGCTAATGGCCATTTATGACTTCTGCATAAATTCATTTGAAACTTTGTACGGTTACATATACCTAGTTCTATATTTTAGTGTATTATTCTAAAGATTAAATGAAGCTGTAACTGACTATTATTCTGTTAAAAAGTGTCGCTAAAGCTTTGAAAAGAGAATGTCAACCAAGTTCCAATGCTCATTAAATATGTTATAAATATTGACAACATCTTATCTTTAAATGATGCATTTTTTTATCTTTATGATTGACCGCCACACTCATGTCGGCAATCATGTCGCCTGCCAGGAATACGGTTGCTTGTTTAGAGTATGTATCAAGAAATAGAAATCAATACATTCATGTAATTGTATGTAGAATAATTTGAAGATGGCATAAAAATACAAATAGAGACTAGCATGGTACTGTTACTTAATGCGAGCTCAATTCCTGCTATTCTATCATCTTCGAGTTCGTACTTTGTTCGAATTGAGAGTTGTAACTCATTTTTATATATAATAAATTCATCCGCATTACCGCATTTTAATGAACCACTGCACATCGAAAAAGAAATATGATTATAATAATTAAAATGAATACTGTCCTTAAAATTACTCATATGTGGTAATAGTTTATGTTTTGTTATATCAATAATCAACGTGTTTAATGATTTACTTAGACCGATTGCGGAGGACATAACTCACTTTATATTTCAGGTTATTACGTTAATATTATTCAAATCATGTGGACTAACTGGTAAGGGTTTATTGATTTTGTAGTTCTGGGTGATGAATATTATTATGGACTTTTATTATATTATAATTATTATTAAAATCAGAATTTTGCATTAACTAAATATATTTACCAAATGTCAGCCACAATATGTATGCATCATCGACGTGCTTCTCTTGGTCAGGTCCAAAAACAATTTCTTTATTCGCTCTTTTGACAAGGAAGGGTATTCTGAACAAGTCTACAAGCCACAAAAAACCGATAAATCCGAGTGTCAAGAGATGAAACATTCCCCATATAGGTCGGTTAAGGTAGAAATGGTGAGCACCGAGTGGTCCATATGGTGAAAAGGCAAGCGCGTATCCTGTGAAAACGGATTTCTCCTAAAATGAGATTCATTTTTTACTTAGCTGAAAAAAACATCAGTGAAATAAAATCATTACAGATATTCATTAATATATATGAAAGTATTTAAGATACACACCAATAACTATTTCGGGCTGACTAAGTGACATTTTACTCCCTATATCAGTGATCGGTAAACAGAACAGAATTATGTGCTGAACAGTGCTGCCATATCAATGTTTTCGAAAACTCTATTTGACGCTGTTTTTTTAAATGCAATTTGAAAAAAATGTAAATGATCAAAAAATTTAAAGAAGTTTTCGCTAATCATCATGAAAGCGTAGTGGTAGTACAATGGACAGGGTGTTGGCCGTTGACGTTAAAGGTTGTTGGTTCGATCAATAGCGGTTCATATAAGCTTTGCTTTCTTCGTAATCATGCTGAAATAAACTAGTAAAAACAAATCAGCATATTCAGGGCTGATCAGATTCGTCCCCTCAATAACACGATGGCTCCTTTAGTGTTAATGTATTTTTATCTAAATTTACTGATATTGTGCTATCCCCATCTATCCAACAGTATTTAATGCCCTTTAAATATAATTTACAATATGAAGAAATCTTGATATTTCATTGACCATAACTTCTGTTTCACAATATTTTTCAAATTTAACCCTTATCTCATCAACCAAGTTCATTCACTAAAATGGCGTTAACATATTTGATCAACAAACACAAGTAGTAATCATATTTTGTTACATAATAAAGGATGTCCCAAAAAAACATGGATCTTGGCAAAGTCGCATCACTTGTTGGTTTTTGTCGATGAAATATAACCATTTTGGATCAAATATCTTTTTGAATGCGTTCTCTAATACCCACTATGTCCGGTTTTGTTAATTATCGCCATTTTTAGCCTTTCTGGTATGCAACGTATAGGCTTTGTCGGTTTCTCAAAACTGATTGTATTTTAAAATCTTCTTAAATAAATTTTCAGTTCTTTTAATGGTTTTGGCTCTGAATCTGAACACATTGTATCATCAGGAATGGTAATCTAGTTTTCAGTTGGATTTTAATCCGTACATTTTCCGACCATTTGTCCTTTGATATGAAATTTTCCAGCCAGCCTCGGAGCCCAATTCTGGCATACTTTCGAAGATGTAAGCCTCTTTTTGCCTTGATCTTCAGCCAAGAGAGGTATTCTTTTCCTTCTAAAGAAGGCTCAGCTGATGTTTGAGGTACCTATGCACAGATGACTTATTCACATTTAAGTCATGATTTTCATATATGTACTGAGTTTTCAAGTTGAACTCCCTCTCTTGTATTTGGCTTTGTGCAGTCTTATCTTGATTGAAAACGCAAACGTTTATAGTCTTCCCTGCACGTGTTTGCGTTGAAAAAAGTCATGTTTACCCTTTTAGCACCAACTTCTCTGATTTGTTCAAGATACTCATGATTTGATTTAGTGAACATTGTTTCATATAACTGAATGCCTGGGCATACGGAGTTAGACTTTTCCCTTCTTACATTGCAACAAACAATAGGAAATGACGTCATTCAGGAAGTATGACGTAAAATCCTATCTATGACGTTAATTCCTGTTTAAAACATATCAATTTAAAGTACTATAAATTGACAACTATTGTACGTTTCATTGCTATGAGTATATTATCGCATTTTCAATAAGGTTCACATTTTTGGGACACCCTGTATATATTCTGCGACATGCGATAAGATAAATTAGAACGTGCCTTTTTTTCCAAATGAGGTCTGGAGTTGGCGTCTCTGACCAGAGATGGGATCCGAAAGAGATCTACGAGCCATCCAAAAGTGAACAAGCCAAAGGTCATGAAATACAATATACCACATCTGGGGTTGCCAAGATAAAAATGATGAAAACCTGTAAAAAACATTAATAGTGAGTGAGTGAGTGAGTGAGTGAGTGAGTGAGTGAGTGAGTGAGTGAGTGAGTGAGTGAGTGAGTGAGTGAGTGAGTGAGTGAGTGAGTGAGTGAGTGAGTGAGTGAGTGGGTGGGTGGATGGGTGGACAAGAGCGTGTATATGTGACTAGTGTTTGACATTTAAGTATCATAAATAAACTTACCAAGCAAATCAAATGGGGATCAGAGCGGATATACGTCACTAATGTTTTTTGTTTGGTATAACAAGCAGACCAGTTTGTGACCACAGTGTGTATATGTCACTAATGTATATTTTTGTATTTAAACTTACAAAGTAAACCAACCTGGGACTTGAGCGTGTATATGTCATTGATGAATTTTGGTATTTTAAGTAACATAAAACTTACCAAGCAAATCAAATAATCAGAGCGTGTATACGCGACTAAATTTTTTTGTGGTATATAAACTTACCAAGCAAACCAACTTGGGATATAAGCGTGTATACGTCACTTATGTTACTTTGGTATATGAACTTACCAAGCAAACCAACTTGGGATATGAACGTGTATACGTCACTTATGTTATTTTGGTATATGAACTTACCAAGCGCGGATCAGAGCGTGTATATGTTATTAGTGTTTGTTTTTTTTTGTATTTAAACTTACCAGGCAAACCAACTTGGGACTTGAGCGAGATTATGTCACTGAAAATATTTGATATTTTATTAACATAGATAAACTTGCTAAGCAAACCGAATGGGAACCAGAGCGTGTATACGTCACTAGTGATATTTTGGTATTTAAACTTACCAAGCAAACGAAATTGGGACCAGAAGTATAATACATTTGTAAATAAACTTACTCAGCAAACCAAATGGGGACCAGAGCGTGTCTACGTTACTTATATTATTTGGTATTTAAACTTACCAAACACACCAAACGGGAACCAGAGTGTATATGCGTCACAAAGGTTCTTTTCGTAAATTTCAGTTACACCAAACTGTCTTCTGTTTGTCTGTTTGACAAGGTATGGTAAACGAAACAAATCAATGATGAAGCCGACTCCAAAAAGACCACATGTCAAAAAGTATAACACTCCAAAATAGTGTCTCTGTAAAGGATACAATAATACATATATGTGATGATAACAGGAAGATGGGTTTCTAGTACCATCAAAGTTGTAAATAGAGACGCTAAATTATAGTGATTAAAATCACAATTGTTACACTCCAGAGCTTTTCGCGACCCTCACATTTGTGTTTTTGTCACATTATCTATTCAAATGACCATTAAAATTCTCCAGTTTGCCTATACAGTCTCATCATATGGGGAGCAAGTGTCCCCAATTTCAAAGTGCGAAGGAAAACATTGAAAATCACAACCAAACCACACACATCGAAAATGATTGCTAATAAAGTTCAATTCAAAAAGGCATGTCAAAACGCAGGGATATATAGCAACCACAATATTACAATAGATTAAAATACATTATTTGAACACAAATCGATAGAGATAGAAAAAAGCTTGGCTAGTGGGTCGTCCGCGGGGATTAGAAATAATGAAGCACACTCAAGATCACCAAAGCATGGGATATAGTATAAACAATTAAAACATTAGGTTTGTGTTAGAGAAGTATAAACAATGGTCGACAGCATCATCGAATGAAGTCGGTTAAAATTTGAAAACACAAAGAACAAATTTGGAATGAAAATCTCCAACTTAATTTGCACAATATTATGAAAACCTGCTCCTGCAAACGGCATATACAAGGCTAAGACCAGGACATAATGGAATAGTGACAATCGCTATTAAAGAATTAATAGCCAGGCTTTACTAAGTATCAATAGTCCTTTTTAATTTGACTGATATCGTTGTAGCGTTTGGGTTATTTTATTAGTTTTTTTAGAAATACCAAAATGCAATGCCTACAATGTATATTCATAGATCTAGTTGTTACAAATACATGATAGAATGAAATTTAAAAAAATCGTCCCTACCGCGTATGATTATGTTACTGATTATCAAGACTGCAGAGATTGATCAATATTAGCCAAGTTATTCCTTTGGTATACAACCGGGTTAACAACCTAACCAAGAAACTAGTTATACGTAATGTTGTCAACCTGAAACTTCTAATCAAATATTCTTCATTGCGAACGATGCATGCAATAAATACGTAATCTCCCAGACAAACAACAATTAAAATTAGACACAATCAGCATCACCGAAAAAATCGCTACTATTCCCAGATAAACAAGAAATGCTTTTCAATTAGTTACTAGATTCCACATTTGTTTCAGTGAACTATTTCTGATTATTTCACTTTAGAAAACAGCAATTGTATAATGGTAATTACACTGTTCGCAATAATAAAACAAATAAAAGAATGATGGTTTCAGTGACATTTGCATTTAATTTTGCGCATGACCACTGGACCTGACATGGTGTGACCAAACCAATTCTGTGTCCATGTAATAAATAAAAATGACATTAAACAGAGACTAACAATTTTCCTTTTTCTTGCATAAATAACTACCAACATGTATGCTGTATGTCGGATGATTTTTTCCTGTGTGTTTTTCGAATCTCAGTGCACCATCCGGTTTCTAATGAGTTCCGGATGTGTTTCATTGCAAAACAACAATGTAAGTAAATGCCACTCTACATGCGCATAATGTGTAGAGATCATTTAAGTGAAATGTTGTATCTCTAGCAGATCTAGAGTGGGGACATGACTACATTAGAAAATATTTTAACAAAGTATTTATATTCGTGGTTTTACTCAGATTCAGCCTAAGGTCTTCCTCCACCAATAAAACTGGATATGCCATTTTATAACCTGAAATGGCGTTAAACCACAATAAAAAAAATACGTGTATCCTCCTTCTTGCATTATACTGACAACGGGGCGACCATACCTAGAACTATCATTTAAATGCTAAGTGCCAAGCTTTGGATCTTCTAGTACCATTTTTTATAAGAATAGATAGAATTTGTTCTCATTGTCATCCGTGTTGCTAAAGGTTTTACTGTGACAATTTTACATGAAGTATTTCTTATTTAGGTGACTAAATGTACAATGCTTATGTAATGACTGTTATTAATGAAGACCTATTTGGCTCTAATTTATTTCACTTCCCTTTTTTTCACTTCCGCATTCCAAATTCCGCATTTCGAATCTCGTAAATGGAAGTTATTATTATAAATGAAATAATGTATAGGTTACGTTGTATTAAAGTTGTTTTAAGCTAGATGCACATACTAGTATGGTTTATGGTAATTTGAACGATACATATTTTATTCCGACATGCACATAAAATAATATGATGCAATTTGTAAACTTAATCGGGGGGGCCGTGAGAGGACTGCCCTTTTCAATTGTGTCACCACCAGTCTGCTTTTTTTGTTATGACCTGACTGCAAACATTTGTGATTTTGTTGACTAGAAGAGAAATGTATAAGTCTGAAGTTTTGTTCTAAAACATGATTAACATAATTTACTTACTTGCTTATAGTTACTATACACAACATAAAATAAGCGTACCCTGAGATAAAAATGGTGTGCTCCCAGGACCCCCAACACTAGCCAGAGAAGATATGCCTCTACCAATGACTTCTTCTCGTTGTTTATTCTAAATTCATTCCGTTGATGAACTGATGGATTCACCACTGGCTCCGGAACCCCGCCTGTACTTGCCAATACAGAGTTATAATTGTGTCTGGGATAAACAACGGGTATGCCCGAGCTCGCATCTTGGTGTGCCGTTGCTACAGTAGGCTGTGTTGTGTGGGTAGAAGCTTGACAGTCAAGCGACCGCTCTCCGTATGTTTCTTTCTCCTTTGACATCGTTTTATAAGATTTGACACTTAAAATCGGGATAAATGTCAACACAAAATTCACAAAGCTCCTTAGAGTTTAGCATGAAGTTTTCTGTATTGGATTAAGTTACTGGCTAACGCTGTACACTAATAAAATCTTATATCGTGCGGAGTTACCAAGTTATTAAAAAATCCTACAAATTATATTCCCAAGATGTGCAACTATAGTGGCCGACCGCAAGCAACACGTAACTGTGTCCACGGCATACGGTAACCAACGCATACTATCTCAAGTGTCATAGCTATGAATAAACTCATGCTCTTGGTCACATGATGAAAACCACATACATGTTGCATAATATATGTTTAAACGGCAGTTCAAATGAAAGGATAAATAAATGCCTCTTTTGAATGTATTGCTATGGCACGTGAATAGTGTATATTGTTCGGCTCTGGCTTGGCAACATACCCAGATCCAACATTCAAAGATAATTGTCCATGATTATGTAAACCTACTGATAACTCAGGCAAGAAAAAAACAAAAAAAAAACAAAGCGTACTATAATGTCATTCTACAATAATTTAATGGGAGTAGAGCTAGATTAATTAGATTGACTTTTTTTGTATAAAAAAGTTGCTGTTACGGAGGGTTTAACATCGGTCCTTTCGTTTTCAAATCCAGTCTAGTAACCACTACGCTAATTCGCCAATTTGACCTTTTGAAGCAAAATGTTATTATATATAATCTATAACCTACTTGTTTTTATGCGCCTTTGAGATGAACAGTGTTCGTCTTATGGACAATTTCATGTTCGTCTTAAGGGCATTCATACCTCACCACATATTTTACCTCTAATCTGTTTATTTTTGTAGCCATAAACAGTTGCAGAAACAACTACTGGTACCCCGCAATGCTTGCTTTCACAATATGAGTTCTTGGTTTTGTTATTTTTTTTAATTTCCGCCATTTTCTTATTGGTCACCGGTAGTGTTTACTAACGTTCAAAAAAGGTCGAAAGTGTATCCAGATGTTTGTAGACGGGTTTCCATCTGTGAAAACCATTTTTTTTTTTTTTGGAATGGGGTTTAACGCCATTTTCAACACATTTCAGGTTATATATGGCATATCCAGTTTTACTGGTGGAGGAAGACCTCAGACTGAGTAGAACCACCGTCCTTCCGCAAGTAACTGGAAACTTTCTCACATAAAGTTTTTGGAGCGAGCGGGACTCGAACCTACGACCATAGCGGTGAGAGGTAAGTGATCTTGAGACGGCGCCTTAGACCACTCGGCCACGGAGGACCCTGTGAAAACTAATAACATATATCAGACAAGTAGTTATATAAATGGGATAAACATATTTCCGTAAGACCTTTATCAGCAAAGTCCTTTACCTGCGCTCTGCCAATTGAAATGTCAAAGCCCCCGCTATTGCCGGTCAGGGGAGGGCAGTGTTAAAAACTGGTCGATTAAGAGTTGCAACAGGACACTAAATGAATGGAAGTGGTTAGATGAAAGGCAGCCTTTGACGCCGCGCTTTGCATGGTTCTGAAAATAGATACGTTGAAATTCAACTATAGAATACATTTTGGCTAAAGGAACTACACAATTAAAATGTGTAAGTACGAAGAAATGTAGGTTTTAATATTTCAGAATAATCAATTAATCAATCAATATTCTGCTTAAAGAGCAACAAAGCATTACTGTAATTGAATACAACCTACATACGGCTACAACACATGAGACACACGCTGAGACAGACAGACGGATGTGCAGACAGTAAGACAGACAAAAGGACAGACGGACCAATGTTTGGTTAACTTTCATTAATATAATGAAAATGAGGGGAGACAGTTTCTAACAAAGAATCTAAAGGGGATTAAAATATTACGAGGCGGTCACATTTTTTACAAACGGAAATCACACCAAATTATGCCGGGGTTATTATCCTATAGTGGTGGGAAACGGATTTTTTCACTTAACTTTAGGCCCTCCTCCAAATTTGGTACTGTGTCGGACATACCAGTCATTGAGTCCTGCATATCGTTTTGATTTATTTTTAATTGATGCGTCGATTCTTTGAAATTCTACTAATGACTGTTCAAAACCCACAAACCTGTCTTCCACGCGTCGTTGTGACCTTTTGATATCTAACATAATGTCCCTCATTGTATCTGGATGGTTACTCTGTTGAGAGGAAGTTGATTGACTGAGCAGGATATATTAGTCAGGCGTCTGGTCGGTGTCATAAGTAACAAGACAAAATAGCTAGAAAATATATACGCAGTCTTACAATATTATCAACACTGTAAGTTTCTTTATATTCTGCTAAATATCGACGTATTTCTATAACCATTAAAAAGAATAAAACCAATATACGTATGTAAATAGGGATTCATTTAAAACGGAAACTTTATAGATATCTAGAAGATGTGCTTCAACACAAATAGGCTTACTTTATCAATCTAAAGTGTGCTACGGTAATAATTTAATTTCTTATTCAATCTTTTACTATATATAACTCAGGAGTCTAATGAGCGTCTATTATTATTATCAACTTTATATCCTTCAAGTTAATGAAGAGTGTACAAATACATATATATTAAACAGTGAACAAAATTAATCAACATTGAAATATGAGTAAAATACAACATTTCGATATACACTCTTTTTTTCTGTGCGTCAGTAGTCGATTGTTATATATGCATACATTAACACGTATATAATACGCATCTTATCATCAATATCACATAAATATTGTTATGCTTTATATATCGGTTACTCAGGTTACACCAGCGAATTGCTTCTGTTTGGTTGACACTCATTTTTATGTCCGTTTTATTATAATTTACATATTAAAAACATTTATAAGTGCACCCATATCTCACTTAGATAATTAAATCAACAAACGTGTATTGTATGAGGCGTATAGCTTTTTTATGTATAATCCATTTACCGTCAAGACAAAATAGCTAGAAAATATATACACAGTCTTACAATATTATCAACACTGTAAGTTTCTTTATATTCTGCTAAATATCGACGTATTTCTATAACCGTTAAAAAGAATAAAACCAATATACGTATGTGAATAGGCATTCATTTAAAACGGAAACTTTATAAATATCTAGAAGATGTGCTTCAACACACATAGGCTTACTTTATCAATCTAAAGTGTGCTATGTTAGAAATAATTTCTTAATAAATCTTTTACTATATATAATCCAGGAGTCTAATGAGCGTCTATTAGACTCATTTAAACTTGGGGAATATCATTTTGCACAGAAATATTTTTATTTTTTATTTCTGAGATGAATCTATAGTAGCTACAATAGCTAGAAAACGAGATCTTGCGTGAATATGCGAGCGTTCATATCATCTCAGATGCTTTTTCTTTGTTGTTGTAATTCTAAGGTTTTAAGTCCCTCCGCCAAGTGAGTTGCTATTTTTTCTCTACATATGTCCTTATGTACAAGAAAGGTCACACATGTTTCACGAGGTAACCAATGATCGTACAGATAACTAAATCCCGAAGGACGTGAATATGTCCTTACGTCTAAAGACTGGTTTCCTGGTCTCATTCTCGCCTATTCAAATTTCGAAAGGATCACGACTACGACGGGGTACCAGCGTCCGGCGGTCATTTTAATTTTCAAGAAAGCGTCACAAAAGCTCAAAGACCTATGGTGAGTACTCGATCATTTACGTGTACTTCTCCACCTTTGTGAATAATGTAGCACAATCATAGGATACAGCAGTTATAACATTTATCTTGTAAAAATCCTGTTTTGTGTACATTTTGATGCAGATCTATTCATTCACGTGACAGGTCAAAACTAAATAAAGGCACATATCCCGCCACTACAGGCCGCCATTTTTATAGTGCCAACTCTGTGGGTTTCCACTTGAATTATTTTTCCAAGAGACTCAAAGCTTTAATAAAATACTATTTTAATCTTTCATTAAAGTTTCTTTTTTTATTCATCCATTCATTTAATTAATGTTTTTTTCCTTTCATTAACGACTTGTACATAGATAGTAGCATTTGTTTCTTCTCTTTTGTATTACTTCCAATTTTACCTTTGTCATCAAATGAATTGTAACCGGTTATCAGAACCCTCCACCCCATAACTACAATATTGTATCAAAATCTACTATATTTCTACTGTAAAACGTATGTGTCCATTTAGATTTTGTGTTGTGTTACCAAAATCCACCCCCACCACCCCCAAATTGAAATCCTGGATCTGAACCTGGTAAAGTGATTCACCTGAGTACAGACCTGTGCATGAGGTGCATGCTTTTTAAGAAGAATGTTGTTTGTGTTCTGGCTAGTTGGTTGTGATACATGTCAAGTGGATAGTTGACAATACATGAATATATAAGTGACTGTGTTGATTTTCATTGGATTGAATTTCACAGAAAATAAATTGCGGAGTTCATTTGGAATTAAAATGGAGTGTATGCATGTTCATAGATACATATTTGCCATTATGATTATAATATGAATGTATCACAATTGTACCTAGCATATATATTTCACAATTTACTGTGTACCCTAAATAAATGTATTACAATATACTGTGCAACCTACATAAATGTATCACAATTTACTGTGCACCCTAAATAAATGTATAACAATATACTGTGCAACCTACATAAATGTATCACAATTTACTGTGCACCCAACATGAATATATCACACTATACTGTGCAACCTACATAAATGTATCACAATTTACTGAGCACACTACATCAATGTATCACAATTTAATGTGTACACTATATAAATGTTTCACAATTTAATGTGCACACTTTATAAATGAATCACAATTTACTGTGGATCCTACATAAATGTATCACAATTGTACCCAACATACTAATTACACACATCCTACATAAATGTATCACAATTTACTATGCACACTACATGAATGTATTTCAATATACTGTGCACAATTCATAAATGTATCACAATTTACTGTGCACCCTATTTAAATGTATCCCAATTTACTGTGTACCCAACATAAATGTATCACAATTGTACCCACAATACTTATTACACAATTTGCTCTGCATCCTACATAAATGTATCCCAATTTACTGTACACACTACATGAATGTATCACAATAATACCGTACATACTTATCTCACAATTTACTCTGCATCCTACATCAATGTATCTCAATTTACTGTGAACACTACATGAACGTATCAAAATTGTATCCAACATACTTATTTCTTCACAATTTTTTGTGCACCCTACATAAATGTATCCCAATTGTACCCAACATACTTATTTCACAAGATACTGTGCACCCTACATAAATGTATCACAATTGTATCCAACATACTTATTTCACAATTTGCTGTGCACCCTATATAAACGTTTAACAATTATATCCAACATACTAATTTCTTCACAATTTATTGTGCATCCTACATAAATGTATCACAATTGTACCCAACATTCTTAGTTCACAATTTGCTGTGCACCCTACATAAAAGTATCACAATTGTATCCAACATACTTATTTCAAAATTTGCTGTGCACCCTACATAAATGCTTCGCAAATGTACCCAACATACTTATTTCACAATTTGCTGTGCACCGTACATAAACATTTAACAATTATATCCAACATACTAATTTCTTCACAATTTATTGTACATCCTACATAAATGTATCATAATTGTACCCAACATTCTTATTTCACAATTTGCTGTACACCCTATATAAAAGTATAACAATTGTATCCAACATACTTATTTCACAATTTGCTGTGCACCCTACATAAATGTTTCACAATTGTACCCAACATATTTTTTTCACAATCTACTGTGCATCATACATAAATGTATCACAATTGTATCCAACATACTTATTTTACAATTTACTGTGCATCCTACATAAATGTATCCCAATTGTACCCAACATACTTATTTCACAATTTACTGTGTATCCTACATAAATGTATCACAATTGTAGCAAACATACTTATTTCACAATTTACTGTGCACCCTACATAAACGTTTCACAATACTACCAATCATACATATTTCACAATTTATTGTGCACCCTACATAAACATATCACAATTGTACCCAACATACTTATTTCACAATTTCATGTGCACCATACATAAATTTATCACAATTGTAGCGAACATATTTATTTCACAATTTACTGTGCACCATACATAAACTTATCACAATTATAACCAACATACTTTTTTATTTCACGATTCACTGTGCATCTTACATAAATGTATCACAATTTTACCCAAGATCTATATTTCACAATTTACTGTGTACCTTACATCAATGTATCACAATTGTACCCAACATACTTATTTCACAATTTACTGTGCATCTTACATAAATGTATCATAATTGTACCAAACAGACTTATTTTACAATTTACTGTGCATACTACATAAATGAAACACAATTATTGTATCCAACATACTTATTTCACAATTTACTATGCATCCTACATAAATATATCACAATTGTACCCAACATATATATTTAACAATTTACTGTGCACCTTACATAAATGTAGTACAAGTGTATCCAACATACTTATTTCACAATTTACTGTGCACCCTACATAAATGTATCACAATTGTACCCAACATACTTATTTCACAATTTGCTGTGCAACTTACATAAACGTTTAACAATTATATCCAACATACTAATTTCTTCACAATTTATTGTGCATCCTACATAAATGTATCACAATTGTTACCAACATTCTTATTTCACAATTTGCTGTGCACCCTACATAAAAGTATCACAATTGTATCCAACATACTTATTTCACAATTTTCTGTGCACCCTACATAAATGTTTCACAAATGTACCTAACATACTTATTTCACAATTTGCTGTGCACCTTACATAAACGTTTAACAATTATATCCAACATACTAATTTCTTCACAATTTATTGTGCATCCTACATAAATGTATCACAATTGTAGCCAACATTCTTATTTCGCGTTTTGCTGCGCACCCTATATAAAAGTATCACAATTGTATCCAACATACTTATTTCACAATTTGCTGTGCACCATACATATATGTTTCACAATTGTACCCAACATATGTTTTTCACAATCTACTGTGCATCATACATAAATGTATCACAATTCTATCCAACATTTTTATTTTACTATTTACTGTGCATCCTACATAAATGTATCCCAATTGTACCCAACATACTTATTTCACAATATACTCTGCATCCTACATAAATGTATCCCAATTGTACCCAACATACATATTTCACAATTTTACTGTGCATCCTACATAAATATATTACAATTGTACCTAACATACTTTTTTCACAATTTACTGTGCACCATACATAAATGTATCACAATTGTACCCAACATACTTATTTCACAATTTACTGTGCATCCTACATAAACGTATCACAATACTACCAATCATACTTACTTCACAATTTATTGTGCACCCTACATAAACATATCACAACTGTACCCAACATACTTATTTCACAATTTCATGTGCACCATACATAAATTTATCACAATTGTACCGAACATACTTATTTCACAATTTACTGTGCACCATACATAAATTTATCACAATTGTACCGAACATACTTATTTCACAATTTACTGTGCACAATACATAAATTTATCACAAAAATTACCCAACATACTTTTTTATTTCACGATTCACTGTGCATCTTACAAAAATGTATCACAATTTTACCCAAGATCTATATTTCACAATTTACTGTGTACCTTACATCAATGTATCACAATTATACCCAACATACTTATTTCACAATTTACTGTGCACCTTACATAAAAATATCACAATTGTACCAAACAGACTTAATTTACAATTTACTGTGCATACTACATAAATGAAACACAATTGTATCTAACATACTTATTTCACAATTTACTGTGCATCCTACATTAATATATCACAATTGTACCCAACATATATATCTAACAATTTACTGTGCACCTTACATAAATGTAGTACGAGTGTATCCAACATACTTATTTCCCAATTTACTGTGCACACTACATAAATGTATCACAATTGTACCCAACATACTTATTTCACAATTTGCTGTGCACCATACATAAATGTATCACAATTGTACCCAACATACTTATTTCACAATTTACTGTGCACACTACATTAATATATCACAATTGCACCCAACATACTTATTTCACAATTTACTGTGCATCCTACATAAATGTATCACAATTTACTGTGCACACTACATGAATGTATTACAAGATACTGTGCATTCCACATAACTGTATCACAATATAATGTGCATCCTACATAGTTGTATAACAATTTACTGCGCACACTACATAAATGTATCAAAATTTACTGTGCACACAACATACATGTATCCCAATTTACAGTACACCCTACATAAACGTATCCCAATTTACTATGCACACTACATACATGTATGTTTCACAATTTCCTGTGCACACTACATAAATGTATCACAATTAACTCTGTATACTACATAAATGTATCACAATATACTGTGCATCCTACATAAATATATCACAATTTACTGTGTACTCTACATATATGTATTACAATTTACTATGCACACTACATAAATGTATAAAAATATCCCATGCACACTACATAAATGAATCACAATTTACAGTGCACACTACATAAATGTAACAAAATTTACTGTGCACACTACATAAATGTATTACAATTTACTGTGTTCTTTACATACATGTATCACAATTTACGGTGCACACTTAATAAATGTATCACAATTTACTGCACATACAACATACATGAATTCCAATTTACTATGCACACTACATAGCATTATCCCAATTTAATGTGTGCCCTATATAAATGTATCACAATTTACTGTGCACACTACTTACATGTATCCAAACTTACTGTGCACCCTACATAAATGTATCCCAATTTACTGTGCAAACTACATTCATGTATCCTAATTTACTGTATCCCAATTTAATGTGCACACTACATACATGTATCCCAATTTAATTTGCACCCTGCACAAATGTATCACAGTTTACAGTGCACACTTAATAAATGTATCATAATTTACTGCACACACAACATACATGTATCCCAATTTACTATGCACACTACATAGCATTATCCCAATTTAATGTGCACCCTATACAAATGTAACCCAATTTACTGCATGTATCCCAATTTACAGTGCACCCTAAAGGCATAGTACCACCATTGGAAAAAGGAAGTGATTCCGTGGGGTAGTCGCATAATGGCGATTATAAATAATCCTCGTTTCTTCTTCTTTAAAAATGCATTTTTCTTATTTTAATGCTGTTTTTTTTTTATTTAAATGGCATTATTGATGTATTTTTAACATTTTGATAGCATTGTCATGTTTGAATTCTGAATTTAGAAAAAAAAAAGTTGATGCTTGGAAATTGGAGTATGAATTTCGGTAGTCTACTATCACTTTGTCAACAGTGTACACACTGAGCAGAAAAAAAATCTCTTATATGACACATGACCCTTTTTTTCTCATCATATTTTGATAGTGCAGATATTGATAAACATTAAAATGTAAGTTTCACTTCTTTTATTTGTGTCTCTCTATGAATGACAAGCCTTCACACTTTTATAATTAACTATAAAATAAAGTACAAAAATCAATGGTGGGATTATATCTATATAAATGTATCACAATTTACTGTGCACACTACATAAATATATCATAATTACCTGTGCATCCTACATAGCTGTATCCCAATTTTATGTGCACTCTACATAAATATAATCCTATTTACTTTGCACACTACCTAAATGTATCCCAATTAACTGAGCATCCTACAAAGCTGTATCCTAAATTACTGTGCACCCTACATAAATATATCCCAATTTACAGTGCACACTACATACATGTATCCCAATTTACTGTGCACCCTACATAAATGTATCACAATCTACTGTGCACACTACATACATGTATCACAATATACTGTGCACTCTACATAGCTTTATCCCAATTTACTGTGCACATTACAGTCATAAATGTATCACAGTTTACTGTGCATTACATAAATGTATCACAATTTACTGTGCACACTACAAATATGTATGCCAATTTACTGTGCACACTAGTTTAAACTTATTTATTTTACATCGATTGTGAAACAAGTTCTTCAACTTAGGCAAATCACACTGGAAGTCTTCATGGTTAGAATAAATACTAAGCATATGCAGAAAAGTGACTTGCTCAAGGACACCACATATAGCAGTTGTGGAGGATCGAACTTACGACCCTCCGATCATGGGTTATGTGCTCTAACACTGGATCACACGCTCTGCATAATAGCTGTATCCCAATTAAATGTTTACCCTACATAAATGTATCCTAATTTACAGTGCACTCTACAAACATGTATCCAAATTAACTTTGCACACTACATAAATATATCCCAATTTACTGTGAAAACTTCATAAATGCATCGAAATTAACTGTGCATCTTACATAAATGTATCACAATTTACTGTGCTCACTATTTAAGTGTATCACAATTTACTGTTCACACTACATACATGTCTCATAATTAACTGTGTACCCTACATACATGTATCATAATTAAGTGTGCACACTACCTAAATGTATAAAATTTTACTGTGCACACTACAAAGCTGCATCCCAATTTAATGTGCAGCCTACATAAAGATATCCCAATTTACTGTGCACACTTCATAAATGTATCCCAATTTACTGTGCACACTACATAAATGTATCCCAATTTACTGTGTACACTACATAAATGTATCACAATTTACTATGCATACTACATACATGTATCCCAATTTACTAAGCACACTACATAGATGAATCCCAATTTAATGTGCACCCTACATATATGTAGTCCAATTTACTGTGCACACTACATAATTGTATCCCAATTTACTGTGCATCCTACATACATGTATCCCAGTTTACATTGCATCCTACACAAATGTAACACAATTTACTGTGTATACTACACAAATGTATCACAATCTATTGTGCACATAACTTAAATGTATTACAATTTACTGTGCACACTGCATAACTGTATCACAATTTACTGCACACCCTACAAAAACGTATCACAATTTACTGTAAATTCTGCCTTGATGTATCACAATTTACTGTGCACATACATAAATGTATCACAATTTACAGTGCACCTACATAAATGTATCACAATTTACTGTGCATTCTACCTAAATGTATCACAATTTACTGTGCACCCTTCATAAATGTATCCCCAATTTACTGTGCATTCTACCTAAATGTATCACAATTTACTGTGCACCCTACATAAATATATCACAATTTACTGTGCACCCTACATGAATGTATCACAATTTACTGTGCACACTACACAAAAGTATCCCAATTTACTGTGCATTCTACCTAAATGTATCACAATTAACTGCACACTACACAACTGTATCACAGTACACTGTGCATCCTACATAATTGTATCACAATTTAGCTAGCATATATATATGCATGATGTATTAGGGAAATTGCTTTTAGTCATTTTGAAAAGTCCTGATATACTTTCTTTAAAAACCAAGAAATGGTAGTTTTTATGTCATTTTATGCTAACAGTCAATTGGTTAACTTATCCTCTCTTTCCTGGAATCCTGGAAGGTGATGCTGGTATTTAGGCATGTATTCAACTTTAAAATGTTTAAACCAGTCTTGTTGTATGTTTTTTTAGCGTTGTTTTAGCATTTTTATGTCATATCACAATGGTGTCTACTTGAGTAAGTGCTGCCATGTGATTAATAAGTTTCGTATCATGCTGCAGACACATGTTATGATATCCCATCCAGTCACATTATACTGACACTAAGCTGACCAGACCTAGAACAAGTGAGGAAGTACCAATTTTCAAGCCTTTGGTATGAACCACGACCTTCCGCATGTGAGACTGATGCTGTACCACTAGACCAGTGCTGCGGTTTTAAATTAAAGACTAACTTTCACATTGGTAAGGCGTATATAAGGTTGTGGGTATACAGTATACTTTCACATTGGTAAGGCGTATATTAGCTGTGGGTATACAGTATACTTCCACATTGGTAAGGGGTATATTAGGCTGCGGGTATACAGTATACTTCCAATTTGGTAAGGCGTATATTAGGCTGCAGGTATGCAGTATACTTCCACCTTGGTAAGGGGTATATCAGGCTGTCGGTATACAGTATACTTCCACCTAAGTAAGGGGTATATCAGGCTGTAGGTATACAGTATACTTCCACCTTAGTAAGGGGTATATCAGGTTGAGGGTATACAGTATACTTCCACATTGGTAATGCGTATATTAGGCTGTGGGTATACAGTATACTTCCACATTTGTAAGGGGTATATTAGATTGCGGGTATACAGTATACTTCCACATTGGTAAGGCGTATATAAGGCTGCAGGTATGCAGTATACTTCCACCTTGGTAAGGGGTATAACAGGTTATGGCTATACAGTATACTTCCACCTTGGTAAGGCATATATTAGGCTGTGGGGATACAGTATACTTCCACCTTGGTAAGGCATATATTAGGCTGTTGGGATACAGTATTCTTCCACCTTGGTAAGGGGTATATTGGTTGTGGGTATACAGTATTCTTCAACCTTGGCTAAGCATATATTAGGCTTTGGGTATACATTATACTTCCACATTGGTAAGGTATTTATTAGGTTGCGGGTATACAGTATACTCCCACATTGGTAATGCGTATACTAGGCTGTTGGGAAACAGTATACTTTCATGTTGGTAAGGCATATATTAGGCTGTTTGGATACAGTACCCGGGTATACTTCCACCTTGGTAAGGGGTATATTAGGTTGTCGGTATACAGTATTCTTCAACCTTGGTAAGGCATATATTAGGCTTTAAGTATACATTATACTTCCACATTTGTAATACGTATATCAGGTTGTTGGTATACAGCATTCTTCCACCTTGGTAAGGGGTATATTAGGTTGTATTAGGTTGTGGGTATACAGTATACTTCCACTTTGGTTAGGCACATATTAGGCTGTGAGTTTACAGTATACTACCACTTTGGTAACGGGTATATTTTAGGCTATGGGTATACAGTTTACTTCCACCTTGGTAAAGTGTATATTAGGCTGTGGGTATACAGTATACTTCAACATTGGTAAGGGGTATATTAGGTTGTGGGTATACATATACTTCCACATTGGTAAGGCGTATATCAGGTTGTGGGTATACAGCATACTTCCACCTTGGTAATGGGTATATTAGGCTGTGGGTATACAGTATACTTCCATCTTGGTTAGGCATATATTAGGCTGTGGGTATACAGTATACTTCCACATTGGTAAGGCATATATTAGGCTGTGAGTTTACAGTATACTTCACCTTGGTAAAGGGTATATTTAAGGCTGTGGGTATACAGTATACTTCAACCTTGGCTAAGCATATATTAGGCTTTGGGTATACATTATACTTCCACATTGGTAAGGGGTATATTAGGTTGTGGGTGTACAGTATACTTCCACATTGGTAAGGGGTATATTAGGTTGTGGGTATACATATATATCCACATTGGTAAGGCGTATATCAAGTTGTGGGTATACAGTATACTTCCACCTTGGTAAGGGGTATATTAGGCTGTTGGTATACACTATACTTCCACATTGGTTAGGGGTATATTAGGTTGTGGGTATATATATTCTTCCACATTGGTAAGGGGTATATTAGGTTGTGGATATACAGTATACTTCCACATTGGTAAGGGGTATATCGGGTTGTGGGTATATATTTACTTCCACCTTAGTAAAGCATATATTAGGCTGTGGGTATACAGTATACTTCCACATTGGTAAAGTGTATATTAGGCTGTGGGTATACAGTATACTTCCACATTGGTAAGGGGTATATTAGGTTGTGGGTATACATATACTTCCACATTGGTAAGGCGTATATCAGGTTGTGGGCATACTGCATACTTCCACCTTGGTAAGGGGTATATTTGGCTGTTGGTATACAGTATACTTCCACCTTGGTAAGGGGTATATTAGGCTGTTGGTATACACTATACTTCCACATTGGTTAGGGGTATATTAGGTTGTGGGTATATATATACTTCCACATTGGTAAGGGGTATATTAGGCTGTGGATATACAGTATACTTCCAAATTGGTAAGGGGTATATCAGGTTGTGGGTATAAAGTATACTTCCACCTTGGTAAAGCGTATATTAGGCTGTGGGTATACAGTATACTTCCACATTGGTAAAGTGTATATTAGGCTGTGGGTATACAGTATACTTCCACATTGGTAAGGGGTATATCAGGTTGTGGGTATACAGTATACTTCCACATTGGTAAGGGGTTTATTAGGTTGTGGGTATACAGTATACTTCCACATTGGTAAGTGGTTTATCAGGTTTTGGGTATATAGTATACTTCTACCTTAGTAAGGCATATATTGATTTCTTTGTGGCTGAGTGGTCTAAGGTGCTGTTGCCTACAGGGCTTGAAATTTCTTATAAAAGCTATTCATCCTCCCTTTCTAACATTTTTAATTGAATGCTTAAAATCAAAGAAATATTAAGGTCAGTTTCTTAAATATTACTTGTCCTGACCAAATATTCACTCATCATGGCGAGCGGACTAGTGGAATTTTTCAGCCACTGATCTCTCACTGCTAAGGTTGTGGGTTTAAGCCCAGTTAGGTTCAAAAGATTTACTTGAGAAAGTCTGCCAGTTACTTGTAGAAGGATTGTGGTTCTACTCAGATTCATTCTAAGGTCTTCCTCCTCTAATAAACTGAATATACTAAATAAACCCTGCTGTATTGAAAATTGTCTTAAACTGCATATAAAAAAATCCCATAGTTGTAATGGATAATATCTCCCACTTCTGCACACTTCTGGAGTTATATTACTGCATATGTTTTAATTATTTGACCTCTTACTTTTTTAAAAAAAAAATGTTTCCATTTTTATGAGGAAATGTGAACACTCATCTTATGTCATTTCATGCATTGCCCACAATTTGGGGTTAATATATTGTTTTGTTATGACAGCTAAATGTACAGTTACAAAATCCAAAAGTCAATATAAATTTGGACACAAGAGGTGAGGCACCAAACAGGGAATATTAATTCTCACACCTTTTTGCTGATTGCTGATATTACCTGTGACAAGTATTCACTATAAGCATTTTAATTGGTCAGTGTAAACAGGTGATACATAATCCTTTCTGTATCATGTAAGGTTACAGTAGTTATATATGTGCTACACATTCCAACATCATGAAATTCTAAGATTGGATTATGGTAAACTTCTTTTCTTGGTCAGTATAATTTTTCTATTACTGTTATTCATCTTTTATTTTTGCTTTATCTGCAGTCAAAGTTTAATTATGGGGATCAATTTATTCACTCAGTTATATTATAGGTGCTTCAAATGGAAAGATTAAGTTGGACCATCCCTTCATGGCATTATTTATGATTGATCAAGTTATTGTGATAATGTATCCAGTTTGGATGAACCCTGAACTTTAATATATACAGTCAACCCTGTCTTAAGCAGCCAGTCAAGGAAAAGGGCAAAGATGGCCTTTAAAGACAGGTTGTTGCTTAATACATGTTAATTTACTCTGAAAGCATAGAAAATGGAAATAGAAAACATGGTTGCTAAAGACAGGTGGCTGCTTGATAGAAGTGACCGCTTATACAGGTTTCACTGTATACAAAACTAAATGTAAATTCTACAGCTCTTTGTGCTTTCATGGTTAAGATATTGCATATACCCCAGAATGTTGTTGTTTTTTGTGTGTGCTTTTTTTTATATTTTTTGTTTGATCCTCAGTGACAAGGTGGTCGAAGGCACTATTGTGTAATGACCATTTACCTCTGTGACTGCTGTGGTCATGGGTTGGAGCCCAGCTTGGCCAAGAACTTGATTTGAGATAATTTGCCAGTAATTCGTTGAAGAATGGGGGTCTCACTCGGATTTCTTCCATATATAGTCTGTTGTGTGTTAATATCCCGTTCATTATCTTGTTGGTGCTGCTGTTAGTTAATTAAATCATTCTTACACTGCAGTGCATGTCCCAGTGGAAGTCTGCCTCAGCATTGATTGGATCCAGGGTATAAGGGCCATGGGTTTGATCCTTCGCATTTAGTACTGGTTCCACCCGGGAATACTTTGAGTTTGATGTGTTACTTCTTTCACAATTGCACAGTAAAATAGTCAAATTGTCTTAACATTCAATGTACCATGTTTGATTGTTTTCTTTCTCAGGAGCTTTACATACCTGCACAAAGAAAATGAGAAAAACCAATGATGACAGGAGACAATCAATAGCTGTTGTTTGAAAATGATTGAAACTAAGGTAAGAATGTTCTAGGCATTATATAATTTTATCTTTTCATTATTTTTCCTTTTTTTATTTTTCTCTCAACAAGTAAAAAGTAATGTTTACTGTTATTTGATACTAATGTCATTAAATTGTTATTCATTATTTAACTAAAGTATATTAGTATATTCTGTATTTATAAAAAATAAATAATTTACAACATGACATTCATTACCTTGGGCCACCCTTAATAAATTCTTTGTTTGCCACTTCATTCAGACTCGTACCATTTAGGGGTGGGTATGTAGGTAAATTTTTTTTTTCTTCTTTTTTTTTTGCAATCAATCAGAGAATCTTTTTAAAGACATGACATTGTAATGACCGAGAATATTTTAAATGAAATCCAAAGAAAACAAAAGCCAAGCCATTTTTTAATTTAGGCCTGGATGGTTTTCATATTTTATATTGTAAAGGCCTGATTAGCTCAGTCAGTATAATGTCTGACTATCAATCCAGGGGTCGTTAGTCTGAATTCCCACATGGCAACAGCCTGTCTCTCCGACATTAGTCTCTCACTCCTGATTTAAGTTAGAAAGTTATCAGTAACTTGCAGAGATGGGTGTGCTCGAGTACTGGTTAACCTTTCAGGATCCTAGGAAATAGTGGTTAGGTTAACTGATCGTCTGTTAGCCATCGATGGTATAAAAATGATGCTCAATATTCAATCAATCATATTTTATATATATATATTTTCTTTCAGGAGATGGTATACTGGGATGATAAAACACTTAAAGAATAGAAAGGTCAATGATGAAATGAAAGAAAAATACTTGTAGTTTTTTAACTGAATGACAGTAAGGTAAGAATGTTCTAGGCTCATTCTGCTTTTTCATTCTGATTCAGAAATTTGCATCAAATATTTTTTTATTTTTGTAGTTTCATTCAGTTTATGTTTTGGGCATTTTTTTCTCCTTCCAACTTAAAGAGTGAGCCTCAGATCTGGCAAGGAATTATATAGAGGAGGGAAGGCAACTGATTATAATTCAAGATCATTTTTGTGTCACTGATCCTATTTTGGTAGTTGAAATTGCCATTCTTCTTGCTTACATTTGTCGGCTACAGTAAATGAAAGCTAAAAAGTCCAGACGACCATATTTAACGATCCCAGTCTTTATTGTCGTATCCTTTGAATGGAATCCATTGAACAAAGGTTATCATGTGGGAGAAACCTCTGTTTTAGTATAAGGTCCAGAAATAATATTATTTTATTGGACAGTCCAGGTACTCTGAAATTTGTTTTTGTTTTAAATATCTATTGACAAAAAAATCAACAATGGTTTCTTTCCATGGTAAACTTTTGATAAGCCATGTCCATTATTGCTGTGTTCAATGTTAACATGCTGATATTGTGACAACAACAAAAGGTAAGATTTATACGACTCTACTAGTACATGTTTAGCTAAGTTTAAAGAAAACAGTGTGTACATGATGTTTTATGCAATATGTACTGTGTACTGCATACATGATGTTTTATGTGTTTGTTCAATGTAGTGCATACATTGTGTTTTATGTGATATATACAGTGTAGTGTGTACATGATGATTTATGTGTTTGTTCAATGTAGTGCATACATGGTGTTTTATGTTATATGTACTGTGTAGTGTGTACATGGTGTTTTATATGATATTTACTGTGTAGTGTGTACATGGTATTTTATGCAGTATGTACAGAGTAGTGTGTTCATGTTTGATGTGTTTGATCAATGTAGTGCAAACAAGGTGCTTTATTCGATATTTACAGTGTAGTGTGTACATGGTATTTTATGCATTATGTACAGTGTAGTGCATACATGAGTTTTATGTGTTTGTTCAATGTAGTTCAGGTACATGATGTTTAATGGGGCTTGTACAGTGTAGTGTGTACATGATAGTTTATGCAATATGTACTGTGTAGTGTGTACATGGTGTTTTAAGCAATATGTACAGTGTAGTGTGTACATGGTGTTTTATGCAATATGTGATGTGTAGTGTATACATTGTGTTTTATGCAATATGTACAGTGTTGTGTGTACATGGTGTTTTATACAATATGTACAGTGTAGTGTGTACATGGCGTTTTATGAAATATGTACAATGTAGTGCGTACATGGTGTTTTTTGGTGCTTGTACAGTGTAGTGTGTACATGGTGTTTTATGGGGTATGTACAGTGTTACCTGTGTATATGGTGTTTTGTGGTGCTTGTACAGTGTAGTGTGTACATGGTTTTTTATGGGATTTGTAAAATAATGATTTAATACAGTGTGTGCTTAATGTTTTGATGTGTTTATAAATAATTTACTGCGTTTGATGTTTAATTGTAGTAGAGTGTTTATGATACAGTGTGTACATGGTATTTTATGAGATATATACTGTTAGGTTAAGTTTATGTACATGTACAGTGTTTATGATACAGTTTGTACAGTATTAAATTTTATGAGAACTGTACAGTTATGTAAAGTATAATTACATATACAGTGTTTATAAAACAGTTTGTACAGTATGTTATTTTATGAGAACTATACAGTTATGTTATGTTTATGAACATGTACAGTGTTTATAATACAGTTTGTACATGATATTTGATGAGAAGTGTACAGTTAAGTTGATGTAAATGTCAGTGTTTATAATACAGTTTGTACATGATATTTGATGAGATATGTACAGTTAAGTTGATGAACATGTACAGTGTTTATAATACAGTTTGTACATGATATTTGATGAGATATGTACAGTTAAGTTGATGTACATGCCAGTGTTTATGATACAGTTTGTACATGATATTTGATGATATATGTTAACAGTTAGGCTTATGTATATGTACAATGTTTATAATACAGTTTGTACATGATATTTGATGAGAAATGTACAGTTAAGTTGATGTACATGTACAATGTTTATGATATAGTTTGTACATGATATTTGATGAGAAATGTACAGTTAAGTTGATGTACATGTACAATGTTTATGATATAGTTTGTACATGATATTTGATGAGATATGTACAGTTAAGTTGATGAACATGTACAGTGTTTATAATACAGTTTGTACATGATATTTGATGAGAAATGTACAGTTATGTTGATGTACATGTACAATGTTTATGATATAGTTTGTACATGATATTTGATGAGAAATGTACAGTTATGTTGATGTACATGTCAGTGTTTATAATACAGTTTGTACATGATATTTGATGATATATGTTAACAGTTAGGCTTATGTACATGTACAGTGTTTATAATACAGTTTGTACATGGTATTTGATGAGAAATGTACAGTTAAGTTGATGTACATGTACAATGTTTATGATATAGTTTGTACATGATATTTGATGAGAAATGTACAGTTAAGTTGATGTACATGTACAGTGTTTATGATACAGTTTGTACATGATATTTGATGAGATATGTTAACAGTTAGGTTTATGTACATGTACAGTGTTTATAATACAGTTTGTACATGATATTTGATGAGAAATGTACAGTAAAGTTGATGTACATGTACAATGTTTATGATATAGTTTGTACATGATATTTGATGAGATATGTACAGTTAAGTTGACGTATATGTACAATGTTTATAATACAGTTTGTACATGATATTTGATGAGATATGTACAGTTAAGTTGATGTACATGTCAGTGTTTATAATACAGTTTGTACATGATATTTGATGAGATATGTTAACAGTTAGGTGTATGTACATGTACAGTGTTTATAATAAAGTTTGTACATGGTATTTCATGAGATCTGTACAGTTATGTTAAGTTTATGTGCAGTGTTTATAATTTATAATAATAATTTTACAGTGTGTCATGATATAGTTATTGCGGTTGCCATTGAAATCAACCTACCATTTATCAAATTAAGAACTTTACATGATTTTACATGGATTTACATAACATTACATAACTTTTCATGGATTTACATGGATAGAAAAAAAGAATAAAACTAAACATGAAAAATATATGAAATTGTAAAAGGTACAATATAATGTAATGTGTAAAATAAGTCAAATGGGATTTAAAATGTGAAATAGAAGCACAACTGTAAAGAAAAAAGGTGAAAAAACACATAACAACTTAATTGGAACATGTAAATCTTATATAATAACCAGCCCAAAAATTGATTATATAATACCTAGGGCTAGCCCAACAGGATATACCCTTCCTCCATACCATTCCTACAAACCCTGGCCTGAACCTAGTATATATACATGAAGATTACAGGTGAAAAGCGTAACAGATATATAATGATAAATGTCAAGTTAGAAATATTTTTTTTTAAAAAGAATGGTCCTCCGCGGAAGTATAGTCTACTCAGATTCATTCTGAGGTGTTTATTTCACCAATAAAACTGGATATGGCATGTATAACTTTTTTGAAAAAAGTGGTAAACCCCGTTAAAAAAATCTAAAAAGACGTCTCATCAGAATGACTTAGATAATCATGTGTGTGCTTCTGAAGAAAAAGATAAAACATCTGTGAAATTAATGTAATCATTTTATTGAAGAAGCAAACAAAGTTAATAGAAATAATATCAATGTCTAATTCATGTTTATTAATTTTAATTTTAGTTATTTAGTTGCATCATTTCCTTGTCCAGTTAGTTATGGAACCTAAACTATGAGAACATAAGTGGAGATTAATTCATAACTTTTAGCATCCAACGGCAATTAGAATGATAAAAAGAGGATAATGAATATTAATAATAATTAATATTTTACAAATAATAAAATAGGAAGAAGTATCAAAGTTCAACTTATAGTGTTAACCTAAAGTAACAATTATTGTAAACTAAGAGTGACATACCGATGATACCAAGAAGACATTATAAGTCATCAATATCCCCAGCTTTGGGGTATTTTATGTAGATTTCTGAATCTTGAAAATAAAAACTACTTCACAGCAAAAGGCAATACTTGACCACTAGGTTTTGGAGATTTTGTAATTTAGACTAATTGTTTCCATGGTAACAGAACAAATATTGAAAATGAAAACTCTCACAGCAAAAGGCCTTACTTCACCATTAGGTTCAACTGTTGACATGTGGAGAAAGTTAAAAAAACACAAAAAAACTCCTATATACGAAAAGACACTTCTGGACCATTAGGTTGACATGTGAGGTGGGAACAAAGTTCTGTGAACTGACTTTGAAAGTTTTGGAGTTGTGCTGGAGAAACAGTGAATTTTGACTATGTTTCCATGGTAACATAAAAATATGGAAAATGAAAACTCCTCCATAGCAAAAGGCACTACTAGAACATGAGAACGACATGTGTGGTTTTTAGAGTTGTGTTTCAGAAAACCTTACGGACACACAGACACATAGAAAATATAGTAGGTGTAACCATTTAAATTAATTTTGTGATCTACTGTATTCAAGGGTTTAAAAATTAATGCAATTATTTACAACTTCATGTAATTTTTTGCAGATGAAAAATGTCATACTTGTAATGAGCAAATATTACAATGAATTATAGGTTTTAGGTCAGTAATGAATTTTGTACAGAATGGTTGAGAACATTTCCAATCTTAAGTTCTATTTCAAAATGTTTGCCCACTCTTTTGTATAGGTAGCAAGATTCTTGCACTAATTTTAAATTAGCAAATGACAATACACAAAGTCAACAAATGCTTCTGAACTGTTAATGGAATAACTGAACATGTGTCTCATCATATTTCTAGATAATTTGGAGTATAAAAGTTATCCCCTAGCCTATATTGAAACTGGCACATGATTTCATTTTAATGTTGAAATGGCAATTTCCATAATTATAAGAGCTTCTTTAAAACACTGAATTTAGTATGAAACAAAGAATGTACACATTCTAGCACAATACAAAGGAAAATATTCAGCAACTGAAAACTTACAACTGACATTAGTTATGTAAATGCAATGGGACAAAAATCCAGCATTTTTTGGTGAAAATGGCAAAGTTTTGTAATTTAAACATATTTTATTGCCAAATAAACTCATATTACAATATTCATCATGCATATAAGTCAAATACAATTTAAGGCAGAAGGGTCTGGCCACAAGTTCTCTCAACATTAGATTCGGCCAAAGTTTTGCCTGAAGCCATTTGTCTTAAGATATACATAGATCAACTTTAAATGCACTTTTTGTTCAGACAATTAACCAAGGTTGTTTTGCATTAAATTCTATTGGTAAAGTGGTGCATGCTCTCTTCATTAAGGTCTCACTACACAGTTGCATCATAATAGTAAGATTCTTGCACTTCAAAAATTGTCCTATGTAACTGAGTATGGAATATTGTTTTATATAGAACAAAAGAACAAAACTCAACTGTGTAATGAGACCTTTTAAGTTTTCAGCTTGATTTAACTGATAACAAATTAATGGCAATCAAAGGACAAAAGGGACATAATTTTCAGATCTATTGGTTGAAGACCTGACTAGTTTATGGGATGTGTTTCCGTGTTGTGGCCCCCAGCACTGACCTGCAAATAATGTTATTCTCAACTTGACATCCAGCCGGCACCCAGGGCCCCTTTGTCTTGCCTGATGTCCAATGTTTATAAATGCATGCTTATTCTACCATTTGTTCACCTGAACTCCATTTCCACTTCCATCACAACTCTCCACCCACCCCTATCCTGCTTGATCTTGCTTTTGGTTTATTATTTCTATTGTTTAGATGTCTCTTATTGTATTTGTAGTATATTGCTGTTTAGTTTATGTTAAATATTTTATAATTATTTATTTTGATTTTGTCCTATATTGGTGGACAGAAATAACCATGATAAATTTAGTTTAAAGCTTATCTGATTACAGTTTCTATAAGTAAAGATGTTATATCTGGGCAATATGACATCTTTAAAAACATGAATATCAGAAAAAGTTGTAATATTGAATTTATCAAGTATGTATGTCTGTTTACCAATACACCTATTTAATATTTCTTTCTATCAGCATTGTAGTGTATTGTATTGTTTATATATTGTATTGAATTGTATTTTGTTGTCCTCACAATATTGCATTATCCTATATAACATTGTATTGTATCACTTACCTGTATTGTATTGTCTGATGTTTTATTGTGTTTTGTATTTATAATATTTATTGTATTGTCCCATATATATATGTCTTGTATCGTATCGTATCGTATCGTATCGTATCGTATCGTATCGTATCGTATCGTATCGTATCGTATCCTATTATGTCCTATTATATCATAGCATATCATTTTGTATCATATCCTACCCTTTCCTGTCCTATTGCAACGTCCTGCCTGTGTGATCTACCAATTTTTCCATCGTTCCTGGAAACCCACCCACTTGTAATAGCCCCTGGCCAACTGTTGTAGTATGTATCTGTGTGCATCTTTATGTATGTGATCCTGTGTGTTTGCTCAGCTGCTATCTCCTGTGTGTGATGCCTGATGTATCTGTGTGTCTTCCTTTGTGTATCTTATGTGTGTTATTATGTGTGTTTGCTCTACTGCTATCTCCTGTGAGTGAGGCCATGATTAAAATATGTTTGTTTGCTGTGCTCTGAACCAATAATTTGGTAGGTAGGAGTGATTTTCTTTTGCCAGATTTTGAATTTTTAATGTCATTATGAGTTTATGAAAAAAAATGCTTTTAACATCAATTAAAACATTTGGGTAGCTTTAATTGGTATTGGTAGTAAAACAGCAAACAAACATATTTAAAGAATGGCATGAGATGTATGTCTTTCTCTGTGTGTGTGTGTGTGTGTGTGTGTGTGTGTGTGTGCGTGCGTGCGTGAGCATGTGTCTTCTATGTCTGTGTTTGGTCTGTTTGTAAACCTGTTTGTGTGACAATTGCTTATGCATGCATGCATATACAACTGTACGTGTATATAAGTGCATGAATGTGCATGCATGCATGACTGTGCATGCCATATGTATCATATAAGTGAGTTCAAAGTGTCTTTCTGTCTCTGTGTGTGAGTCAGAGAGAGAGAGAGAGAAAGCGAGAGTCACAGAGGGAGAGACAGACAGAGATAGAGTCACAGAGAAATAGAGTCACAGAGAGATAGAGAGATAGAGAGAGGGAAAGAAAAAGGAGAGAAAGAGAGTCACAGAGGGAGAGACAGACAGAGAAAGAGAGAGAGTCAGTGAGAGAGAGTGAAAGAGACAGACAGACAGACAGATAGACAGACAGACAGAGCGAGAGAGAGAGGTAAAGAGTCAATAGAGAGGGTAAGAAAGAGAGAGAGAGAGAGAGAGAGAGTCACAGAGGGAGAGACAGACAGAGAAAGAGAGAGAGTCAGTGAGAGAGAGAAAGAGACAGACAGACAGACAGACAGACAGACAGAGCGAGAGAGAGAGGTAAAGAGTCAATAGAGAGGGTAAGAAAGAGAGAGAGAGAGAGAAAGAGAGAGAGAGAGAGGCAGAGAGGCATTGAACCTTAGGGGCATAAGGAACATTCCAAGAGAATGTAAGGACAGGGCAACTGGGTTGTGTGAGTTTTGGTTGTTCAAGGAGATTAACATGGCAGGGAAAAGATGCTGTGAGACACTGACATTGAAACATTGATTCCATAAGCTAATATTGTCTTTGATGGGTAGAGCTGTAATGGTTTGTCCTTTCCTTTGTGTTGCCAGATGTTTGTTATCATTTTTTTATTTGAAGGCTTTGCATTATACTATATTGAGGAAATTATATATTGTAAAAAGTATTCATGTTTGAGATGGCCTAAAATTACAAGGGCTCTAGAACCAGTCTGACTTTTATTATATATTCAACTTTGCAAATTAGTTTTGGTATGAGAATTTAGAAAATAATGCAAAAAAGTTTAAACAGATGATGCTGGGCCTGATTAGCTCAGTCTGTTATGCGTCTGACTATCAATCCAGGGGTCATGAGTTAGAATCCCCCACCCGGCAACAG
Source organism: Panopea generosa (assembly GCA_029582155.1). Taxonomy (NCBI): domain Eukaryota; kingdom Metazoa; phylum Mollusca; class Bivalvia; order Adapedonta; family Hiatellidae; genus Panopea; species Panopea generosa. The sequence continues at coordinate 25,884,324 of CM055898.1, forward strand.
TCTCCATGATGATTGATATACGACAGTGTGTCTCATTATCATTCGTCTCTTACCACTGATTCAAGTGGGAAAGTTATCAGTTACTTGCAGAGATGGGGTTTGCTCGAGTACTGGTTAATCCCAGGAAACAGTGGTTAGGTTAACTGATCGTCTGTTAACCCTGGATGGCATGTAAATGATGCTAAATATTCAATTAAACAGATGACTGTGAAAGTCAACTTTATTGTGGTATTTACATCAACAAAACTGCTTTTAGTTGTAGAACCCAGTGAGTGTCTGTGATTAATGCTAGTGGATACCATTAAAACTTGGAAATTAGTACTTGTTCAGGTAACCCTGCAGGACACTTCACAGTCAGAGGATAGTGTTTGAAATGATATGAAAAGAAAAATTAAGACCCAAATTGAAAACATGTTAAATTGAATCCTTTTTGCTTTTTAATTTTAAAAAAACACAACAATAATAGCAATACAGTAAATCCAATATTTTTGAATTTTGATCTCATGGTCATTGGTAAAATAGTGCATGAGTTTATATTCATGTGGTGCATGAAGTAATTCAATTAAAATAAGATTTGTATGAAGGCTATATATAGAGTGCTGTACATTCATTTAAATATCAGTAAATATATATCAAGCAGATGTAGCATTCAAAGGACTGTCTGCAATCACAACAGCAGTATCATGATCAATATGATAAATAACTTTGGGGATCCGCCATGGCCAAGTGGTCAAAGCCACCATCTCAACATCACTTACCTCTCACTGCTAAGGTCGTAGGTCCAAAACCTTTATGTGAGAAAGTTTACCTGTTACGTACTTACGGTGGTTCTGCTCAGATTCTTTTTGAAGATTTCCTCCACCCTTAAAACTGAATATGCCATATATAAACTGAAATGTGTTGAAAATGGTGTTGAACCATTAAAAACACACACATACACAAAAAAACTTTAATTTAGATATAGTTATGTAGACTACTTGAGTAGAACAAAGTAAGAAAATATCCAAATAATTAGTACAGCAATCAGGTCTTACTATTAGTATAGTGATTGTCACAAAATGATATTTGGTGACAAATTCATAAGATTTATAAATTAAGTTGTTTATTAAATAAAAGCACATTTTATAAGAATTGATGGAGGTAACCCAAAAACATTTAAATGCAACACTTGTGCAAATAGCTGCAACACAGTGATGGCTATCAGCACAGGATTTATATATAAATACATAAATATTTCTTTAGTGCAATGTATGAGCTCTTGTTCACCATTTCACCAAGGATTAATTGTATATTCTAACTTAATGTGTCCATAGGTCAGCATACTAATGGATGCCACTGCTTTGATGTGAATCTTACCAAATATTAAGTTAAAAAGGTGTCATAACTTCTGTACAGTTTTACCAATATTGATTAATATCAAACACAGCCGGGCCTGATAAGCTGTCATTTACACGTCTGACTATCAGTCCAGGGGTCGTGTGTTTGATCCCCCACCCAGCAACAGTCTCAGTGATGATTTATATATGACATTATATATCATTATCATTTGTCTCTCACCGCTGATTCAAGTGGGAAAGTTATCAGTTACTTGTGGAGATGGGATGTGCTTGAGTACTGGTTAACCTTTCAGGATCCCAGGAAACAGTGGTACGGTTAACTGATCGTCTGTTAGCCCTCGATGGCATAAAAATGACGCTAAATATTCAATCAATCAATTAATAATATCAAACATGACCTGTATTTGATAATTACACAGCCACACACCAGATACCAACTAAAATACATGATTTTAGTAATTCATTCATTCATTCATTCATTCATTCATTCATTCATTATTAACGAAAATTAAATAAAAAAGGAGCAATAACTCCTGTAAAATTTGATTGACATTGACAAATATTGAACCTGTGTTTTATAAATATAGCTACACATGAAATTATAACTGAGTAACTTCATTGACCCAGTTTCAGGAGTTATTGACTCCAAATAAATTAAACCTCGGAGCGGACAGACAGACGAAAAAGTGAGGGCCATAAAAATCAAACAACTTGAAGAAATCTATGCAATTTTAAGCATTAACATTTGTTACTTTCCAAAAATTTGTGTTTTTACAAAAACTTTCAATTTAATTATTGGTATTTTTGTGATTGATTTTAGTGAAAACAATGTTTGTTTATTATAGTGTCACCGGTATTGAAAGAGCGACCCATACTAGGCTTATGAGACACCTTTATGTTGTACACTTGAGTTACTTCCCGAAAGCTAACATTGCCAGGCATCAGTCTGTTAGACATTCGGCACCTTTCAATTTAACTAAACCAGTCACATCAGAAAAAAATCCAAGTGCCTCCACCAGGATTTGAACCTTTGACCTCCCACTTCATAAGCGGGAGGTTGACAACAGGGTCATGAAAACAATAAAGGAAAAAGTTTGAAAACACTGAGCTTATATTACTTGGAATTTTCCGAATCCAAAAACTGATCTTTAAGTGGAAAAATGATGTGGTTGTTACTATAGACTTTAGGACAAGGTATGATAAGTATATAACAATACTTCAACTTCTGAATAAAATTTCATAAAACACAAACAGGAAAAACAGAATAAAAAGTCCATAAAATAGCAGTATTGATATGATTTCATCTAAAAATATGAGGCTTAAGATGCTGCCTATTTTATCTTATAATTTTTTGGTGACTTATGGAGATTTTTGTTATTCTTTCATTTCAATAAGCCGGGCCCGATTAGCTCAGTCGGTTACGCGTCTGACTATCAATCCAGGGGTCGTGAGTTCGAATCCCCCGCCCGGCAACAGTCTCCGTGATGATTGATATACGACATTGTGTCTCATTATCATTCGTCTCTCACCACTGATTCAAGTGGGAAAGTTATCAGTTACTTGCGGAGATGGGGTGTGCTCGAGTACTGGTTAATCCCAGGAAACAGTGGTTAGGTTAACTGATCGTCTGTTAGCCCTCGATGGCATAAAAATGACGCTTAATATTCAATCAATCAATCATTTCAATAATAAAATTAGAAATTCTTGGTTTCAGCTAACTTTAAAAAATAAGTTTGTCACTTAAGCTACAGGTGACAGTTTTGATCCTAGACTCAACTAGATGACTTTCAGAAAATATGTAGTACTGGTTCCAGAAAATGGACACAAAAGAGTGACTAACAAACTGTCAGTCTTAGCCTACTTCACAGTTGAGCTAAGTAAAGTCAATTTTATATCCATTTCCTCTTTCAAATAAAAAATATCATACAAGTGTAATAAACAAAATCTACCATGAATTACCGTTTAAGCTTGTAATGATTCTTGTACTTTTATATTACTGGATGGGGAGGAGGGAAAGTAAATAAAGTTAAATTTTTGGACATTTCAGTTGAATCTTAATTTCAATTTCAGAGCTTTTGGGTACTTCATTTACAAAACTTTAAGTGTTTAACTTTCAATTTAACTGATAACAAAATTAATGGCATCAAAGGGCAAAAGGGACATAGTTTTCAGATCTACTAGTTGAGGACCTGACTGGTTTATGGGATGTGTGTCAGTGTTGGGGTCCACCAGCTCTCCTGTCATGCTCTTCTCAACTTGGCAAAGCCAGCCAGCACCCGGGGTCCTTTGTTTTGCCTGATGTCCAATAGTTATTGATGCATATTCACTGCATGCATTTTGCCATGATTCACCTTAACTTTCATTGGTACTCCCTTCACCATTACCCCCCCCCCCCCCCACCCTCTCCTCTATCCCACTTGACTTCTGATAACCTATATATCTTTTCAAATTATCTCTTAAATTGGATCCTGCTATCACTTTGTTATTTCTATGAACTTTAACTTATACTTCATTTTAGATATCTCTTATTGTATGTATAGTTTTTTTATTCATATCAAATATAGCCGGGCCCTATTAGCTCAGTTGGTTACGCGACTGACTATCAATCCAGGGGTCGTGAGTACGAATCCCTTGCCCGGCAACAGTCTCCGTGATAACTGATTAACTGATCGTCTGTTAGCCCTAGATGGCATAAAAAAGACGCTAAATATTCAATCAATAAATCAATCATATCAAATAATTTTGTAATATTTAGTATTCTTTTTTTTTAAATCATATTTTGGTGGACAGAAATAGATACATGGTACATTCAGTGTTGCACCTTATCTGATTAAAGTTGCTATTACTAAGGATGTGATATCTGGGCAATATCACATCTTTAAAAACATGAATATTAGAAAAAGTTGTAAAACTGAATGTATCAAGTATGCATATCACCAAAATGCCTCTTTAATATTGTATTGTATTGTATTGTATTGTATTGTATTGTATTGTATTGTATTGTATTGTATTGTATTGTATTGTATTGCACATCTCACCTGCGTGGTATGCCATTTTTCTAACCTTCATTGAAACCCATCCACTTGTAATAGCCCCTTACCTATTGTTGTATATGTGTATCTGTGTGTCTCTCTTTGTTTTGTCTGTCTCATGTGTCTGAGCCCTGTGTGTATGTTTCTGTCTCATGTGTGTGAGGTCTGTGTGTCTGTTTGTGTGATTCTGTCCTGTATGTGCGAGGTTTATGTTTTGTTTCTGTCTCCTATGAAGTTCTGTGTGTCACATATGTCTTACATGTGTGAGTTCAGTGCACAGTGTCTGTGTGTGTGTGCATGCACATGCATGTATGGGAATGTGCATGAGTGAGTGAGTGAGTGAGTGAGTGAGTGAGTGAGTGAGTGAGTGAGTGAGTGAGTGAGTGAGTGAGTGAGTGAGTGGGTGGGTGGGTGGGTGGGTGAGTGAGTGAGGTTTTGAGTGAGTGAGAGAGTGAGTGAGTAAATTTGTGATTGAGTGAGTGAGTGAGTGAGTGAGTGAGTGAGTGAGTGAGTGAGTGAGTGAGTGAGTGAGTGAGTGAGTGAGTGAGTGAGTGAGTGAGTGACATTGAAACAAAGGGACGGAAGGAACATTCAAAGAGAATGTATAGACAGGGCCACTGGGTAGTGTGAGGTTTGGTTGTTCAAGGAGATGAACATGGGAGGGGGAAAGGCTGGGAGACACTTAGACACTGAAACATGATCCCACAAGCTAATCTGGTCTTTAGTGGGCAGAGCTGTAATGGTTTGTCCTTTCCTTTGTATTGCCAGGTTTTTGTTATCATTATGTTTTGAAAGTTGGATACTGAAAGGAAATGATATTCAAATGTGTGTACAATATAAAACAACAAGTGAGAACAGTTCAGTACTGTTAAACAGCAAATACATGTTGCTGTCTAGTACACTAAAATATGCTAATTTGAAGTTGAGCCAGTGTCCATGAAAATAAATCTGATATTACTGTTAGTACAGTTGCTGTTACTGAAAGCAACACAATATTAGCACTTAAATAATAGAAAACATAACAATTTATTTGGTTTAAAACATTCAGGGTTAAGTTTGTTTAATTATCATTAAGATGTAAAACGACATGACTAAACACTCAACTTAGTTCAATGAAAACTCCTAATATATCCCCATTAATTTTGTGCTGAAAATGCACATCTAAAATAGCAGGAAACTACTCAAACAGGTTGCTATTGCATAAACAATGAGACAATCATTGTTAAAACTGGGTTGACAGTATGACTGTCACTCTCAACAGATTGTACCGGTAATATTTATTTTATTATACAGAATAAAATATATAATGTAAGATCTATGTATAACCATTTGACTGTTTAAATTCTGTTACTCACAGGAACATTAAATAGTTATTTGATGTCATTTTATAAAAACTGTTCCATCTAGAGTCAGTTCAACAATATATTTCCATGAAATAGTAAAAACTGTCATCTGCTGACCTATTGGGATTTACCATTGATGTACCATGTGAGGTAAAATAACAATGAAAATCATTTAGTTCTCCTACAGATCTGATAAATTACCCTCCCAATTAGTGAATGAAATATTTAATATTGAACTTAAAGGCAGTATGTTAGATCAAAATCACTATAAATGTCTAACAAAACACCTATCACTGAGGGTGATTAATACACCCGCATTAATTATTCAGCATCACAAAATCTGCATTCCGCTCATCTACATTTGATGTTGAGCATAATTTATACAAAGTCAATCACCTGAACACTGTGGAAAGTATGCTTGCTGCACAAGAGCTGCTGTAATATGGTAAATACGGCAGCGTTACTTAGTGCAAGGGCAATAACTCTGCATTGAGATAAATCAGCATCACAGAATTGATGTCATGCACATCTACACTTGGTGTTGATTATTTAAGCAAAGTTTCATGTAACTCATCTGAAAACTTTGAAAGTAGTTTACTCCACAAGAAATGCAATATGGTAACAAGGGCAATAACTCTGCATGGAATTAAGTCAGCCTCATGCACATCTACACATGATGTTGATCATGTCAAACTGTGGAGGTTACAATAGTTTCAAACCAAAATTAAACATGGAATTGTATCAACAAAAAAATATTTTAAAATAATTAAAGCTGTCCTAAGCTCATTAAGAATTAATCATGGAATTTTATTTACAAAAAATATTTAAAAATGATTAAAGCTGTCCTAAGCTCATTATGTTCTTATTGTTATCAAGTAGTAGTATATCATTCATTTACTAGAGGGACATGTCCTTTAACAAAATCATTTCTACCAAAACTACAGTCATGGTTTATAAGGAACAGTGCTGTATTACTTGACCTTTTACAAGAGAATTATTTATATTTAATAAAGGAGAAAAATGTAATATTATAATGGCTGATATGCATGTCATATTAGAAATTAAATACTACATATTCTCAGCCAAAAAATTATCCTATCCATTATCCATTACTGCACTTCATAACAGACTTAAACAATCCTTTAGTGTCCTCCTTGGCCGAGTGGTCTAAGGCACCGTCTCAAGATCACTTAACTGTCATTGCTAAGGTGGTAGGTTCAAGTTCCGCTCACTCCAAAAACTTTGTGAGAAAGTTTCCAGTAACTTGTAGAAGGATGGTGGTTCTACTCAGTCTGACTTAGTCTGAGGTCTTTCTCCACCAGTAAAACTGGATATGCCGTATATAAATATACAACCTGAAATGTGTTCAAAATGGCGTTAAACCCCATTAACCCCGCCCCTCCCCCCCAAAAAAAACATCAACAACAACAAAAAAATTCCTTTAGGGCAAACAAACATATAGCAGTTAAAAAGAATACCTTAAAAATCTTTTGAAAAAAATATGGAAAACACAAAATTTTACTTCAAGACTAAATTTAATAAACAGCAGTTCATTCCATACAATTTGTGTTATATCAGGCCGTTATAAACAAGTTTAAAAAATAATATAAATAAATTATGATTCCCAAGTAAAAACTCAGTTATTATAACAAGTGTAATTAGATGTAACCGTGCAAACAGACTATTTTTTCTCTTCGTTTATTAGATCCATTACATTAAATGCTTTAAAACATTATCTTTTGACTGACAGCTGTTTTTACAAATAAATAAAAAATAATGAGAGAGTGTTTATAGAATACATGCTTGATATTGTGTTTTACTCTCATTTATTGTATCCATGTTGGTAATGACTGATACAGATTAACCCTATAATTAAGATGTTTGTCAAGGTTAACTGGAATGCATAGATGCCCTGTAAGGGGACTTCGAGTTTTACTTAGAAATACTATAGAAAAACGTAAAATCTCATTATTTGTTCAATTTTAAATTTAAAGCAAAGCGTCCTCCATGGCCAGGTGGTCTAAGGCGCCATGTCAAGATTACATACCTCTCCCCAGTAAGGTTGTAGGTTCGAGTCCTGCTTGGTCCGAAAGTTTCCAGTTACTTGCGGAAAGATGGTGGCTCGTTCTACTCAGTCTGTCTCAATCTGAGATCTTCCTCCACCAGTAAAATAGGATATGCCATATATAACCTGAAATGTGTTGAAAATGGTGTTAAACCCCATTTAAAAAAAAAAAAAAAAAAAGAAGAAATTAAAACATTGTCTAGTAACAGTTTTTTTCATGTAAATACTATTTAAAACAAATGCTAAAGCTAATGTTAACCATTGAAAATCAACATTAAGTTCATGCAAATCAATTAAATGTTTTTATTTCCTTAAGAATTCATGTTAACACAATCCTCATGCGGAAACAGTCCCCATGATGTTTGATATACAACATTGTGTCTCATTATCATTTGTCTCTCATTGCTGATTCAAGTGGGAAAGTTATCAGTTACTTGTGGAGAAGATTGGGTGTGCTCTAGTACTGGTGTACCTTTCAGGATCCCAAGAAACCGTGGTTAAGTTAACTGATCGTCTGATAGCCCTCGATAACATAAAAGTGATGCTAAATATTCAGTCAATCAATCATGTAAACACACATACAGTTCTTATGAATCCATGTGAAGTTAATGTAAATACCCATATAGTCCTTGTGAATCTATATATAGTTAGTGTAGATACCCATATAGTCATTGTAAATCCATGTAAAGTTATTGTAAACACCCATATAGTCCTTGTAAATCCATGTAAAGTTAATGTAAACACCCATATAGTCATTGTAAATCCATGTGAAGTTAATGTAAACACCCAAATAGTTCTTATAAATCCATGTAAAGTTAATGTTAACATGTTAACACACAACATATAGTTCTTATGAGATATAGATATATATATATATATATATATATATATATATATATATATATATATATATATATATATATACAGCATATGTCATTACAATGTATATACAATGTATACATGTTATACATCTAAAATATTTATTACAATGTATAGTGCATATATTCAATTTTAATTATACTATTTATAATGGTTTTATGGTCTCTGTTGTTTTGTCTTGTTAAGGATGTTTTATAGTTTCTGTTATTTTGTCGTGTTAAGGGTGTTTTATAGTCTCTGTTGTTTAGTCCTGTTAAAGACGTTTTATAGTCTCTGTTGTTTTAACTTGTTAAGAATGTTCCATAGTCTTTGTTGTTTAAACTTGTTAAGAATGTTTCATAGTCTCTGTTGTTTTAACTTGTTAAGGATGTTTTATAGTCTCTGTTGTTTTAACTTGTTTAGGATGTTTTATAGTCACTGTTGTTTTAACTTGTTTAGGATGTTTTATAGTCGCTGTTGTTTTAACTTGTTAAGAAAATATTTTATAGTCGCTGTTGTTTTAACTTGTTTAGGATGTTTTATAGTCTCTGTTGTTTTAACTTGTTTAGGATGTTTTATAGTCACTGTTGTTTTAACTTGTTTAGGATGTTTTATAGCCTCTGTTGTTTAAACTTGTTTAGGATGTTTTATAGTCTCTGTTGTTTTAACTTGTTAAGGATGTTTTATAGTCTCTGTTGTTTAAACTTCTTAAGGATATTTTGTAGTATCTGTTGTTTTGTCTTGTAAAGGATGTTTTATAGTCTCTGTTGTAACTTATTAAGGGTGCTTTGTAGTTTCAGTTGTTTTAACTTGTTAAGGTTGTTTTATCTAAGTTTCAGTGGTTTTAACTTGTTAAGATTATTTTATAGTATCGGTTGTTTTGTCTTGTTAAAGATGTTTTATAGTTTCAGTTGTTTTAACTTGTTAAGGTTGTTTTATAGTTTCAGTTGTTTTAACTTGTTAAGAATGTGATAGTCTCAGTGTGTTATTTTAACCTGTTAATGGTGTTTTATAGTCTCTGTTGTTTTGTCTTGTTAAGGATGTTTTATAGTATCTGTTGTTTTGTCTTGTTAAGGATGTTTATAGACAATGATGTTTTAACTTATTAAGGATGTTGAAGTCTCTGATGTCTCTGATAGTTGGCGATGTCTTAAGAACATTCTATCACTCACTGCTAAGGTCTTGACTCCAATCTGGCCTGAAATCTATATATGAGAAGTCTGCCAGATATTTGCCAGACATTTGAGTAAAAAACAGTGGCTTTTCCCAGTTTAATTGGCCCTGTTATCTCAGTCAGGAGCATGTCTGACTAGCAATCCAGGAGTCTTGAGTTCAAATCACCATCTTGCCACAGTCTCTTTGATGATTGATATACTACACGGCATTTCATTGTTATTCATATCGCACCGCTGTTCAAGTGGGAAAGTTACACAATTTTAGTTCCTTGGAAAAATATATGTGCTGCAGTTTTGGTTTAAATTCTAGAATCCCAGGAAAGGTTATGTAAACTGATCATATACTAGCCCTTGATGGCATAAATATGATGCTTAATATTCATTTAATGTTCCTCCTCTCCACCAAATTATGGATGGTTCATTGTAACCATAAATTCAAAATGATGTTAGACTCCATTATGAATAGTCAGACCTAGTTAGCTCAGTTGGTAACACATCTAACTATCAATCCAGGGGTCGTGAGTTTGAGTTCCCATATGGCCACAGTCTTTGTGATGATTGATATAAGACATTAGGCCTAAAAAAATAAATGTTGTGTTTAAGGTTTCATGCTGAAAAAAAATTGGGTCGGTAGGTAGGACTATTTTTTTTTTTTGGCTGATTTTTTTAGATGCAAAATCAAAGGGTCGGTGTTTTTTGGTTATTTTTTTCTTCATTTTCTCTTGCAGTTACTCAATTTTGAATGCGAAGTAATGACACCTTTTTCAAAAGCATTTGGTGACAACATAATTATTGTATACTTTTGTAGTTTGTCTGCTTTTGTAGTTTGAATGTTTTCCTTTCCACTTTCAATATATTCTCATTTGTTCTGCACCATGTGCACCATATTGCAATAGGTTAGATTGGGTATTCAACAGAATCTGTTAAAAAAGTATTATTAAATATATAAAAGGAATTTAATTTTATATATTTAATATATCTCTGAAAATATTTCAAAACTACCAACCAATTTTGACACTTGGACATAATCCTGAATTTCAAAGTTTGTGCCAGAGTTTGTGTTCATTTCACATGTAAAAACGCTTCCTTTTTGGCCTTCCTACAGGTGCAGGGTGGAACAGAAAAAAGACCCGTTCCACAGTGAATGAATAGTTGATTGGCTGAATAACGTTTTTGCCGGCGGTATGTTCATATATGTGAACCTTTTTGGAAAGCAATGAGGGAAACCTTTTTTTTTACACCTAGCATTCTAACTTCCTAATAAGTCTTAACAAGTGCTTATGTAGATAAATATCCGCTTTGATCCCGCGATTTTCCCGTCCAATAAAAAAACAAGGCAAATACCGATAATAGTCTGATGTTTAAACCAAGATTAGAAAGTTGCGCATGCGCGCCTCGTTACCTTATACAAAAAATGGCGAACGATTCGCGATGAATAGATTCCTTGAAGATTCAACTAGAATTTCCTCGTGTTATAACTTATTGCCGAGGAACATTCAATGTCTAGTTTGCAAATGATTTAATAATTGCGTTGAAATGTAGAAAGAATAAATACTGTAACCATTTCAGAAACGAATTTGTGTCATTTCTTTTTCACAGTTTTTCAGATTGTTTACTGTTGGTCTTCAGGCACAGTTGTGCTTCGAATTTCAAGTCGCACTTTTCTAAAAGTTCCGTCTTTGGTATACAGTTTTATATATTGGTGTTCGCTCGATACTTGGAGCACCTGAACCATCCCTAACACGACAGTCGGCGAATTTTTTTAATTTTTTTTTTTTTTGAAAAAAAAAATATACGGTCGGGACCTTTTACTATGGGTCGGTCGGGAAAACGTAAACACAACATTTATTTTTTTAGGCCTTACATCTCATTATCAGCTTTCATCACAGATTCAAGTGAAAAAGTTATCAGTTAATTGTGGAGATGTGTGTGCTCGAGAAATAGTTAACCTTCCAGGATCTCATGAAAGAGTGCTAAGGTTAACTGATTATCTGTTAGCCCTCATTGGCATAAAACTCATCTTAATATTCAATCATTATATTGTATCCATTATAAATAACATTGTAAACAACCAGTAAAAAGATGCCAGAGGTGTTTAAATATGCCAGTTTTAAAGCGAACCTTATTTGAAGTTTATTTATAGCAACTTAAGTCAGTCAGTTTATTGAGTCTGTTTGTATAATTTATGATTTAATGAAAAGTTCAATTTTAGTCATACAATAATCAACGTCAATTAATTTAGCTAAACCCAGTTGTGGAACCTGGGTCTCCATAAGAATATGCAAGTAAACTCATGTCTCAATATGAAGGGTGTTTTACCAGCAGTTAGTAAATAATTGTACCATTGTCAAGTTTTAAAAATGACTCAAAGTTTTGGCTTGTACACTTTGGTGTTGAAAAAACAAATGGTTCTAGAACCATTCCAACATTCATCATTTGAATATGCAAAGTGGTACATTTTAGCATCTTAGTATGGAAAATTTTTAAAAAAAAAAAGACAATAGTCCACTTATTTCGCTTTGGCCTTTTGTAGAAACTGTCAGCTTCAAATGAGTTAAGCAGGCGCTAAGTTGTGCATTGGATAGAGTGTTGGTCATTCACACCAGAGGTTGTGGGTTCAATACCAGGCTCGATATGATGGTCTCTCAAAAACAACACTCAGTACTGGTTCTACCTCAGAAATGGACTTGTGACTGATTCATATATTATGCTCTGAGCTTTCTTTGCAAGTGAGCTAAAATAAATTCATATAAAATAAACTAAGAGAAAATTCAATGTTGTAAAGATGTTTTATAAAGCTGCACTCAAAATTAGAAACAAAAAATCCATATAGATTCATATTTCACTGGAAAAATATCTGCAGTAACGTTTAGTGGACAATTGTTTTACCATGCTGAGCTCCAGCCTAAGCAGTGATTCTTTATTTTTGCTACATGTTCCAAAATGATATATTTAAATGTTATACAATCTCTCCAACATAACTCATTGTTAACACTTCTACCAGCTGGAGAAGGAATGATTTCATAAACTCAAATGTGGAGAACACGTGTAGTTTTATTTTTTGAGTGACATCATACAATATACGAATGCATACATTTTAAAAATTATTGATTTCATACATTATACGAATAAATAATTTAAACGAAATGAATGAACATCCCTTTTTCTTACAAGAAAGTGAAAAAGTGTCAGTTTGATATTTCTTTAAAATGTATGTCGTTAAATTAGATCAGTCAAATATAATCCTATATGACAATTTTACAAATCTTAAATAACAGAATAGAGTTGAATCCAGTTTTAAACTTTAAAATTCAAACAATACATATTTTCAAAATATCATATTCAAATTATATGAATAAATAGTAACTTTATAATTATACTAATTGTCCTTTTTATATATATAACTAAAATACTAAAACTGCTTGTTTGCATAGTTATCAAAAGAAATACAAAATGAAATTATGCTTCTGTAGCAAACTTTAAGTTTAAAGTCTGTTCCATTTAAACACAATTCTGACTAGAATTTTGACTAGAATTTAACATAGTCCTTCAGATAGTTTGGTTCCCTGGTTTTTCGTTAAGGGTGAACCCGTGGCACGAGTGATGGACTTCACTTCCTGACATATTTCACAATGGTCTGCTTAATTTCCGTGTTCATTCCCGACCAGAATACCCTTCCTCTTGATCTACGGATCTACGGATCATGCTGTCATATCCCAAGTGTGTGCTATGGAGTCTATGTTTAATATTGCTTCTGAGAGACTCTGGGTTTACGATTGCTTCACCCTTTAAGACTATTCCGTCTTGATGACTCAGTGTCACTAGTAATGTCTTAGTATGCCATAACAGAGAGTGGTACTCCTTCTTTAGATTCCAGCCATCCTTCAATAATGAATTTGATTAATTCTTAAAGTTTTGGTCATTCGCAGTGGCATTTTTAACTTCTATTATACGCATTAATATTCAAAATCATTGGCCTATCATATTTCAGATCTGATGACTCTTCCAGAAATGCTCTACTGAGACAGTCCACGTTTACAAGGTTCACACCTTTTACAAATTCAAATTCAGTCTCTTCAAGATATCTTGTAAGCGCTTAAATAGGAGCTTGACTGAGTGGTTTCTTTAATATGGCATCAAGTGACTTGTAATCATTTTGGACAATCACTTTTCTGCCGTATGTATACTGGTCAAAGTGCTCAAGACCAAATAGCATTGACAAAGCTTCCTTTTCAATTTGAGCCCAGTTTCTCTCATTTAGTTTCAAACCTCTAGATGCAAATTCAATAGGCTTCCCATCTTGCAGCAGTATAGCACCCATGCCATCTTTGCTGCTATCTACCCTTGAATCACAACTTGTTGACTTGGATCAGAACAAGCTTATACTGGGGCTTCGGTTAGTTTTGATTTCTTCAAACATGGCTTGACATTCTTCAGACCAGTTCCATTTGACATCCTTTCACGTTAATGCTCAAATGGGTTCATGTATGTTGGCTAAATCAGGCATAATGGCTAGGTAACAGGTATTAATATGCCTCTTTCTGCTAAGGTGCGGAGTTCAAGTTTAACATCATCTTTGATTGTAAGTGGACTTTTTCTACTAGGAAGTGTCTTAGGCTTATAACCCGATAATTCTTTCATAGTTTCTTTATTCTAATGCTCATTGTAACTTACCCTGTGTGGTACCTTTTCATTATTATACTGTTTTTCGGATTGTTTCAGTTTTCTACCTTCAGACTTGTAGACTTTGTTTATTTTCTGTCCTGCTGTGTCTATCAGTTCTCTAACATGTTTGTTTAATTGTTCATATGCTCTTGCAATTTGAATGCATTTGTCTAGCTCCAATTTATCCTCTCTTAACAGGCAATCCTGTAATTTACCGCTTGTGATGAACGCTGTTTGTTTCGAATTATTCGATCCTTTTCAGCAAAATAGCACGACTCTACACACTTGGGAAGCTCTGTAAGAAAATGTTGGACTGATGGGTAGTCTTCCAATTTAGTGTTCCAAAACCTATGTGATTCAAGCACTTCATTTTTCCTTTGATTGCAGTACTTTTCAATGTTTGTATACACTTTTTCTGGGTCATCTTTATCATCTGCAGATTCCCAAACAAACTGGTCATATATTTCATTTACCTTGGGTCCAGCACAATGCTGGTTTGTACCTTTTTAGCTTTTTCTGATGCTCCATTGGTAGACATATAAACTTCCATTTCTTGTCTCCATTTTCTAAAATTCTCTGCCACATTGCCATCAATAATGTCTAATGGTGTGGAGGTTTAAATAACGACTCAGCCATGTCCGTTATTTAGTCATTTAGGGTTAAATCTGTTGACAACGAGTTCAGTTCCAATGGTTTTGGGACGAACGCGAGTTTCATACTTAAGTAAATTCACTCAAGCAGAAATAATCAGTCAATTTTTGGATTACTTGTGGTACAGTACTTTGGGTACGGCCAGGTTCTATATCGCTGCCACCATGTTAACACTTCTACTAGCTGGAGAAAGAATGATTTCATAAACTCAAATGTGGAGAACCATATAGTTTTATTTTTTCGAGCGACATCATACAATAACACGAATGCATACATTTTACAAATTATTGATTTCATACATTACACGAATAATAGAAATTAAATAAAATGAATCAACACTTGTCATGTGGTCCTGTGTTTTATCAAACCTTTTGAGTTTTAAATAGGTATAAATCATTGTGGAATTTGAATGGGTTCATATACAATAAAACCTGTCTTAGGCAGTCAGACAACGAAAAGCATCAAAAGTGGTCTTTTGAGACAGGTTGTTGCTTGGTACAGGTTAAATTGCTCTGAAACCATAGAAGTGACAAGTATCAAATGTGGCTGCTATAAAGACAAGTGGTTTCTTAATAGAGGTGAACCCTTACACAGGTTAGACTGTATTCAGGGTACACCTGAGTGGATGCCCTGCAGCACTGTCTAAGGATCACTTGCATCTCCCTACTGAGGTCGTGGGTTCAAACCCAGTTTGAATCATCAGAAATATATGGAAACTACTGAAGGATGGTCGAGGTAGTGCAATCCCGACAATATAGAATTGAACAAAAGACTTTTAAAATTAACTTCTTACAATTTAATTACAATATATATAAGAAACAATATAATAATAATAAATGAAATATTAATAGTTTTATATCACTCTATATAAAGCCACGTATTAATACTCAGTTACACCTTTTTACACATTATTCTCAAAGTTTGTGTTATGATTCTAAATCACATCATCTTGTTTATGGTAGACTCGTTGGTCTCTTCTCTTCATACCACATTTCACCGTCAGTCGAGCCATCCATGTGTCCTTAATGGCACCTATTTAGTTTACAACTCTTAGTCATTAATGTCGACACTTTGTAGTCGTAATCTCCATATCGTCCTGACGTCACCAATACTCTCTCACCACCAAAGCTATCATAACCAATGTCACCATTACTTCCTCATCATCAATGCTATTGTCACCAATGTCACCAAAACTCTCTTGTCACCAATGTTACCGATACTCTCTTGTCACCATGATCTCATCACCAATGTCACCAATACTCTCTCATCACCATGCTCTCATCACCAATGTTACCATTACTCGCACATCACCATGCTCTCGTCACCAATGTCACCAATACTCTCTCATGACAGTGCTCTCGTCACTAATGTCACCAATAGTCTCTTGTCACCAGTGTCACCAATACTCTCTCATCACCATGCTCTCATCACCAATGTCACCAATACTCTGTCATCACCATGCTCTTGTCACCAATGTTACCATTACTCTCTCGTCACCCTGCTCTCGTCACCAATGTCACCAATACTCTCTCGTCACCATGCTGTTGTCACCAATGTCGCCAATACTCTTTCGTCACCATGTTCTCATCACCAATGTCACCAATACCCTCTTGTCACAATGCTCTCGTCACCAATGTCACCTGAATGCTCTCCAGTCATCAATGCTCTCATCACCAATGTTACCATTACTCTCTCGTCACCATGCTCTCATCACCAATGTCGCCAATACTCTCTCATCACCATGCTCTCGTCACCAATGTCTCCAATACTCTCTCATCACCAAGCTCTTGTCACCAATGTCGCCAATACTCTCTCGTCACCATGCTCTCATCACCAATGTCACCAATACTCTCTCGTCACCATGCTCTCATCACCTGAATGCTCTCGCGTCACAAATGCTCTTGTCACCAATGTTACCATTACTCTCTCGTCACCATGCTCTCATCACCAATGTCACCAATACTCTCTCGTCAACAATACTCCCCAAAACCTCAGTCCTCAGGTAAATGAAGAAGACAATTAAAATTACTTGACTTTTCTTTGCTTATTATTTGAGAGCCTCATGATAGACCAAAAGTTCTCTAATCTTTAATATCATTACCATAATACTCACAGTGGTTCAGCTCAGGCATAATGTATGCATTTTAGATATTCCTCCATTAAAAAAACTGAATGTTACATGTACAAATATGAAGGGTCTTCCTTGGCTAATGAAACGTGGTGTCTTATATCACCTGTAAAAAAAGTGTCATTATTGACCATAATTTATGTATAACATGGTGTTTCTCCTCAATCTGCTACATGTGATTAAAAAATGCCAATTAAAAACTGTTTTAATTATCTCAGATAAACAAAACAACAGATGTAAAACATTTACCTGTATTTTATGTATTTGAACAAAATACAGCTTGTTTAAATCAGAAATTATATTATTTTGTTTGCTTATGATAAAAGTGTTTTTATATCTGCTGATGGGTGACTAAAAATATAAAAATTGAAGTGTCCAGTCGTTAATCAACCAAAATTTCATATCTGGTGATGTAGCATGAATGATCAGAGGGTTGTGGGTTTGATCCTCTGCCACGGTTATGTGTGGTGTCCTTGAGCAAGACACTTTTGCATATGCTTAGTACTGGTTCTAACCAGGAAGACTTCGAGCGTGATTTGCCTAAGTTGTAAGAACTTGTTTCACAATCGAAGTAAAATAAATAAGTTTAAACTAATGATCGCCATGACATTCAACCTGTTCAAGATCTAGTTCTGAAGCTCAAAGGTCAAATTTATACTTAGAGGTCAAATTTATGAAAAAGAGCCTTAAGTATGTTTATGAAAAGTGGTGTTTGTGTATGATCTGTACTTCATTTTCAATTAGGAACTTTTTAATTTTTTTACACAAATGATGACCATGACATGTTGTGTGTGTGCAACACTCAGGTCAGAAGGTCAAGGTCACATATTTCATGAAAAACCTTACCTATAGTCACAAACTTCATAATTAGTCATAGACCACTTTGAGGGCAATTGTCACTTACTAGTGACAATTCTTGCTTGTAACTATCATACTAATCTCTTTTACTTTCTTTCCTATTTGATATACATGCACTAGTAATCAAGTTACAATGAAAATACATATACATCCATATCACAGGTGTTGACTACCTTCTGACATTACAAGTATCTCTACCCATGAATTTTCTTTAAAAATTCTCCTTTATCATTTGCCAGGCCCGATTAGCTCAGTCGGTAAAGCATCTGACTATCAATCGAAGGGTTGTGAATTTGAATCCCCATCTGGCAACAGTCTCCATGATGATTAATATACGACATTATGTCTCATTATCACTCAACTCTCACTGCTGATTCATGTGGGAAAGCTATCAGTTACTTGCATAGATTGGGTATGCTCAAGTACTGGTTAACCTTTCAGGATCCCAGCAAACAGTGGTTAGGTTAACTGATTGTCTGTTAATTCTAATTGGCATAGACATGATGCTAAATATTCAATCAATCAATCTTCTCAAAATATCTTTATAATAGTTCAAAATTTAATGCAGTCATTCCTTTCATTTTGCCCTCATGACATTTTAAGACGCTATTTTTCTGAAACACTTCCTCATAAACAGTATGAGTCGAGCTCATAAGATGAATCCCTAAAGATGCAAGTTAAGTTAGCTGTTTTGAGATTAAGATATTGATTAAAATTCTGAACCTTTTAAAACCTCATGTTTTTATTTGGCAATCTTTTTGGCAAAATATCATTAATAATCTATAGTTCTCAAAGATTTTAAAATTATTTTTTTTATTTAGATTTGATTTAAATATTGCACAAATAGAAAACACCATAATATCCATGATATACAAACTTATATTGAATTTTAGTTGATAATAAAATGCAGTATTTTACACCTTGTTTTGAAACTACATTTGTCTTCTGATACAGGATTTAAAGGGACTTTTCTAAATTTTAAATTGGCTAAAAACTTTTTTTCAATATATCATGCCTATATATACTCGATTAACCCCATATTACCAAAAGGATATTTAGTTAAACATGCCAAAATAATATATTTAAAAGGGTTTCCCAATTTCACCCATGTACCCAGGATAAACTAAAACAGGTTTTCTGCTTAAAATGGAAACATATTTCGTGACGTATCAAATGAAAGACGTGATTTCAACTTGATTTCTATTTGATCCGACATGTTGGTTATGTATTGTAGAATTTGTTTCATCTTAGAAAGAGTCTGAATGTTATCAAGCAGTATTTAGGTGCTGTCTATTTTTAGAATGAGGATTTCACTTCAGTTTTACCACTCCATTTAAAATATCGTTTTGACATATTTGAAATAGTAAATCATTCACATTTATTAATTAAATTAATGATAATGAGATGAAAAAAACTAATTCTATGTTTTCAGACATTTTCGTATATCAGTTTTTCCTGATATACTGCATTTAAGGTCAGTTGGTGAAAGGCTGCTAGTCATTTCATAATAACAGCAGTGATTATGCAATAAGGACAACAAGGTATTGCTGTAATGAAAAGTCATACTGTAAGTGTTTAATGAAACTTCATTTCTTTGATGCAGAATTTCTGGTCACTGAGTCAAAGGTCACAGTAATTTTTTAATTTTCTTATGATGGTTATTTAAGCAAATAACATTAATGGTTGTGTTAGTCAGTCTACAATAATAACTCCAGAGAATCATATTGTGCACTGAATAGATATAAATATATAAAATATTACTTTACTGTACAGTACTTTATTTTAATAAAATCAATAAAATTACTAATAACTAAGTTAAATGTCTATCTGTAGCACTGATTTGATTATGGTTGATCGAATATGATTTTGTTATTCTTTTAATGGGAAATCAGCAACCAAACTATAAAGGTAAGTATATAAATATAAAGATGATGAAACTCGTCACAGAATTTTAAGACCATATCATATTTTTGAAAAAAAAAAAAAAAAGAAAAAAAAAAAAAAGAAAAGAAAAAAAAAAAAAAAAAAAAAAAAAGAATGTAAATCCTCTACCAGTTTACCATCATTTGCTGCAGCCTATCTACTGCAGATTATTGTGAGATTTTAACTTTTGACATTGTTGTCCAATGTCAAACATTAATTAAGGTTAAAGCCTGATGGCCATTTTTACCTCATCTTGATGTAACTGCCTCATAAAAGATGTGACTTTGGACCAATGAGTCCCAAATGACTAATAAAGCTTTTCATTATGTCTGGTCAAAAATGGCTGATTGGTGGCCATTTTGTTTTATTTTCTTGCTGAAGGAATTACAATTCAGTTGTATTTGCTCTAAACAATAAGGGGATTTTCGCATTCCCTTAGAGCAGTGAGGTTGAAAGGTAGATGCATTTTTTTTAAAATAAGAAAGATGAAATATGGCTGACTATAAGCCAGGTTTGTTTACCCTTGTATCAAATACTTACTATTCTTTGATACAAATCAATTTCAGTAAATGTCAGTGGTCAAGATCACTTATATCTGCAGATGTTGCGGGTTTGAGCCATGCAACTTAGTCCAAAAACAATTAAATGAGAAATATATATTGCCAGCTATGGAACAGTGTTCCATTGAAAATGTCAGTAACAACCTCCCCTCCCCTCCCCACCACTCCATCCCCAGTGTAACTAAATGTATATGTAAATACAGTAAAATATACAATTTTGTTGAAACTGGTAGAGGATATGTATTGTTATGTAATATTTCAGTTTTTCGTATATAAACTTGACCTGGGCTCAGGAAACTGCGTAATACCTTAAAAACATAAATTGCACATATTATATTATATTATTCCAGTGGTTCTCTTCTAAACTCCATTCCTACCAAATACATAAATTTGAGTAAATTGAAATTTATATGCTTAAAAAAGGCAAAGATTTTTTCTCTCAGCCTTTAAGAAAAATTGGTCATGCATTACAAAATGGAACTGATTTCTTTAGCCCTGGTTTTATGTGTTTTCTTCTTAAACTTATTGTATATGTTTGAAATGTTATCTTTAAATGTTAAAAGTTTACAAACACACACAAACACAAGAACAAAGTTCTCAGAGCAATAAGAATTTGATTGACAACTACATGATACCGTATTCCTCCGAATAAAAAAATATTGCTTCAAAATTGGCGGGGTGTGTTTATTAAGGGAAGAGCACTTATACGGGGGTATACGGTTAATTAGTGTGACTTAGTCAGTGGACAATATTGATGAAGGATGAGAAATGCTGTAATAAAAAAAGGACTATTAACAGAATATGATGTGTTTAAGTATTATCTCCCCATACATGAAATTATCTATTTACAATGAAAGTGATCTACCTACAAAAAGTTGATCTTCAATCTACATATTTCAATGAAAGTGAGCTACATACAAAAATGTATTCTCCAGTCTACATACAAAAATGTGATCTTCAATCTACATACAAAATGTGATATCCATTCTACATACAAATATGTGATCTCCAATCTTCATATTTCAATGAAAGTGAGCTACATACAAAAATGTATTCTCCAGTCTACATACAAAAATGTGATCTTCAATCTACATACAGAACTATGATCAGTTATCTATATACAAAAATGTGACCTTCATTTCACATATCAATCCAAGTAAGTTACATGCAAAAACGAAAATGTAATCTACATACAAAAATGTGACAGCCAAAATATGATCTACATACAAAGATCTACATACAAAGGATCTATATATAAATATATACATACATAGGATCTACATACAAAGATCTATGTACAGAGGAT
This sequence comes from Panopea generosa, assembly GCA_029582155.1. Taxonomy (NCBI): domain Eukaryota; kingdom Metazoa; phylum Mollusca; class Bivalvia; order Adapedonta; family Hiatellidae; genus Panopea; species Panopea generosa. The sequence continues at coordinate 25,906,225 of CM055898.1, forward strand.
TTACATACAAAGGATCTTCATACGAAGGATCTACATACTAAAGGATCTACATACAATTATATAATTATGTACAAAGGATCTGCATACAAAGAATCTACATACTAAAGGATCTACATACAAAGAATCTACATACTAAAGGATCTATGTACAAAGAATTTAAATACTAAAGGAACTATATACAAAGGATCTATATACAAAGAATCTAAATACAAAAGGATCTATATACAAAGGATCTACATACAAAGTTCTACATACAAAGAAAATCGCCGAAATGGGAGCAAATACTCAGCTCCTCATTGCTGATTCCCAAATCATGATTGACGACACAAGGTGGATACAAAGGTATGTTTTATTGTATTCTATTTTAATTTTTCTTAACTGACTGAAGACATACAATGGCACATAGGTTTTTATTCATTGGTGTGTATGTACTTGGTGTCACTGTTGACTGAAGACATACAATGGCACATAGGTTTTTATCCATTGGTGTGTATGTACTTGGTGTCACTGTTGACTGAAGACATACAATGGCACATAGGTTTTTATCCATTGGTGTGTATGTACTTGGTGTCACTTTTGACTGAAGACATACAATGGCACATATATTTTTATCCATTGGTGTGTAAGTACTTGGTTTCACTGTTGACTGAAGACATACAATGGCACATAGGTTTTTATTCATTGGTGTGTAAGAACTTGGTGTGACTGTTGACTGAAGACATACAATGACACATAGGTTTTTATCCTTTGGTGTGTATGTACTTGGTGTAACTGTTGACTGAAGACATACAATGGCACATATTATGTTTTTATCCATTGGTAGTAAGTACTTGGTGACACTGTTGACTGTTGACATACAATGGCATATAGGTTTTTATCCATTGGTGTGTAAGTACTTGGTTTTTATCCATTGATGTGTAAGTACTTGGTTTCACTGATGACTGAAGAAGACAAACAATGGCACATAGGCTTTTATCCATTGGTGTGTAAGTACTTGGTGTCACTGTTGACCTAAGACATAAAATGGCACATAGGTTTTTATCCATTGGTGTGTATGTACTTGGTGTCACTGTTGACTGAAGACATACAATGGCACATATTAAGTTTTTATCCATTGGTGTGTAAGTACTTGGTGTGACTGTTGACTGAAGACATACAATGGCATATAGGTTTTTATCCATTGGTGTGTAAGTACTTGGTTTTTATCCATTGGTGTGTAAGTACTTGGTTTCACTGTTGACTGAAGACATACAATGGCACATAGGTTTTTATCCATTGGTGTGTAAGTACTTGGTGTGACTGTTGACTGAAGACATACAATGGCACATAGGTTTTTATCCATTGGTGTGTATGTACTTGGTGTCACTGTTGACTGACGACATACAATGGCACATAGGTTTTTATCTATTGGTGTGTAAGTACTTGGTGTCACTGTTGACTTGCTTAACTAAAGTTTTGTTGATAAAAAGGCAAGGTTTAGGCAAAGGGGGTAATTACTGTTTCAAATGCAAGTTCTTCATATGTCTATGACTGGGCACATGTCTCACCTGTATCGATGATACAAAGTCGATGGTATGTTTACAACTATTCTCTAAAAAAACAGAAACAGACTATACATTGGGAAATAATTATATACTAAAGGCTTACAATGGCACATAGGTTTTATTAGTGAACATGTACTTGGTGTCTCTGTTGACTTATATTAGGACTGCATTCAATGCTTCATATTTGTATACTACATTTAATGACCACAAAAAGTATCTCAAAGAATTTTTACAGATTTGTAATTTGTCGTCAAATGAAATTTTTCTTTAAAACTTGTACCACATAGCTATTATTCAAGTTAAACTCTAGTAAGAATGTCATTGTCATATTGATAATTAATACAACATTGTTTCATATTTTTCAGAATGACAACTTCCATCTCAGTCCAAAAAAATGACTAACGTAGATTATAACAAAAAAGGTAAGTAAATTAATAACAATGATTTACTTACTATCTAGTTGTATCAATACAACAGAGAAGTGATTATTTGTTTGGCTGTATAAATACAATAGAGAAGTGACTGGTTATCTAACTGTATAAATACAATAGAGAAGTGACTGGTTATCTTACTTAAAAAGTGGCTGATTATGTAACTGTATACATACAATAGCGAAGTGACTGGTTACCTAACTTATAAATACAATAGAGAAGTGACTGGTTATCTAACTGTATACTTACAATAGGGAAGTGACTGGTTATTTGACTAAAAAAATTACAATAGAGAAGTAACTTGTTATCTAACTGTAAAAATACAATAGAGAAGTGACTGCTTATCTTACTGTATATTGACTGGTTATCTAACTGTATAAATACATACATGTAAGAGAAGTGATTGAATATCTAACTGTATAACTCGCCAAAGTAACTAGTTCAACGTGTGAGGGTAAATAAAAACTTCTACATGAATACACATCTTACTGTATAAATACAATAGTGAAGTAACTGGTTATTTATAAATTGTCTAACAATAGTTCTGAAATACCAGTAAAGTTTAAACTCATTGTAAGATGGTGGGGCAACTCCTCTTTGGTAAGACTTCAGTTACGTGGCCATGTTATTATTTTACAGCTTTTAAAGTACATAACAGTTAGCGTTATAGAGCATAAAGTTAAGTTGAACATTTTGCTTTGGCTCTTGTGCTATTTGCCAGTTTTTTTTTAATGCATAGCATCGTCGATACAGAACAGGTTACATGTGGCATGATCCAGTATAATCGGCAGAGGAAGATCTCAGAATAAATTGAGTAGAACCATCATTCTTTGGTCTGCAAGTAACTGGCACACTTTCTCAAATGAAGATTTTGTACTGGGCTGGGCTCAAATCTATGATCTTGATCAGTAATGAGGTGTCCATGGTCGTCAGATGACAATGTGTTAGACCACTCTGTCATGCCACTCTGCCACGGAGGAATGCACTGTACCATTCTTATACATGAAGTATATTATGTATTATGTTTTATGATATAATTTTTAATTATCTGTAAGCTAATTTTTTTTCTTTTTTCACAGGGTGTTCAAGACACTTATGGTTGATAAGCTGTTACATTATCTGGGATAAATGATACTTCACCAGGGTATCAGTCAGTGCGAAATGTCAGTCTCCAGGAGACAAAATACTGGACAATATCAACATTGTATGGAATCAACAGTATATGAAATCACCATTGGAAGGATCGGAATTGTATGAGATCAATATTGTATGAGATATATATTGAATGAGATAAACATTGTATTAGATCAACATTGTATGAGATCAATATTGTATGAGATCAACACTATATGACAACAGCATTGTATGAAATCAACATTGAAGGAGATCAACATTATATGACACCAATGTTGTATGAGATCAACATAAACAACAACAACATTATATGAGATCAACATAAACAACAATGGCATTCTATGAGATCAACATAAACAACAACAGCAGTGTATGAGATCAACATAAACAACAATAGCATTGTATGAGATCAACATAAACAACAACAGCATTGTATGAGATCAACATAAACAACAACAGCATTGTATGAGATCAACATTGAAGGAGATCAACATTATATGACACCAATGTTGTATGAGATCAACATAAACAACAACAACATTATATGAGATCAACATAAACAACAATGGCATTCTATGAGATCAACATAAACAACAACAGCATTGTATGAAATCAGCATAAACAACAGTAGCATTGTATGAAGTCAACATAAACAACAACAGCATTGTATGGGATCAACATAAAAAACAACAACATTCAACTTTATGTGATAAAAGCATTGTATGGGCATAACATTATATGAGATTTACATTAAAAACGTGAAAGATAAGTAAAAAATGTTAATTCGGTTAAAGACTGAAAATGGACATCGTAAGAGCTCTGTGAACAAACACATACATATACATAAATACATACATATACAAACAGATACAGAAACATACACATACATACACACACACACATACATACACTCACATACACATAAACATAAATATACACAAACATACAAACAAACATACACACAAACATACACATATATGAAAAGAAGATTACTGTTCTTATAGTTATTGTTCTGATAACATGTATTTGAAAAGAAAAAAAGCTCTAAAAATAGATTTAAAAAAAAAGAAGAAAAAAAAAGCTCTAAAAAATGATTGAAAGAGCATAAAGAATAAAACATAAAGTTAAAATAATAATTGAAAGAGCATAAAAAAGAAAACAAAGCTCTAAAAATAATCGAAAAAAGAAAAAAAAAGAAAAAAAAAGAAATTAACAGAGCACAAAAAATCATATGTAGTACTAATTGCCTTACTGGGCTTTTTGTTAAATGTATGTTATTGTATAAAAATGGTCTATGAAATTCTGGGACGACCCTCAAATTATTGATAAAATAACTCTTCAACTGCAATTCCCAAAACTTAAACTATTTTCAAATATATTTCATTATAATCTCTCTATATATGACTTTATATATATATTCTTTTTAAAGTAATAATCAAGTCATTTATTTTTTGATACTAGGGTTTTTCTAGTAAAATGATTTTAAAGTTTGTATTCTCTGCTATTCTCTGGAGTAAAATAATGTTTCTGATTATGAGGTAATTAAGGTGGTATTAAGTTAATTACCAACGAAGGTAAAACATCACATAATCAGTTATTTTCCTTCCAGTTTAAGAAATTCACAATTTGTAGACAATGAACAAACAATTATTGTATCACTATGGTAATCAGATGGTTACAAGTTACACTTGTAATTTATTCTTTTATTTTGCATCCATATATTTTATGAAGAGGACAATTATAACTTGGATCTGTGTATTTTGTTACCATAACAATATCTGCATTTTTTAGTTTAATGAATGAAATTCATTAGTTATAATTGTTTTTTTACATATTATGTTTTCATTAAAGGAAGTGGAGAAAAATGTAATAAATGACATAAAAAAATAAAATTATTTTTAAAATGAATAAAAAGCATTTCATTCTCATAAATAAATAATATTCAAATAGTTTGGTATGGCAAATCCACCAAAATGTGACAAAAGCAATATTTTAATTGGAGTGGTAGACTTGAAATGAAATCCCCATTCTAAAAATAGACAGCACTGAAATACTGCTTGGTGACCTTCTCATCATCATAAGGACTCTTTCTGAAGATAAAAATTCCTTGTTAGTCTATTATTTTGGCATGTTTAGATATAAATCCTTATGACAATACAAGGTCAATGGGTACATAATTATAGGCATTTTGATTATATTGTGGGAGAGGTGGATGTTTTTTGTCAATTTTAAAATTTTGAATTTCTTGAAATACTTCCTTTCTTGCTGAGAAATTGATGGATTAAATGAAACCAAAATATCTTAGTTAAGACTTAAAAATCTATAACAACTAAAACTTCTTTAAAATTAAGTAAAGATGAACTCAGAGAGACTTGTCATCAGTCATTGGGGTCTTTTCATGTTTTTATCTCAAATTGTTACCTCTTTCTGGAATTCTACATACATATTGGTACAGAATATCCTGATTTCATGATAAATTTCCCTTGAAGCTACCTTGATACATTTCTTTTAAAGCTACCATTATACATTTCCCTTGAAGCTACCTTGATATCTTTCACTTAAAGCTACCTTGAAAAATTTCACTTGAAGCTACCTTGATACATTTCCCTTGAATCTACTTTGATACTTTTCCCTTGATGCTACCTTGATACATTTCCCTTGAAGCTACATTTATACATATCTCTTGAAGCTACCTTGATACATTTCCTCTGAAGCTACCTTGATACATTTCCCTTGAATCTACTTCGATACATTTCCACTGAAGCTGCCTTGATACATTTCCCTTGAAGCTACTTCGATACATTTCCCTTGAGGCTACCTTGATACATTTCCCTTGAGGCTACCTTGATACATTTTCACTGAGGCTACCTTGATACATTTCACTTGAAGCTACCTTGATACATTTCCCTTGAAGCTACCTCAATACATTTCATTTGAAGCTACCTTGATACATTTCCACTGAGGCTACCTAAATACATTTCCATTGAAGCTACCTTTATACATTTCTCTTGATGCTATCTTGATACATTTCTCTTAAAGCTACCGTGATACATTTCCCTTGATGCTTTCTTGATACATTTTCCTTGTAGCTACCTTGATACATTTCCCTTGAAGCTACATTAATACATTTCCATTGAGGCTTCCCTGATACATTTCCCTTGAAGCTACCTTGATATATTTGCATTGAAGCTATCTTGATACATTTCTCTTAAAGCTACCTTAATACATTTACAATGATGCTACCTTGATACATTTCAATTGATGCTGCCTTAATACATTAACCTTGAAGCTACTTTGATTCCTGTGAAGTTACCTTGATACATTTCTCTTGATGCTACCTCAATACATTTTCCTTGATGCTACCATAATACATTTCCATTGAGGAAACCATGATACATTTTCCTTGAAGTTACCTTGACACATTTCCCTTGAAGCTACCTTAATACATTTACAATGATGCTACCTTGATACATTTCCCTTGAGGCTACCTTGATACATTTCCATTGATGCTACCTTGATACATTTCAATTGAAGCTACTTTGATACATTTCCATTGATATTAACTTGATACATTTCCACTCAGGCTAACATGATACATTTCCCTTGATGCTACTTTGATACATTTACCTTGAAGCTACCTTGATACATTTCCTGTGAAACTACTTTGATACATTTCTCTTGATGCTACCTTGATATATTCCCATGCTGCTACCTCGATACATTTCCCTTCATGCTACATTGATACATTTCCCTTCATGCTACCTTGATACATTTCCCTTGAAGCAACATTGATACATTTCCACTGAGGCTACCTTGATACATTTTCCTTGATGCTACCATGATACATTTCCTTTGAATATACCTTGATACATTTCCCTTGAAGCTACCTTGATACATTTCCCCTTGATGCTACTTTGATACATTTACCCTAATGCTACCTTGATATATTTCAATTGAATCTTCCTTGATACATTTCCCTTGATAATATCGTGATACATTTCCCTTGATGCTACTTTGATACATTTCCTTTTAAGCTACCTTGATACATTTCCCTTGATGCTTCCTTGATACATTTCCTTTGAAGGTACCTTGAAAAATTTCCCTTGAATCTAATTTTAATGTAGTTTTTCTCTTTTGTCTTGACTAATATTCATATAAAACAAACAAGACTTAGAATGTACATGATTGTACATGTACTGAAAAATAAAAGTATGAAAACAATTTTCAGTTCATTGTGTGTGTGTGTGTATGGTGTGTGTGTGTGTGTGTGTGTGTGTGTGTATGTGTGTTTTCAAAGTTTAAGGTCACACTGAGAGGTTCAATATCTTGTAAACCATTAGACAAGGATTTGAAATAACATGGCACAAATGTTCACCACAATCAGACTATGTGTTGCGTGCAATGACTAAGGTCACACTTGGAGGTTAAAAGTTAGAAATATGTACAAAATTTTAAGTTCTCTCCATATCTATCAAACCACAGGACAGTTTTTGAAATAAAACAGCAGAAATGATTACTACAGTCAGACGATGTGTCAGGCTGAAACCCGGGTCATAGTTAAAAACTCAAGGTCACATTCAGAAGTTCAAGGTCAGACATAGGTTCAAAATTTGGTGTCTGCTCCATGTTGTACATGCCAAAAATGTTCACCATAATGAGACAATATTTTATCACAGATTTGTATTGGTGGGCTTGACATAGTAGCATTTAGCCTTTAGAAGAGCATACTAGGTTTCACTGTTTAAGCTGTCTTTCCATCTAGCATTGGCAGAAGAGTATACTAGTTTTCATTGTTTAAGCTGTCTTTCCATCTAGCATTAACAGAAGAGCATACTAGTTTTCATTGTTTAAGTTGTCATTCCATCTAGCATTGGCAGAAGAGCATACTAGGTTTCATTGTTTAAGCTTTCCATCTAGCATTGGCAGAAGAGCATACTAGGTTTCATTGTTTAAGCTTTCCATCTAGCATTGGCAGAAGAGCATACTAGGTTTCATTGTTTAAGCTTTCCATCTAGCATTGGCAGAAGAGCATACTAGGTTTCATTGTTTAAGCTTTCCATCTAGCATTGGCAGAAGAGCATACTAGGTTTCATTGTTTAAGCTGTCTTTCCATCTAGCATTGGCAGAAGAACATACTAGGTTTCATTGTTTAAGCTGTCTTCCATCTAGTATTGACAGACGGGCATACTAGGTTTCATTGTTTAAGCTGTCTTTCCATCTAGCATTGACATACGAGCATACTAGGTTTCATTGTTTAAGCTGTCTTTCCATCTGACATTGGCAGAAGAGCATACTAAGTTTCATTGTTTAAGCTGTCTCCATCTAGCATTGGCAGAAGGACATACTAGTTTTCATTGTTTAAGCTGTCTTTCCATCTGGCATTGGCAGAAGAGCATACTAGGTTTCATTGTTTAAGCTGTCTCTCCATCTAGCATTGGCAGAAGAGCATACTAAGTTTCATTGTTTAAGCTGTCTCCATCTAGTATTGACAGACGAGCATACTAGATTTCATTGTTTAAGCTGTCTCTCCATCTATCATTGGCAGAAGGGCATACTAGTTTTCATTGTTTAAGCTGTCTTTCCATCTGACATTGGCAGAAGAGCGTACTAGGTTTCATTGTTTAAGCTGTCTCCATCTAGCATTGGCAGAAGGGCATACTAGTTTTCATTGTTTAAGCTGTCTTTCCATCCAGTATTGACAGAAGAGCATACTAGGTTTCATTGTTTAAGCTGTCTCTCTATCTTGCATTGGCAGATGAGCATACTAAGTATCATTGTTTAAGCTGTCTCTTCATCTAGCATTGGCACAAGAGCATACTAGGTTTCATTGTTTAAGCTGTCTCTCCATCTAGCATTGGCAGAAGAGCATACTAGGTTTCATTGTTAAAGCTGTCTCCATCTAGTATTGACAGACCAGCATACTAGGTTTTATTGTTTAAGCTGTCTCTCCATCTAGCATTGACATAAAAGCATACTAGGTTTCATTGTTTAAGCTGTCTCTCCATCTAGCATTGGCAGAAGAGCATACTAGATTTCATTGTTTAAGCTGTCTTTCTATCTAGCATTGGCAGAAGAGCGTACTAGGTTTCATTGTTTAAGCTGTCTCTCCATCTAGTATTGACAGAAGAGCATACTAGGTTTCATTGTTTAAGCTGTCTCTCCATCTAGCATTGACAGACGAGCATACTAGGTTTCATTGTTTAAGCTGTCTCTCCATCTAGCATTGGCATAAGAGCATTATTAGGTATCATTGTTTAAGCTGTCTCTCCATCTAGCATTGGCAGAAGAGCATACCAGGTTTCATTGTTTAAGCTGTCTCTCCATCTAGCATTGGCAGAAGAGCATACTAGTTTTCATTGTTTAAGCTGTCTTTCCATCTAGCATTGGCAGAAGAGCATACTAAGTTTCATTGTTTAAGCTGTCTCTCCATCTAACATTGGCAGAAGAGCATACTAGGTTTCATTGTTTAAGCTGTCTCTCCATCTAGCATGACAGAAGAGCATACTAGGTTTCATTGTTTAAGCTGTCTCTCCATCTAGCATTGACAGACGAGCATACTAGGTTTCATTGTTTAAGCTGTCTCTCCATCTAGCATTGGCATAAGAGCATACTAGGTTTCATTGTTTAAGCTGTCTCTCCATCTAACATTGGCAGAAGAGCATACTAGGTTTCATTGTTAAAGCTGTCTCTCCATCTAGCATGACAGAAGAGCATACTAGGTTTCATTGTTTAAGCTGTCTCTCCATCTAGCATTGACAGAAGAGCATACTAGGTTTCATTGTTTAAGCTGTCTCTCCATCTAGCATTGGCAAAAGAGCATACTAGGTTTCATTGTTTAAGCTGTCTTTCCATCTAGCATTGACAGACGAGCATACTAGATGTCATTGTTTAAGCTGTCTCTCCATCTAGCATTGGCATAAGAACATACTAAGTTTCATTGTTTAAGCTGTCTTTCCATCTAGCATTGACAGACGAGCATACTAGATGTCATTGTTTAAGCTGTCTCTCCATCTAGCATTGGCATAAGAACATACTAAGTTTCATTGTTTAAGCTGTCTTTCCATCTAGCATTGACAGACGAGCATACTAGATGTCATTGTTTAAGCTGTCTCTCCATCTAGCATTGGCATAAGAACATACTAAGTTTCATTGTTTAAGCTGTCTCAATCTAGCATTGGCAGAAGAGCATACTAGGTTTCATTGTTTAAGCTGTCTTTCCATCTTGCATTGACATAATAGCAAATAAGATATCTTTACATTTTGGATTGACAGACGATCATACTAGATTTCATTATTTCCTTATTGAAGGCGTCTTTCTATCTAGCATTTTTGAAGTGCATACTATTACTTTGTTTCATAATCAAAGCTGTTTCTCCATCTGGCATACTTGGTTTCATTATTTAAGTCATTCCTCTATCTGTATTGATAGAAGATCAAACTAAGGTTCATTATCAAAGCTATCTCTTCATCTAGCATCGAGAAAAGAGCAAACTTTGTTATATTATTGACATGTCTCTTCATTTACGAATGAGAGAAGAGCATACTTGGTTTATTTTATACTAATCTTAGATGATTGGAAATCTGTTTTTGAGTCCACTTCCGTGGTAGTTACAGTACTGAATGTTATATTTTGAGAGGAATTAGATCAAGCTGGGGATTGCACCTGCAACCTCTGGCAGGAATGGACACACTCTACCTACTGCATAACCATCTTGCTAGATTTTATTGTTCAAAGTCTCTCCATCTAGCTGTGACAGAAGAGCATACTAGGTTTCATTATTAAAGCTGTCTCTCCACCTGGCATTGACAGAAGAACATACTAGACTTCAATGTTTAAGCTGTCTCCATCTTGCATTGACAGAAGAGCATACTCGATTTCATTATTTAAGCTGTCTCTCCATCTAGCATTGACAGAAGAGCATACTAGATTTCATTATTTAAGCTGTCTCTCAATCTACCATTGACAGAAGACCATACTAGATTTCATTAGTTAAGCTGTCTCTCCATCTATCATTGACAGACGAGCATACTAGATTTCATTATTTAAGCTGTCTCTCCATCTAGCATTGACAGAAGAGCATACTAGATTTCATTATTTAAGCTGTCTCTCAATCTACCATTGACAGAAGACCATACTAGATTTCATTAGTTAAGCTGTCTCTCCATCTAGCATTGACAGAAGAGCATACTTGATTTCATTATTTAAGCTGTCTCTCAATCTACCATTGACAGAAGATCATACTAGATTTCATTAGTTAAGCTGTCTATCCATCTAGCATTGACAGAAGAGCATACTAGATTTCATTATTTAAGCTGTCTCTCAATCTACCATTGACAGAAGCCCATAGTAGATTTCATTATTTAAGGTGTCTCTCAATCTAGCATTGACAGACGAGCACACTAGATTGCTTTTTCCAAGGCATCTCTCCACTTTGAATGTAGGGAAGAGCACACCAGGTTTTACCATACAAACAGAAATTAAGAGTAATGCCCCTTATTTTGTTGTGTGGAGCATGTGTGATTTAGATGAAGCATGTCCACTGTCCTATATTGCAACCGTTATTTCTATAGGTTTGTTCCTAACCAGTATGTCATGTTTCTCTCATTTTTTTCTTTGAACATTTTAGATGGCCATGTTCACAGGATTCAATGGCAAAATTAATTCAGGCAACTTATCTGTCACCTCTTAAGTCATGGGTTCATTACAAGGTATTCGAAATAGATGGTCACATGAGGGATGTTATGCATTAAGTTTATTAGCAATTCCTGTCAACATTGCGTCTAAATTATCTTGTGTAAACTTCCTTTTTTGAAAGAATCAAAATGACTGCTGTTGCTATAAATATATGTACATTGCATGTACTTTATTTCAAAATGAGATTATTTTCAAGTTGAATATCTAAATTTGTGCTCTGCCATACAGTCAAACCTGAATAAGCGGTCACCTATAAAGCTGCCGCTTGTCTTAAGCAACCACATTTGCTATTTCCCATTTTTATGTTTTCAGTGACAATTAACCTGTATTAAGCAACAACCTGTCTTAAAAGGTCACTTTGGCTCTTTCCCTTGACTGGCTGCTTAAGACAGGTTTGACTGTATATATTTATCAGCACTTGGCTTGCTGGTCAAGTCGATGATTCATGGCATCAACAGATAACTAACTCGTCTGATCAGGGTCTACATTGTCTGACTCTTAGTCAGTTACTCTGTACTCCCATTAATGAAATAGGGAAAGTAAGGACAAAAAGCTGATATCAGTAATGATGACAATAATTATTTTCTAATATAATAAAACTGTTTGCATACTTAGCATCATTTTTTATGTCCCCCAAGGGCTAACACTGAAATTGTTGATCTAATTACTCTTTCCTTCGATCCTGGAAGGTTAACCAGTACTCGAGCAAACTGATCTCCAGAAGTAACTGTAACTTGAGTCGGTGATGAGAGACAAATGGCAATCAGATACAATGTCATATATCAATCAACCCTGAGTTTGTGGATGGGTGGGGATTTGAACTCATAACCCCAGGATTGATAGTCTGAAAAACTACCAACTGAGCTAACCAGACCCTGCTACTAACAGACTAAAACAAAACTATGATTATGCCAATTTTGTTTTGTGTAACTTTTGTTGTTTTTGCCCTGGGTCCTACTCGGCCGAGTGGTTAAATGTCCTGTTGTCTAATGACAATTTGCCCCACATTGCTGAAGTCATGGGTTTGAACCAAGCTCCGTTGAAACATTTATTTGAGAAACTTTGTCAGTTGTTTGCAGAAGGATGAAAGTTCAACTCAGATTCATTCTGAGGTATTCCATAAATATGTACACTTATACAGTCTGTTGAAAAAGGCTTTTTATCCATCAGGTGAATAAATCAATACCAGTTGCCTGTGTAATGTTCTTTGTCTCTTGGCACATTTACTTACATCTCTAAATTGTCAGTCTTGTCTTTTCAGTTTTTCTTTAATTTTTGGTAAAGACCATTTGTGTTGTAACCCATTTTATCTCTACTGAACAATGAAAGCGAGTCTCGAATATTATCAGAAACTTGACATTATTTGTTGTTGGAGATGACTTACCCAGTCTGGTTCCCATCCTGAGGGGTTCCCTTCCTGTCCTGCAGGGTTCCAATTCCTATGTTGTTCTCATACTGTGTTGTTGTGATTTTTATTTGCTTTAGTGTATTATGGTTGATTGTTTTAAGATTGTTAATGTGATATTTGTTGTTTAATGTGTTTGGCTTGTTGTTATGGTCGTTGTTGCTGTTGTTTAGATTCATGGTGCTTTGGTGTATTATGATTGGTATTATGATTAATGTTGCTTTAATGTGTTTAGGTTATTGTTTTGATTTTTGTTGTTTAACTTGTTTAGGTTGTTATAATGATTTTTGTTGTTCATTGTGTTTAGCTTATTGTTATGGTCATTGTTGCTGTTGTTTTTATTTATGGTGTTTTAGTGATTTAGGATTGGTGTTATGATAAATGTTGTTTAGGTTTTTTATTTTTGCTGTTTAACTTGTTTAGTTTGCTATTATGATTTTTCTTGTTAAATGTGTTTCTGTTGTTGTTGGTGTGATTTTAATGTTTTAATGTATTATGGTTGGTATTATAATTAATGTAGCTTTCGTGTGTTAAGGCTGGTTTTATGACTTTTATAGTGTAATGTGTTTAAGTTATTGTTGATGATTTTTCAATGTAAATTTGATGTGTTTAAGTTGTTGTTTTTGTTGTTTTGATTTTAATACTTTAGTGTAATTGTATTTGCATTATGATTAATGTTGCATTTATAGGTTTAATTTGTTTAAGTTGTTGTTTTTGATGTTGTGATTTTAATGTTTTAGAGTATTAATGATGATGTTATGATATTAGTAGGTTTAATGTGTATAAGTTGTGGTTTTTGATGTTGTGATTTTAATGTTTTAGTGTATCTAAGTTGATGTTATGATGTAAGTAGCCTTAATGTGTTTAAGTTGTTGATTCTGATGTGTGATTTTAATGTTTTAGTGTATTTAGGATGATGCTATGATGTTAGTAGCTTTAATGTAATTAAGTTGTTGTTGATGATGTTGTGATTTTAATGTTTAAGTGTAATAAAGATGATGTTATGATGTTAGTAGCTTTAATTTGTTTAAGTTGTTGTTTTTGATGTATTGATTTTAATATTTTAGTGCATTTTTTGATGATGTTAATAGCTTTAATGTGTTTAAATTGTTGTTTTTGATGTAGTGATTTTAATATTTAAGTGTACTTAGGATGATATTATGGTGTTAGTAGCTTTAATGTGTTTAAGTTGTTGTTTATGATGTCAGTATTTTAAGGTTTTAGTGTATTAAGGATGAAGTTATGATGTTAGTAGCTTACATGTGTTTAAGTTGTTATTTAATATGATGTAGTGATTTTAATATTTTAGTGTATTGAGGATGATGTTATGATGTTTGTAGCATTAATGTGTTTAAGTTGTTGTTTTTGATGTATTGATTTTAATATTTTAGTGTTACATAATTTAAGATGATATTATGATATTAGTAGCCTTAATGTGTTTTACTTGTTGTTTATGAGGTTATGATTTTAATATTTTAGTGTTTTTATGTTGATTTTATGATGGCAGTAACTTTAATGTGTATAAGTTGTTGTTTACGATGTTGTGATTTTAATGTTTTAGTGTATTTAGGATGATATTATGATGTTAGTAACTTTAATTTGTTTAAGTTGTTGTTTTTGATGTATTGATTTTAATATTTTAGTGCATTTTTTGATGATGTTAATAGCTTTAATGTGTTTAAATTGTTGTTTTTGATGTAGTGATTTTAATATTTAAGTGTACTTAGGATGATATTATGGTGTTAGTAGCTTTAATGTGTTTAAGTTGTTGGTTATGATGTCAGTATTTTAAGGTTTTAGTGTATTAAGGATGAAGTTATGATGTTAGTAGCTTACATGTGTTTAAGTTGTTATTTAATATGATGTAGTGATTTTAATATTTTAGTGTATTGAGGATGATGTTATGATGTTTGTAGCATTAATGTGTTTAAGTTGTTGTTTTTGATGTATTGATTTTAATATTTTAGTGTTACATAATTTAAGATGATATTATGATATTAGTAGCCTTAATGTGTTTTACTTGTTGTTTATGAGGTTATGATTTTAATATTTTAGTGTTTTTATGTTGATTTTATGATGGCAGTAACTTTAATGTGTATAAGTTGTTGTTTACGATGTTGTGATTTTAATGTTTTAGTGTATTTAGGATGATATTATGATGTTAGTAACTTTAATGTGTTTAAGTTGTTGTTTATGATGTTGTGATTTTAATGTTTTAATGTAATAAAGATGATGTTATGATATTAGTAGCTTTAATGTGTTTAAGTTGATGTTTTTGATGTATTGATTTTAATATTTTAGTGTATTTAGGATGATATAAGTAGCATTATTGTGTTTAAGTTGTTGTTGATGATGTAGTGATTTTAATGTTTTAGTGTATTAAGGATAATGTTATGATGTTAGTAGCTTTAATGTTTTTAAGTTTTTGTTGATGATGTTTTGATTTTAGTGTTTTAGTGTATTAAGGATAATGTTATGATATTAGTAGCTTTAATGTGTTTAAGTTGTTGTTTTTGATGTTGTGATTTTAATGTTTTAGTGTATTAAAGATGATGTTATGATGTTAGTAGCTTTAATGTGTTTAAGTTGTTGTTTATGATGTCGTGATTTTAATGTTTTAGTGTATTAAGGATAATGTTATGATGTTAGTAGCTTTAATTAGTTCAAGTAGTTGTTTTTGATGTATTGATTTTTAAATTAATATTTTAGTGTATTTAGGATGATATTATGATATTAATAGCCTTAATGTGTTTAGCTTGTTGTTTATGAGGTTATGGTTTTAATATTTTAGTGTATTAAAGGGTACCACATGTCAGAATATAAATGGCCATTTATCGTTAAATAGACATGTAACTAACACAAAAATCAACAATATTTTAATTGAACGAAATTTATCAAGTGAGAAAAACAATATTAAATATCATGATTTCAAGCGTTTCCAATATATCAAGGGCGCCGCCATTTTAAAGCTCTTTTATGTTGGAGGTTTTCGGTGACGTCATAGCTGCACTTCCGTTCTAGTTCTCGCGAAAAATTTATTGTGTCGTTAGTGACTGCTCTCTACTGATACTCTTTTGTATATACACTAATTCACGTAATCAATTGATAGATAGATATACAGTACATTAGTGAACATCGAAGGAAGACAATTAAACGCGAAAACTATTCTGAATTGAAGGACTTAACCATAAACATTGTTTTCTTCAGCGGAATAAGTGAGTGGAGTAATGCGATATGTTTTGTGGGCAGCATTGTTTTTAGTTTTCCTTATATGTGATTTCACATTGCCTCAGTGTCAAGCTTCTGGTGACATCACGCGCAAAACGCCTTTATACTTTTGAGTAGGACTTAAGATTGCAGAATGAAGCGTACTAATGCCTTGGCGTACTACTACCCCAGGATACAATTTCTGATGATTTCAGTATGAAGATGACCATATGCGACATACATATAAACTTAGTGTATATTATCCAGTGGGAAGCTCTTAAAAATGTGCAAAAACATATAGCTCAGCTGATTTCTGAAATTTAATTTGTAATTTTATATACTCTTCCAAAATATTGCAAAATTGATATAGCAAACTTTCACAATCTTATAATTGCAGGCTGTTTAAACAGGTGTGATAATCCAATTAACAATAAAAACAAGAGGTTAATGCCAAAACATAAGGTGTGAAAACGACATGGTATCTAAAAGTTATTATTAAAATACAAATTAAGGCCAATTAATTGTGACAGGCCTGATTAGCTCAGTCAGTTACGTTTCTAACTATCAATCCAGGTGTCTCGAGTTCGAATCCCCACCCGGCGACAGTCTCTGTGATGACTGACATACAATATGTGTCTCAATATCATTTGTCTCTCACTGCTGATTCGAGTGGAAAAAATTTCAGTTACTTGCGGTTGTTGGGTGTGCTCGAGTACTGGTTAACTTTTGCAGGAAACAGTGGTTAGGCTTACTGAACATCTGTACAGTAAACCCTCCATGGCAAAAAATGATGCTAAATATTCAGTCAACCATTAATTGTTCATAAACTCATTTTATTAATTATAATCAATAGGCAATTTAGTTTATTGATATATGGCTTTTTCACAGTCAACTAGGTCATTATTCTTGAAAAGACGATTCGCGGACAAAAGCCCCCCCGGACAAAAGCCCCCCCGGACATAAGCCCCCTCAAACCGGTAGGGTGGACATAAGCCCCCTCGATGTTTTTGCAAGGCGGACATAAGCCCCCTCGTCTAATTTTTTGGGGCGGACAAAAGCCCCCTCGACTATTTAAGCAGGGCGGACAAAAGCCCCCTTACCTAGAGTAATATAGTTGATAAACCCCCCTTCACCTTTGTTTTTGGTCATAGGTCTGCTCAAATGTTTATCTTCTTAACAATTTCCAAATCAATAATGGTTAAACATGTCTTAAAAAAAAGAATAGCGTATTTGGTTTAAAGCAAGGGAGAGTACTCGTTATAACTCTCAATGCGCAACGTCATTTATTGACGACATACCTAATGCACACTCTGATTTTATCGTTAAACTTAACCCTACTCGGCGCCTTTTCCCATTATTTTTTTTTATGTCTGGCGATGAAAGCGTTTATAAGCCCCAACAATAAGGTTAATAAATTATAACTTTGAACGATCCGCACTACTACTGCAAACAGAGCAGACCCTGATCAAGCCACTACTCGGCTATCATGATTTTGATTAGTTACACCGTAATTATCCCGATGTTGTACAAATCCTGGGTGATTAAAGTTAATGTTATGTTGTTGTTGATAATTGTAAGTTTGTAAACATGCGATCATATTATAAATGCTGGAATTTTGTTTGACTGAATAAAGTTATCTTTCACCTTTAATGTGTGTTATAATAACTTATTATTGTATGAACACCATAATTGATAATTAGATAAGGAGATGTTTGTTGTTGACGGTTAATGCAAACTGTCACGTTATTATAATTAAATATAATTTTAAAGAAGAGAGACTGGGTCGCGTATTCACAGTTTGTTTTAAGCGAAAATGTGGATTACTTATTAAAGAGCACCCGGTATGCTAATTACTATCTAACAGGTAGCTGGCACTCATTACTCTAATTGCAAACTGATAACATACCTTTGCCGTATGTATATATATACGCATGAAAATGACCATAAATCATATCACAATCCACTGAAACAATGGAGTTTATCAAGAGCAACAAAGGTTCCAGCAAGTTGTGCTACGAAGGCCATACGTATACTAAGAAGAAAGAGAACAAAGTCACAGGAAATTACAGAGGGGAATTCGTGTTTCTTTACCAAATAAACGAAACGAACGCAAACGAAATGTACAAAATATCTAAGTTTCTCAAAATAATTTATGAAAATTTTACAATCTGAGTGTCAAACAGCTTGGAGCCGGATCTGAAGTACAAAATGTTCATATTTTATTATAGTAAGGGGGCTTATGTCCGCCCTATATTTTTTGGGATCGAGGGGGCTTTTGTCCGCCCTGCTAAAATGGTCGAGGGGGCTTATGTCCGCCCCTTGAGATTAGCCGAGGGGGCTTATGTCCGCCTTGCAAAAACATCGAGGGGGCTTATGTCCGCCCTACCTGTTGGAGGGGGCTTATGTCCGGGGGGGCTTATGTCCGGGGGGGCTTTTGTCCGTATACCTGAATAGACATTTGAACTACCTCTACTTCATAATGAAAAAAGATAAAGTAAAACCTTTGTTCCTTTATTTATTCATTAATACATGAAAAGTTTTCTTTACTGTTAAAATAGTGTTCTGGTATACAATTTATGAAAAATATTCATAAAATCATATAACATATTTTTTTTACTTGTAAGTTTGCATTGATATTGAAACCCTAATTAACTGAAAATGTTTAAATTAGTAATAAGGCATAATACTATGTGATATAACATCCTGTCATAAACCCTGGGGTCATTAAACGTGGGGTGATTACGCTTATTAGGGTACAATATGCACAATGTGGCAGGGTATTTCTCATTACCACATGGTGTGAATGTGATGTTGGTGAATTATGAAAGCTCAGCAGGGTGCCAGTAGCTGGACAGTAACATACACTTTGTGCAATATGCCTGTAGACATTATATTCCATATGACACTCCCTATAAGGAGACACATTCATATATGTTCAGAGAACTGGTAGAATAGATAATCATCATATATCAAATTGGGTAGTAACACCATTTGAATAACCAAAAGACAGTGCCAGTTATGTAAAACAACACAAAAAAAACCCAACTCATTCATGCTTCATCTAAATTTACTAAAAAGGATATGAAATCAAAATTTTATCAGCCATTTCTCAGTACGGAACAATGGCCGCACCAGCTAAACATGATAAGAAAAGAGATATAATATTATTTTTTATTCTCTCTTAGACAGGTTAATATATGTAACAAAACATTTTCCCTTAAATTCCATTCCTGGTCTAATTAGTGTTTTTGTTTTTTTTTTGATAATGTATTGACTGAGAAGCAAACAGTGTAGACCCTGATAGTACAGCATGAATGTGCAGGCTCGCCTGGATCTACATCAACACTGACGGCAATAATTACTTTTTTTTATCAAGCTAAGGGTAATTTTACTATTTTGAAAAATCAATCATCAATGTCAGGCTACATGATAAGATGTCAGAGTCGTGATTAATGGGTTTCGGGTTTGATCTCTGGTTCATGATCGGTGTGACTATTTAACAGTTATCTTCTTTTTGGGTGAAAACTTCATAAGACATTGCTGTGACATCTCTGTATTATTTCTGTGATACATTCTAAATCTTCTAAATTGCCAATAGTGTGGTCATTGCATCTGCAGCACGTATTTTCGTCAGACGAAAGCATCATTACACAGTTTTCGCAGCTGCAAAAATCTTTCACTTGTGTGAACAACTGTGCCGTCTCACTATTTCTCTCATCTTCTAATTCATTTTACTCTGCTTCTGAAAATTCTGGTTCAAAGTTGTAGGCCACAAGTCCTTCTCCGTTACTAAAATCCATTTTATTATTCTTGCGAGTACTTTTGCCGGTGACTATAATTGCACGTTTCTATATCTGCTGTAGCGTATAAATCAATTATGTTTTAAACCGGAAGTGCAGTTATGACCTCACGCAGGTATCCAATATGGCGACTTCCACCACAAAGTCGATGTGCGAAAATGACCGTTACAAAACGAGCTGATATATCTTTATGGACTCGAATTTATGCATAATAACACTATTAATAGAAAGCTCAACTCATAGCTATTCATATTATCCTGTTTTATACACAGGGTTGCGTTCCCCTTTAAGGATGATGTTATGATGTTAGTAGCGTTAATGTGTTTATGCTGTTGTTATGATGTAGTGAGTCGAATATTTTAGTGGATTAAGAATGATGTGATGATATAAGTAGCTTTAATTTGTGTAAGTTGTTGTTGATGATGTTGTTATTTCAATGTTTTAGTATATTAAGGATGATGTTATGATGTTAGCAGGCCTTCTAAAATTCCAAAATGCAAATCGGTCCAGGTTTTTTACTACCGTAAGAATCGCACTTATTTTTTAAAAAATCACTAAAATTGCTTTACATTATGCCATTACATGTATGCATACCCCACCCACCATGTCAGCTGCATCGTGTATTTCTCCGTTTATTTATTAATAGGAAACTATTTCAAGTTTATTTGTGTATTATTTATAACATACTTTATCACAATGTGTACTTCTTAATGACTGATATTATGTTTCAGCTTTACTGAATAATTTTCATTATATTAAAAATGTTCGATCTAACCGGAAGTGATGCAAGTTCCGGAAGCTGCGTGAAATAATCACCGTGGAAACCAATGTAACGGTTCAACCACCAAAAAAAGTCATTCAGAACCTGTCCCACATCAAAACAAAATCGGTCCGGGTTTTATCACTTTCATTAATTAATGTCATTAATTTTATAATTAAAGTTATTTTTTTAAAAAAAAATGTAACAAACAAGTAACACTGCACGTTTTATCAAATATTTTAATGACGCAAACAATATTCGGTCCGACCGTCCCAGCTTTGGCTTGCGGTATATCAAAGAAATATACGAACGCAAACACAGTCTTTTGATGAACAGACAGAAAGCTATGGGTCACTGATCACACATCGAAGGCGTGCTACATAGCGATAGACTCTTCCGATAAACTCCCCTAATACCGTCAATGGTTTGTTCGAAATTGAAATCATTTCGCACAGCAGGTGACAAAACAAACGCATTATTGGGTCAAATGATATTGCCGCAAGGCGTATTTCGCAGGTCAGTATGGCATGGTAAGAGCAATTTATGAGATTTTATACGACCGATAGAAAATATCTAGACCGATTTTTTATTGAACTTTGAAAATATCTGGACCGTTTTTTTTTAAACTTTGAAACGAAAACCGGTTTTGAACTTCAGAAATCAGTCCAAAAACCGAAAAACCGGCAATTTTAGAAGGCTTGGATGTTAGTAGCTTTAATATGTTTAAGTTGTTGTTTATGAGGTTATGATTTTAATATTTTAGTGTGTTAAGGATGATGTTATGATGTTTGTAGCATTAGTGTGTTTAAGTTGTTGTTTTTAATGTATTGATTTTAATATTTTAGTGTATTTAGGATGATAAGATGTTAGTAACTTTAATGTGTTTAAGTTGTTGTTTATGATGTTGTGATTTTAATGTTTTACTGTAATAAAGATGATTTTATGATGTTAGTTGCTTTTATGAGTTTAAGTTGTTGTTTTTGATATATTGATTTTAATATTTTAGTGTATTTAGGATGATATAAGTAGCATTACTGTGTTTAAGTTGTTGTTTATGATGTTGTGATTTTAATGTTTTAGTGTAATAAAGATGATGTTATGATTTTAGTTGCTTTCATGTGTTTAAGTTGTTGTTTTTGATTTATTGATTTTAATATTTTAGTGTATTTAGGATGATATAAGTAGCAATTACTGTGTTTAAGTTGTTGTTGATGATGTAGTGATTTTAATGTTTTAGTGTATTAAGGATGATGTTATGATGTTAGTAGCTTTAATGTGTTTAAGTTGTTGTTGATGATGTTTTGATTTTATTGTTTAGTGTATTAAAGATGATGTTATGATTTTAGTAGCTTTAATGTGATTAAGTGGTGTGATTTTAATGTTAAGTGTATTTAGGATGATATTATGATGTTAGTAGCTTTAATGTGTTTAAGATGTTGTTTATGATGTCATGATTTGAATATTTTAGTGTTATAAAGATGATGTTATGATGTTAGTAGTTTTAATGTGCTGAAGTTGTTGGTTTTGATGTATTAATTTTAATATTTTAGTGTATTTAGGATGATATAAGTAGTGTTACTGTGTTTAGTTGTTGTTTATGATGTAGTGATTTTAATGTTTTAGTGTTTTAAGGATGATGTTATGATGTTTGTAGCTTTAATGTGTTTAAGTTGTTGTTGATGATTGTGATTTTAATGTTTTAGTGTATTAAAGATAATGTTATGATGTTAGTAGCTTTAATGTGTTTAAGTATTTATTTTTGATATATTGATTTTAATATTTTAGTGTATTTAGGGTGATATTATGATATTAGTAGCCTTAATGTGTTTAACTTGTTGTTTATGAGGTTATGATTTTAATATTTTAGTGTATTAAGGATGATGTTATTATGTTAGTAGCGTTAATGTGTTTATGTTGTTGATGATGTAGTGATTTTAATGTTTTAGTGTATTAAGGATGATATTATGATGTTAGTGGCCTCAATGTGTTTATGTTGTTGTTTATGATGTAGTAAATCGAATCTTTTAGTGGATTAAGGATGATTTTATGATATAAGTAGCTTAAATTTGTTTAAGTTTTTGTTGATGATGTTGTTATTTCGATGTTTTAGTGTATAAAGGATAATGTTATGATGTTAGTTGCTTATATATGTTTAAGTTGTTCTTGAAGATGTTATGACTATAATGTTTAAGTGTATTAAAGATGATGTTATGATGTTAGTAGCTTTAATGTGTTTA
This sequence comes from Panopea generosa, assembly GCA_029582155.1. Taxonomy (NCBI): domain Eukaryota; kingdom Metazoa; phylum Mollusca; class Bivalvia; order Adapedonta; family Hiatellidae; genus Panopea; species Panopea generosa. Next base: position 25,929,438 of record CM055898.1, read on the forward strand.
AGTTGTTGTTGATGATGTTTTGATTTTAATGTTTTAGTGTATGAAAGGTGTTATGATGTTAGTAGCTTCTATGTGTTTAAGTTGTGTGATTTTAATGTTTTAGTGTTTTTAGGATGATATTATGATGTTAGTAGCTTTAATGTGTTTAAGTTGTTGTTTATGATGTCATGATTTTAAAGTTTTAGTGTATTGAAGATAATGTTATGATGTAAGTAGCTTTAATGTGTTTAAGTAGTTGTTTATGATGTTGTGATTTTAATGTTTTAGTGTATTAAAGATGATGTTATCATGTTAGTAGCGTTAATGTGTTTAAGTTGTTGTTGATGATGTAGTGATTTTAATGTTTTAGTGTAATAAGGATGATATTATGATGTTAGTAGCCTCAATGTGTTTATGTTGTTGTTTATGATGTATTGAATCGAATATTTTAGTGATTTAAGAATGATTTAATGATATAAATAGCTTTAATTTGTGTAAGTTGTTGTTGATGATGTTGTTATTTCAATGTTTTAGTGTATTCAGGATCCGATGATGTTATGATGTTAGTTGCTTTTATATGGTTAAGTTGTTTTTGAAGATGTTATGATTTTAAAGTTTTAGTGTATTAAAGATGATGTTATGATGTTAATAGCTTTAATGTGTTTAAGTTGTGTGATTTTAATGTATTTGTGTATTTAGGATGATATTATGATGTTAGTATCCTCAATGTGTTTAAGTAGTTGTTTATGATGTTGTGATTTTAATGTTTTAGTGAATTAAGGATAATGTTATGATGTTAGTAGCTTTAATGTATTTAAGTAGTTGTTTTTGATGTATTGATTTAAATATTTTCGTGTATTTAGGATGATATTATGATATTAATAGCCTTAATCTGTTTAACTTGTTGTTTATGAGGTTATGATTTTAATATTTTAGTGTATTAAGGATGATGTTATGATGTTAGTAGCGTTAATGTGTTTATGTTGTTGTTATGATGTAGTGAATCAAATATTTTAGTGGATTAAGAATGATGTGATGATATAAGTAGCTTTAATTTGTTTAAGTTGTTGATGATGTTGTTATTTCAATGTTTTAGTGTATTAAGGATGATGTTATGATGTTAGTAGCTTTAATGTGTTTATGTTGTTGTTTATGATGTAGTGATTTTAATATTTTAGTGTATAAAGGACGATGTTATGGTGTTTGTAGCATTAATGTGTTTAAGTTTTTTTTTTTTTATGTATTGATTTTAATATTTTAGTGTATTTAGGATGATATTACGATATAAGTAGCCTTAATGTGTTTAACTTGTTGTTTATGAAGTTATGATTTGAATATTTTAGTGTATTTAGGATGATATAAGTAGCATTACTGTTTTTAAGTTGTTGTTGATGATGTAGTGATTTTAATGTTTTGGTGTATTAAGGATGATGTTATTATGTTAGTAACCTCAATGTGTTGATGTTGTTGTTAATGATGAAGTGAATCGAACATTTTAGTGGATTAAGGATGATGTGATGATATAAGTAGCTTAAATTTGTTTAAGTTGTTGATGATGATGTTATTTCAATGTTTTAGTGTATTAAGGATGATGTTATGATGTTAGTTGCTTTTATATGTTTAAGTTGTTCTTGAAGATGTTGTTATTTTAATGTTTTAGTGTATTAAAGATGATGTTATGATGTTAGTAGCGTTAATGTGTTTAAGTTGTTGTTGATGATGTAGTGATTTTAATGTTTTAGTGTATTAAGGATGATATTATGATGTTAGTAGCCTCAATGTGTTTATGTTGTTGTTTATGATGTAGTGAATCGAATATTTTAGTGGATTAAGGATGATTTAATGATATAAGTAGCTTTAATTTGTGTAAGTTGTTGTTGATGATGTTGTTATTTCAATGTTTTAGTGTATTAAGGATCCGATGATGTTATGATGTTAGTTGCTTTTATATGGTTAAGTTGTTTTTGAAGATGTTATGATTTTAATGTTTTATTGTATTAAAGATGATGTTATGATGTTAATAGCTTTAATGTGTTTAAGTTGTGTGATTTTAATGTATTTGTGTATTTAGGATGATATTATGATGTTAGTATCCTCAATGTGTTTATGTTGTTGTTTATGATGTAGTGAATTGAATATTTTAGTGTATTAAGGATGATGTGATGATATAAGTAGCTTAAATTTGTTTAAGTTGTTGTTGATGATGTTGTTATTTCAATGTTTTAGTGTATTAAGGATGATGTTATGATGTTAGTTGCTTTTATATGTTTAAGTTGTTCTTGAAGATGTTATGATTTTAATGTTTTAGTGTATTAAAGATGATGTTGTGATTTTAATAGCTTTAATGTGTTAAAGTTGTGTGATTTTAATGTTTTAGTGTATTAAAGATAATGTTATGATGTTAGTAGCTTTAATGTGTTTAAGTATTTATTTTTGATATATTGATTTTAATATTTTAGTGTATTTAGGATGATATTATGATATTAATAGCCTTAATGTGTTTAACTTGTTGTTGATGAGGTTATGATTTTAATATTTTAGTGTATTAAGGACGATGTTATGATGTTAATAGCGTTAATGTGTTTATGTTGTTGTTATGATGTAGTGAATCGAATATTTTAGTGGATTAAGAATGATGTGATGATATAAGTAGCTTTAATTTGTGTAAGTTGTTGATGATAATGTTGTTATTTCAATGTTTTAGTGTATTAAGGAAGATGTTATGATGTTAGTTGCTTTTATATGTTTAAGTTTTTCTTGAAGATGTTGTGATTTTAATATTTTAGTGTATTAAAGATGATGTTATGATGTTAAAAGCTTACATGTGTTTAAGTTGTTGTTTTTGATGTAGTGATTTTAATAGTTTAGTGTATTTAGGATGGTATTATGATGTTAGTATCTTTAATGTGTTTCAATTGATGTTTTTGATGTATTAATTTTAATATTTTAGTGTATTTAGGGTGATATTATGATATTAGTAGCCTTAGTGTGTTTAACTTGTTGTTTATGAGGTTATGATTTTAATATTTTAGTGTATTAAGGATGATGTTATTATGTTAGTAGCGTTAATGTGTTTATGTTGTTGATGATGTAGTGATTTTAATGTTTTAGTGTATTAAGGATGATATTATGATGTTAGTGGCCTCAATGTGTTTATGTTGTTGTTTATGTTGTAGTAAATTGAATCTTTTAGTGGATTAAGGATGATTTTATGATATAAGTAGCTTAAATTTGTTTAAGTTTTTGTTGATGATGTTGTTATTTCGATGTTTTAGTGTATAAAGGATAATGTTATGATGTTAGTTGCTTATATATGTTTAAGTTGTTCTTGAAGATGTTATGACTATAATGTTTAAGTGTATTAAAGATGATGTTATGATGTTAGTAGCTTTAATGTGTTTAAGTTGTTGTTGATGATGTTTTGATTTTAATGTTTTAGTGTATGAAAGGTGTTATGATGTTAGTAGCTTCTATGTGTTTAAGTTGTGTGATTTTAATGTTTTAGTGTTTTTAGGATGATATTATGATGTTAGTAGCTTTAATGTGTTTAAGTTGTTGTTTATGATGTCATGATTTTAAAGTTTTAGTGTATTGAAGATAATGTTATGATGTTAGTAGCTTTAATGTGTTTAAGTAGTTGTTTATGATGTTGTGATTTTAATGTTTTAGTGTATTAAAGATGATATTATCATGTTAGTAGCGTTAATGTGTTTAAGTTGTTGTTGATGATGTAGTGATTTTAATGTTTTAGTGTAATAAGGATGATATTATGATGTTAGTAGCCTCAATGTGTTTATGTTGTTGTTTATGATGTATTGAATCGAATATTTTAGTGATTTAAGAATGATTTAATGATATAAATAGCTTTAATTTGTGTAAGTTGTTGTTGATGATGTTGTTATTTCAATGTTTTAGTGTATTAAGGATCCGATGATGTTATGATGTTAGTTGCTTTTATATGGTTAAGTTGTTTTTGAAGATGTTATGATTTTAATGTTTTAGTGTATTAAAGATGATGTTATGATGTTAATAGCTTTAATGTGTTTAAGTTGTGTGATTTTAATGTATTTGTGTATTTAGGATGATATTATGATGTTAGTATCCTCAATGTGTTTAAGTAGTTGTTTATGATGTTGTGATTTTAATGTTTTAGTGTATTAAGGATAATGTTATGATGTTAGTAGCTTTAATGTGTTTAAGTTGTTGTTCATGATGTCATGATTTTAATGTTTGAGTGTATTAAGGATAATGTTATGATGTTAGTAGCTTTAATGTATTTAAGTAGTTGTTTTTGATGTATTGATTTAAATATTTTCGTGTATTTAGGATGATATTATGATATTAATAGCCTTAATCTGTTTAACTTGTTGTTTATGAGGTTATGATTTTAATATTTTAGTGTATTAAGGATGATGTTATGATGTTAGTAGCGTTAATGTGTTTATGTTGTTGTTATGATGTAGTGAATCAAATATTTTAGTGGATTAAGAATGATGTGATGATATAAGTAGCTTTAATTTGTTTAAGTTGTTGTTGATGATGTTGTTATTTCAATGTTTTAGTGTATTAAGGATGATGTTATGATGTTAGTAGCTTTAATGTGTTTATGTTGTTGTTTATGATGTAGTGATTTTAATATTTTAGTGTATAAAGGACGATGTTATGGTGTTTGTAGCATTAATGTGTTTAAGTTTTTTTTTTTTTATGTATTGATTTTAATATTTTAGTGTATTTAGGATGATATTACGATATAAGTAGCCTTAATGTGTTTAACTTGTTGTTTATGAAGTTATGATTTGAATATTTTAGTGTATTTAGGATGATATAAGTAGCATTACTGTTTTTAAGTTGTTGTTGATGATGTAGTGATTTTAATGTTTTGGTGTATTAAGGATGATGTTATGATGTTAGTAACCTCAATGTGTTGATGTTGTTGTTAATGATGAAGTGAATCGAACATTTTAGTGGATTAAGGATGATGTGATGATATAAGTAGCTTAAATTTGTTTAAGTTGTTGATGATGATGTTATTTCAATGTTTTAGTGTATTTAGGATGATATTATGATGTTAGTCGCTTTAATGTGTTTAAGTTGTTGTTGATGATGTCATGATTTTAAAGTTTGATTGTATTAAGGATAATGGAATGATTTTAGTAGCTTTAATGTCTTTAAGTAGTTGTTTGTGATGTATTGATTTTAATATTTTAGTGTATTTAGGATGATATTATGATATTAATATCCTTAATGTGTTTAACTTGTTGTTTATGAGGTTAGGATTTTAATATTTTAGTGTATTAAGGATGATGTTATGATGTTAGTAGCGTTAATGTGTTTATGTTGTTGTTCTGATGTAGTGAATCGAATGTTTTAGTGGATTAAGAACGATGTTATGATATAAGTAGCTTTAATTTGTGTAAGTTGTTGTTGCTGATGTTGTTATTTCAATGTTTTAGTGTATTAAGGATGATGTTGTGATGTTAGTAGCTTTAATGTGTTTATGTTGTTGTTGATGATGTAGTGATTTTCATATTTTAGTGCATTAAGGATGATGTTATGATGTTTGTAGCATTAATGTGTTTAAGTTGTTGTTTTTGATGTATTGATTTTAATATTTTAGTGTGTTGAGGATGATATTATGATGTTAGTAGCTTTAATGTGTTTAAGTTGTTGTTTATGATGTAGTGATTTTAATGTTTTAGTGTATTAAGGATGATATTATGATGTTAGTAGCCTCAATGTGTTTATGTTGTTGTTTATGATGTAGTGAATCGAATATTTTTGTGGATTAAGGATGATTTAATGATATAAGTAGCTTTAATTTGTCAGTGTAAATTGTTGTTGATGATGTTGTTCTTTCAATGTTTTAGTGTATTAAGGATGGTGTTATGATGTAAGTTGCTTTTATATGTTTAAGTTGTTCTGGAAGATGTTATGATTTTAATTTTTAAGTGTATTAAAGATGATGTTATGATGTTAATATCTTTAATGTGTTTAAGTTGTTGTTTTTGATGTAGTGATTTTAATGTTTTAGTGTATTTAGGATGATATTATGATATTGATATTCTTAATGTGTTTAACTTGTTGTTTATGAGGTTAGGATTTTAATATTTTACTGTATTAAGGATGATGTTATGATGTTAGTAGCTTTAATGTGTTTAAGTTGTTGTTCATGATGTCATGATTTTAATGTTTAAGTGTATTAAGGATAATGTTATGATGTTAGTAGCTTTAATGTATTTAAGTAGTTGTTTTTGATGTATTGATTTAAATATTTTCGTGTATTTAGGATGATATTATGATATTATTTGCCTTAATCTGTTTAACTTGTTGTTTATGAGGTTATGATTTTAATATTTTAGTGTATTAAGGATGATGTTATGATGTTAGTAGCGTTAATGTGTTTATGTTGTTGTTATGATGTAGTGAATCAACTATTTTAGTGGATTAAGAATGATGTGATGATATAAGTAGCTTTAATTTGTTTAAGTTGTTGTTGATGATGTTGTTATTTCAATGTTTTAGTGTATTAAGGATGATGTTATGATGTTAGTAGCTTTAATGTGTTTATGTTGTTGTTTATGATGTAGTGATTTTAATATTTTAGTGTTTTAAGGATGATGTTATGGTGTTTGTAGCATTAATGTGTTTAAGTTTTGTTTTTTTTATGTATTGATTTTAATATTTTAGTGTATTTAGGATAATATTACGATATAAGTAGCCTTAATGTGTTTAACTTGTTGTTTATGAAGTTATGATTTGAATATTTTAGTGTATTTAGGATGATATAAGTAGCATTACTGTTTTTAAGTTGTTGTTGATGATGTAGTGATTTTAATGTTTTGGTGTATTAAGGATGATGTTATGATGTTAGTAACCTCAATGTGTTGATGTTGTTGTTTATGATGCAGTGAATCGAACATTTTAGTGGATTAAGGATGATGTGATGATATAAGTAGCTTAAATTTGTTTAAGTTGTTGATGATGATGTTATTTCAATGTTTTAGTGTATTAAGGATGATGTTATGATGTTAGTTGCTTTTATGTGTTTAAGTTGTTCTTGAAGATGTTATTTTAATGTTTTAGTGTATTAAATATGATGTTATGATGTTAGTAGCGTTAATGTGTTTAAGTTGTTGTTGATGATGTAGTGATTTTAATGTTTTAGTGTATTAAGGATGATATTATGATGTTAGTAGCCTCAATGTGTTTAAGTTGTTGTTTATGATGTAGTGAATCGAATATTTTAGTGGATTAAGGATGAATTAATGATATAAGTAGCTTTAATTTGTGTAAGTTGTTGTTGATGATGTTGTTATTTCAATGTTTTAGTGTATTAAGGATCCGATGATGTTATGATGTTAGTTGCTTTTATATGGTTAAGTTGTTTTTGAAGATGTTATGATTTTAATGTTTTAGTGTATTAAAGATGATGTTATGATGTTAATAGCTTTAATGTGTTTAAGTTGTGTGATTTTAATGTATTTGTGTATTTAGGATGATATTATGATGTTAGTATCCTCAATGTGTTTATGTTGTTGTTTATGATGTTGTGATTTTAATGTTTTAGTGTATTAAGGATGATGTGATGATATAAGTAGCTTAAATTTGTTTAAGTTGTTGATGATGTTGTTATTTCAATGTTTTAGTGTATTAAGGATGATGTTATGATGTTAGTTGCTTTTATATGTTTAAGTTGTTCTTGAAGATGTTATGATTTTAATGTTTTAGTGTATTAAAGATGATGTTGTGATGTTAATAGCTTTAATGTGTTTAAGTTGTGTGATTTTAATGTTTTAGTGTATTTAGGAAGATATTATGATGTTAGTATCCTCAATGTGTTTATGTTGTTGTTTATGATGTAGTGAATTGAATATTTTAGTGGATTAAGAATGATGTGATGATATAAGTAGCTTCAATTTGTTTAAGTTGTTGTTGATGATGTTGTTATTTCAATGTTTTAGTGTATTAAGGATGATGTTATGATGTTAGTTGCTTTTACATGTTTTAGTTGTTCTTGAAGATGTTATGATTTTAATGTTTTAGTGTATTAAAGATGATGTTATGATGTTGATAGCTTTAATGTGTTTAAGTTGTGTGATTTTAATGTTTTAGTGTATTTAGGATGATATTATGATGTTAGTCGCTTTAATGTGTTTAAATTGTTGTTGATGATGTCATGATTTTAAAGTTTTATTGTATTAAGGATAATGTAATGATTTTAGTAACTTTAATGTGTTTAAGTAGTTGTTTATGATGTAGTGATTTTAATGTTTTAGTGTATTAAGGATAATGTTATGATGTTAGTAGCTTTAATGTGTTTAAGTTGTTGTTCATGATGTCGTGATTTTAATATTTTAGTGTATTAAGGATAATGTTATGAAGTTAGTAGCTTTAATGTATTAAAGTAGTTGTTTGTGATGTATTGATTTTAATATTTTAGTGTATTTAGGATGATATAATGATATTAATATCCTTAATGTAACTTGTTGTTTATGAGGTTAGGATATTAATATTTTAGTGTATTAAGGATGATGTTATGATGTTAGTAGCGTTAATGTGTTTATGTTGTTGTTATGATGTAGTGAATCGAATGTTTTAGTGGATTAAGAACGATGTTATGATATAAGTAGCTTTAATTTGTGTAAGTTGTTGTTGCTGATGTTGTTATTTCAATGTTTTAGTGTATTAAGGATGATGTTGTGATGTTAGTAGCTTTAATGTGTTTAAGTTGTTGTTTATGATGTAGTGATTTTCATATTTTAGTGCATTAAGGATGATGTTATGATGTTTGTAGCATTAATGTGTTTAAGTTGTTGTTTTTGATGTATTGATTTTAATATTTTAGTGTGTTGAGGATGATATTATGATGTTAGTAGCTTTAATGTGTTTAAGTTGTTGTTTATGATGTATTGATTTTAATGTTTTAGTGTATTAAGGATGATATTATGATGTTAGTAGCCTCAATGTGTTTATGTTGTTGTTTATGATGTAGTGAATCAAATATTTTTGTGGATAAAGGATGATTTAATGATATAAGTAGCTTTAATTTGTCAGTGTAAATTGTTGTTGATGATGTTGTTCTTTCAATGTTTTAGTGTATTAAGGATGATGTTATGATGTTAGTTGCTTTTATATGTTTAAGTTGTTCTTGAAGATGTTATGATTTTAATTTTTAAGTGTATTAAAGATTATGTTATGATGTTAATAGCTTTAATGTGTTTAAGTTGTTGTTTTTGATGTAGTGATTTTAATGTTTTAGTGTATTTAGGATGATGTTATGATGTTAGTAACTTTAATGTGTTTAAGTTGTTATTTATGATGTTGTGATTTTCATGTGTTAGTGTAATAAAGATGATGATATGATGTAAGTAGGTTTAATTTATTGAAGTTGTTGTTTTTTTATGTATTAATTTTAATATTTTAGTGTATTTAGAATGATATAGGTAGTGTTACTGTGTTTAAGTTGTTGTTTATGAAGTAGTGATTTTAATGTTTTAGTGTATTAAGGATGATGTTGTGATGTTAGTAGCTTTAATGTGTTTAAGTTGTTGTTGATGATGTTGTGATTTTAATGTTTTAGTGTATTAAAGATGATGTTATGATGTTAGTAGCTGTTATGTGTTTAAGTTGTTGTTGATGATGTCGTGATTTTAATGTTTAAGTGTATTAAGGATAATGTTATGATGTTAATAGCTTTAAAGTGTTAAAGTAGTTGTTTTTGATGTATTGATTTTAATATTTTAGTGTATTTAGGATGATGTTATTATGTTAGTAGCGTCAATGTGTTGATGTCATTGTTTATGATGTAGTGATTTTAATGTTTTAGTGTATTAAGGATGATGTTATGATGTTAGTTGCTTATATATGTTGATCTTGAAGATGTTATGATTTTAATGTTTTAGTGTATTAAAGATGATGTTATGATGCTAGTAGCTTTAATGTATTTAAGTTGTTGTTTTTGATGTAATGATTTTAATATTTTAGTGTATTTAGGATGATATTATGATGTTAGTAGCTTTAATGTGTTTTAGTTGTTGTTGATGATGTAGTGATTTTAATGTTTTATTGTATTTATGTTGATTTTACGATGGTAGTAACTTTAATGTGTTTACGCTGTTGTTTACGATGTTTTCATTTTAATGTTTTAGTGTATTTAGGATGATATTTTGATTTTAGTAACTTTAATGTGTTTAAGTTGTTGTTTTTGATGTAATGATTTTAATGTTTTAGTGTATTTAGGATGATATTATGATGTTTGTAGCTTTAATGTGTTTAAGTTGTTGTTGATGATGTTGTTATTTTAATGTTTTAGTGTATTAAGGATGATATTTTGATTTTAGTAACTTTAATGTGTTTAAGTTGTTGTTTTTGATGTTTTGATTTGAATATTTTAGTGTATTTAGGATGATATAAGTAGCATTACTGTTTTTAAATTGTTGTTGATGATGTAGTGATTTTAATGTTTTAGTGTATTAAGGATGATGTTATGATGTTAGTAGCCATAATGTGTTGATGTTGTTGTTTATGATGCAGTGAATCGAACATTTTAGTGGATTAAGGATGATGTGATGATATAAGTAGCTTAAATTTTTGAAGTTGTTAATGATGATGTTATTTCAATGTTTTAGTGTATTAAGGATGATGTTATGATGTTATTTGCTCTTATATGTTTTAGTTGTTCTTGAAGATGTTGTTATTTTAATGTTTTAGTGTATTAAAGATGATGTTATGATGTTAATAGCTTTAATGTGTTCAAGTTGTTGTTTTTGATGTAGTGATTTTAATGTTTTAGTGTAGTTAGGATGATATTATGATGTTAGTAACTTTAATGTGTTTAAGTTGTTGTTTATGATGTTGTGATTTTCATGTGTTAGTGTAATAAAGATGATGTTATGATGTAAGTAGCTTTAATTTGTTGAAGTTGTTGTTTTTTGATGTATTAATTTTAATATTTTAGTGTATTGAGAATGATATAGGTAGTGTTACTGTGTTTAAGTTGTTGTTGATGATGTAGTGATTTTAATGTTTTAGTGTAGTTAGGATGATATTATGATGTTAGTAGCTTTAATGTGTAACAGTTGTTGTTGATGATGTAGTGATTTTAATGTTTTAGTTTATTTATGGTGATTTTACGATGGTAGTAACTTTAATGTGTTGAAGTTTTTGTTGATGTTTTTATTTTAATGTTATAGTGTATTAAAGATGATGTTATGATGTTATTAGCTTTAATGTGTTTAAGTTGTGTGATTTTAATGTTTTAGTGTTTTTAGGATGATATTATGATGTTAGTAGCTTTAATGTGTTTAAGTTGTTGTTGATGATGTCATGATTTTAATGTTTTAGTGTATTAAGGATAATGTTATGATGTTAGTAGCTTTAATGTGTTTAAGTTGTTGTTGATGATGTTGTGATTTTAATGTTTTAGTGTATGTAAAGATGATATTATGATGTTAGTAACTTAAATGTGTTTAAGTTGATGTTTTTGATGTATTGATTTCAATATTTTAGTGTATTAAGGATGATATTATGATATTAGTAGCCTTAATATGTTTAACTTGTTGTTGATGAGGTTATGATTTTTAAATTTTAGTGTATTAAAGATGATGTTAGTAGTGTTAATGTGTTGATGTTGTTGATATAATGTAATGAATTGAATATTTTAGTGGATGAAGAATGATGTGATGATATAAGTAGCTTTAATTTGTGTAAGTTGTTGTTGATGATGTTGTTATTTCAATGTTTTAGTGTATTAAGGATGATGTTATGATGTTAGTTGCTTTGATATGTTTAAGTTTTTCTTGAAGATGTTGTGATTTTAATGTTTTAGTGTATTAAAGATGATGTTATGATGTTAGTAGCTTTAATGTGTTTAAGTTGTTGTTGTTGATGTAGTGATTTTAATATTTTAGTGAATTTAGTATGATATTATGATGGTAGTAGCTTTAATGTGTTTATGTTGATGATTTTGATGTATTGATTTTAATATTTTAGTGTATTTATGGTGATATTATGATGGTAGTAACTTTAATGTGTTTAAGTTGTTGTTTCTGATGTATTGATTTTAATTTTTTAGTGTTTTTATGATGATATAAGTAGCATTACTGTGTTTAAGTTGTTGTTAATGATGTAGTGATTTGAATGTTTTAGTGTATTAAGGATGATGTTATGATGTTAGTAGTGTTAATGTGTTTAAGTTATTGTTGATGATGTACTGATTTTAATGTTTTAGTGTATTAAGGATAATATTATGATGTTAGTAACCTCAATGTGTTGATGTTGTTGTTGATGATGTAGTGAATCGAATATTGTAGTGTATTAAGGAAGATGTGATGATATAAGTAGCTTAAATTTGTTTAAGTTGTTGTTGTTGATGTTGTTATTTCAATGTTTTAATGTATTAAGGATGATGTTATGATGTTAGTTCCTTATATATGTTTAAGTTGTTCTGGAAGATGTTATGATTTTAATGTTTTAGTGTATTAAAGATGATGTTATAATGTTAGTAGCTTTAATGTGTTTAAGTTGTTGTTTTTGATGAAGTGATTTTAATATTTTAGTGTATTTAGGATGATATTATGATGTTAGTATCTTTAATGTGTTTAAGTTGTTGTTTATGATGTCGTGATTGTAATGTTTTAGTGTATTTAGGATAATGTTATGATGTTAGTAGCTTTAATGTGTGTAAGTGTTTTTTTTTTATGTATTAATTTTAATATTTTACTGTATTTAGGATGATATTATGATGTTAGTAGCTTTAATGTGTTTAAGTTGAGGTTTTTGATGTATTGATTTTAATATTTTAGTGTATTTAGGATGATATAAGTAGTGTTACAGTGTTTAAGTTGTTGTTGATGATGTAGTGATTTTAATGTTTTAGTGTATTAAAGATGATGTTATGATGTTAGTAGCTTTAATATGTTTAAGTTGTTGTTGATGATGTTGTGATTTTAATGTTTTAATGTATTAAAGATGATGTTATGATGCTAAAAGCTTTAATGTGTTTAAGTTGTTGTTTTTGATGTAGTGATTTTAATATTTTAGTGTATTTAGGATGATATTATGATGTTAGTAGCTTTAATGTGTTTAAGTTGTTGTTTATGATGTTGTCATTTTAATGTTTTAGAGTATTAAGGATAATGTTATGATGTTAGTAGCTTAAATGTATTTAAGTAGTTGTTTTTGATGTATTGATTTGAATATTTTAGTGTATTTAGGATGATATTATGATTTTAGTAGCCTTAATGTATTTAACTTGTTTTAATGAGGTTATGATTTTAATATTTTAGTGTATTAAGGATGATGTTATGATGTTAGTAGCGTTAATGTGTTGATGTTGTTGTTATGATGTAGTGAATCGAATATTTAAGTGGATTATGAATGATGTAATGATATAAGTATGTTTAATTTGTGTAAGTTGTTGTTGATGATGTTGTTATTTCAATGTTTTAGTGTATTAAGGATGATGTTATGATGGTAGTTGCTTATATATGTTTAAGTTGTTCTTGAAGATGTTATGATTTTAATGTTTTAGTGTAATAAAGATGATGTTATGATGTTAGTAGCTTTAATGTGTTTAAGTTGATGTTTTTGATGTATTGATTTTAATGTTTTAGTGTATTAAGGATGATATTATGATGTTAGTAGCTTTCATGTGTTTAAGTTGTTGTTTTTGATGTATTGATTTTAATATTTTAGTGTATTTAGGATGATATAAGTAGTGTTACTGTGTTTAACTTGTTGTTGATGAGGTGATGATTTTTATATTTTAGTGTATTAAAGATGATGTTATGATGTTAGTAGCGTTAATGCGTTGATGTTGTTGTTATAATGTAGTGAATCGAATATTTTATTGGATTAAGAATGATGTGATGATAAAAGTAGCTTTAATTTGTGTAAGTAGTTGTTTATGATGTTGTTATTTTAATGTTTTAGTGTATTAAGGATGATGTTATGATGTTAGTTGCTTTTATATGTTTAAGTTTTTCTTGAAGATGTTGTGATTTTTATGTTTTAGTGTATTAAAGATGATGTTATGATGTTAGTAGCTTTAATGTGTTTAAGTTGTTGTTTTGGATGTGGTGATTTTAATATTTGAGTGTATTTAGGATGATATTATGATATTAGTAGCCTTAATGTGTGTAACTTGTTGTTGATGAGGTAATGATTTTAATATTGAAGTTTATTTATGGTGATTTTACGATGATAGTCATTTTAATGTGTTTAATTTGTTGTTTACGATGTTGTCATTTTAATGTTTTAGTGTATTTAGGATGATATTATGATGTTAGTAATTTTAATGTGTTGAAGTTGTTGTTGATGATGTTGTGACTTTAATGTTTTAGTGTAATAAAGATGATGTTATGATGTAAGTAGATTTAATGTGTTTAAGTTATTGTTTTTGATGTATTGATTTTAATATTTTAGTGTATTTAGGATGATATAAGTAGCATTACTGTGTTTAAGTTGTTGTTGATGATGTAGTGATTTGAATGTTTTAGTGTATTAAGGATGATGTTATGATGTTAGTAGCTTTAATGTGTTTAAGTTGTTGTTGATGATGTTTTGATTTTAATGTTTTAGTTTATTAAAGATGATGTTATGATGTTAGTAGCTTTTATGTGTTTAAGTTGTGTGATTTTTATGTTTTAGTGTATTTAGGATGATATTATGATATTAGTAGCTTTAATGTGTTTAAGTTGTTGTTGATGATGTCGTGATTTTAATGTTTTAGTGTATTAAGGATAATGTTATGATGTTAGTACCTTTAATGTGTTTAAGTAGTTGTTTTTGATGTATTGATTTTAATATTTTATTGTATTAAGGATGATATTATGATATTAATAGCCTTAATGTGTTTAACTTGTTTTTTATGAGGTGATGATTTTAATATTTTAGTGTATTAAGGATGATGTTATAATGTTAGTAGCGTTAATGTGTTGATGTTGTTGTTATGATGTAGCGAATCTAATATTTAGTGGATTATGAATGATGTGATGATATAAGTAGCATTAATGTTTTTAAGTTGTTGTTGATGATGTTGTGATTTTAATGTTTTAGTGTATTAAAGATGATGTTATGATGTTAGTAGCTTTAATGTCTTTAAGTTGTTGTTTTTGATGTAGTGATTTTAATATTTTAGTGTATTTCGGATGATATTATGATATTAGTAGTCTTAATGTGTTTAACTTGTTGATTATGATGTAGTGATTTTAATATTTTAGTGTATTTATGGTGATTTTATGATGGTAGTTACTTTAATGTGTTTAAATTGTTGTTTACGATATTTTGATTTTAATGTTTTAGTGTATTTAAGATGCTATTATGATGGTAGTAATTTTAATGTGTTTAAATTGTTGTTAACAATGTTGTGATTTTAATGTATTAGTGTATTAAAGATAATGTTATGATGTTAGTAGCTTTAATGTGTTTAAGTTGTTGTTGATGATGTTGGGATTTTAATGTTTTAGTGTATTTAAGATGATATTATGATGGTAGTAATTTTAATGTGTTTAAGTTGTTGTTTACGATGTTGTGATTTTAATGTATTAGTGTATTTAGGATGGTATTATGATGTTAGTAACTTTAATGTGTTTAAGTTGTTGTTGATGATGTTGTGATTTTAATGTTTTAGTGTAATAAAGATGATGTTATGATGTTCGTAGCTTTAATGTGTTTAAGTTGTTGTTTTTGATGTGTTGATTTTAATATTTTAGTGTATTTAGGATGATATATATAACATTACTGTGTTTAAGTTGTTGTTGATGATGTAGTGATTTTAATGTTTTAGTGTATTAAGGATGATGTTATGATGTTAGTAGCTTTAATTTGTTTAAGTTGTTGTTGATGAAGTTGTGATTATAATTTTTTAGTGTATTAAGGATAATGTTATGAAGTTAGTAGCTTTAATGTGTATAAGTTGTTGTTTATAATGATGTGATTTTAATGTTTTAGTGCTTTAAGGATGATGTTAGTAGCTTTAATGTGTAGAAGTTGTTGTTTTCGATGTTGTGATTTTAATGTTTTAGTGTTTTTATGATGATGTTCTGATGTTAGTAGCTTAAATGTGTATAAGTTGTTGTTTTCGATGTTGTGATTTTAATATTTTAGTGTATTTGTGTTGATGTTAAAATGTTAGTAGCTTTAATTTGTTTAATTTGTTGTTTTTGATGTTGGGTTTTTAATGTTTTAGTGTATTTGTGTTGATGTTAAAATGTTAGTAAACTTAATTTGTTTAAGTTGTTGTTGATGAAGTTGTGATTAATGTTTTAGTGTATTAAGGATAATGTTATGAAGTTATTACTTTAATGTGTATAAGTTGTTGTTTATAATGTTGTGATTTTAATGTTTTAGTGTATAAAGGATAATGTTATGATGTTAGTAGTTTTAATGTGTTAATGTTGTTGTTGATGATGTTGTGATTTTAATGTTTTAATGTATAAAGGATAATGTTATGATTTTAGTAGCTTTAATGTATATAAGTTGTTGTTTTCGATATTGTGATTTTAATGTTTTAGTGTATAAAGGATAATGTTATGATGTAAGTAGCTTTAATGTGTTTAAATTGTTGTTGATGATGTTCTGATTTGAATGTTTTAGTGTATTAAGGATAATGTTATGATGTTAGTAACATTTTTGTGTATAAGTTGTTGTTGATGATGTTGTGATTTTAATGTTTTAGTGTATTAAGGATAATGTTATGATGTTAGTATCTTTAATGTGTAAAAGTTGTTGTTTATGATGTTGTGATTGTAATGTTTTAGTGTATTAATGATAATGTTATGATTTAGTGGTTTAATGTTTATAAGTTGTAGTTAATGATGTTGTGTTTTTAATGTTTTAGTGTATTAAGGATAATGTTATGATGTTAGTATCTTTAATGTGTAAAAGTTGTTGTTTAATATGATGTTGTGATTGTAATGTTTTAGTGTATTAATGATAATGTTCTGATTTAGTGGTTTAATGTTTATAAGTTGTAGTTAATGATGTTGTGTTTTTAATGTTTTAGTGTATTAAGGATGATGTTACGATGTTAGTAGCTTTAATGTGTTTAAGTTGTTGTTGATGATGTTGGGATTTTAATGTTTTAGTGTATTTAAGATGATATTATGATGGTAGTAATTTTAATGTGTTTAAATTGTTGTTTACGATTTTGTGATTTTAATGTATTAGTGTATTTAGGATGGTATTATGATGTTAGTAACTTTAATGTGTTTAAGTTGTTGTTTATGATGTTGTGATTTTAATGTTTTAGTGTAATAAAGATGATGTTATAATGTTAATTTTTGATGTGTTGATTTTAATATTTTAGTGTATTTAGGATGATATAAATAACAGTACTGTGTTTAAGTTGTTGTTGATGATGTAGTGATTTTAATGTTTTAGTGTATTAGGGATGATGTTATGATGTTAGTAGCTTTAATGTGTTTAAGTTGTTGTTGATGATGTTTTGATTTTAATGTTTTAGTTTCTTAAAGATGATGTTATGATGTTAGTAGCTTTAATTTGTTTAAGTTGTTGTTTATGAAGTTGTGATTATAATGTTTTAGTGTATTAAGGATAATGTTATGAAGTTAGTAGCTTTAATGTGTAGAAGTTGTTGTTTATAATGATGTGATTTTAATGTTTTAGTCCTTTAATGATGATGTTATGATGTTAGTAGCTTTAATGTGTAGAAGTTGTTGTTTTCGATGTTGTGATTTTAATGTTTTAGTGTTTTTATGGTGATGTTCTGATGTTAGTAGCTTAAATGTGTATAAGTTGTTGTTTTCGATGTTGTGATTTTAATATTTTAGTGTATTTGTGTTGATGTTAAAATGTTAGTAGCTTTAATTTGTTTAATTTGTTGTTTTTGATGTTGGGTTTTTAATGTTTTAGTGTATTTGTGTTGATGTTAAAATGTTAGTAAACTTAATTTGTTTAAGTTGTTGTTGATGAAGTTGTGATTATAATGTTTTAGTGTATTAAGGATAATGTTATAAAGTTAGTAGCTTTAATGTGTATAAGTTGTTGTTTATAATGATGTGATTTTAATGTTTTAGTGCTTTAAGGATGATGTTAGTGGCTTTAATGTGTAGAATTTGTTGTTTTCGATGTTGTGATTTTAATGTTTTAGTGTTTTTATGATGATGTTCTGATGTTAGTAGCTTAAATGTGTATAAGTTGTTGTTTTCGATGTTGTGATTTTAATATTTTAGTGTATTTGTGTTGATGTTAAAATGTTAGTAGCTTTAATTTGTTTAATTTGTTGTTTTTGATGTTGGGTTTTTAATGTTTTAGTGTATTTGTGTTGATTATAAAATGTTAGTAAACTTAATTTGTTTAAGTTGTTGTTGATGAAGTTGTGATTAATGTTTTAGTGTATTAAGGATAATGTTCTGATTTAGTGGTTTAATGTTTATAAGTTGTAGTTAATGATGTTGTGTTTTTAATGTTTTAGTGTATTAAGGATGATGTTACGATGTTAGTAGCTTTAATGTGTTTAAGTTGTTGTTGATGATGTTTTGATTTTAATGTTTTAGTTTATTAAAGATGATGTTATGATGTTAGTAGCTTTTATGTGTTGAAGTTGTGTGATTTTTATGTTTTAGTGTATTTAGGATGATATTATGATGTTAGTAGCTTTAATGTGTTTAAGTTGTTGTTTATGATGTCGTGATTTTAATGTTTTAGTGTATTAAGGATAATGTTATGATGTTAGTACCTTTAATGTGTTTAAGTAGTTGTTTTTGATGTATTGATTTTAATATTTTATTGTATTAAGGATGATATTATGATATTAATAGCCTTAATGTGTTTAACTTGTTTTTTATGAGGTGATGATTTTAATATTTTAGTGTATTAGGGATGATGTTATGATGTTAGTAGCGTTAATGTGTTTATGTTGATGTTATGATGTAGCGAATCTAATATTTAGTGGATTATGAATGATGTGATGATATAAGTATCATTAATTTTTTTAAGTTGTTGTTGATGATGTTGTGATTTTAATGTTTTAGTGTATTAAAGATGATGTTAGTAGCTTTAATGTCTTGAAGTTGTTGTTTTTGATGTAGTGATTTTAATATTTTAGTGTATTTAGGATGATATCATGATGTTTGTTGCTTATATATGTTTAAGTTGTTCTTGAAGATGTTATGATGTCATGATTTTAATGTTTTAGTGTATTAAGGATGATGTTATGATGTTAGTAGCTTTAATGTGTTTAAGTTGTCGTTTTTGATGTATTGATTTCAATATTTTAGTGTATTTCGGATGATATTATGATATAAGTAGTCTTAATGTGTTTAACTTGTTGATTATGATGTAGTGATTTTAATATTTTAGTGTATTTATGGTGATTTTATGATGGTAGTTACTTTAATGTGTTTAAATTGTTGCTTACGATATTTTGATTTTAATGTTTTAGTGTATTTAAGGTGCTATTATGATGGTAGTAATTTTAATGTGTTTAAATTGTTGTTAACGATGTTGTGATTTTAATGTATTAGTGTATTAAAGATAATGTTATGATGTTAGTAGCTTTAATGTGTTTAAGTTGTTGTTGATGATGTTGGGATTTTAATGTTTTAGTGTATTTAAGATGATATTATGATGGTAGTAATTTTAATGTGTTTAAATTGTTGTTTACGATTTTGTGATTTTAATGTATTAGTGTATTTAGGATGGTATTATGATGTTAGTAACTTTAATGTGTTTAAGTTGTTGTTTATGATGTTGTGATTTTAATGTTTTAGTGTAATAAAGATGATGTTATAATGTTAATTTTTGATGTGTTGATTTTAATATTTTAGTGTATTTAGGATGATATAAATAACAGTACTGTGTTTAAGTTGTTGTTGATGATGTAGTGATTTTAATGTTTTAGTGTATTAGGGATGATGTTATGATGTTAGTAGCTTTAATGTGTTTAAGTTGTTGTTGATGATGTTTTGATTTTAATGTTTTAGTTTCTTAAAGATGATGTTATGATGTTAGTAGCTTTAATTTGTTTAAGTTGTTGTTTATGAAGTTGTGATTATAATGTTTTAGTGTATTAAGGATAATGTTATGAAGTTAGTAGCTTTAATGTGTAGAAGTTGTTTTTTATAATGATGTGATTTTAATGTTTTAGTGCTTTAAGGATGATGTTATGATGTTAGTAGCTTTAATGTGTAGAAGTTGTTGTTTTCGATGTTGTGATTTTAATGTTTTAGTGTTTTTATGGTGATGTTCTGATGTTAGTAGCTTAAATGTGTATAAGTTGTTGTTTTCGATGTTGTGATTTTAATATTTTAGTGTATTTGTGTTGATGTTAAAATGTTAGTAGCTTTAATTTGTTTAATTTGTTGTTTTTGATGTTGGGTTTTTAATGTTTTAGTGTATTTGTGTTGATGTTAAAATGTTAGTAAACTTAATTTGTTTAAGTTGTTGTTGATGAAGTTGTGATTATAATGTTTTAGTGTATTAAGGATAATGTTATGAAGTTAGTAGCTTTAATGTGTATAAGTTGTTGTTTATAATGTTGTGATTTTAATGTTTTAGTTTATAAAGGATAATGTTATGATGTAAGCAGTTTTAATGTGTTAATGTTGTTGTTGATGATGTTGTGATTTTAATGTTTTAATGTATAAAGGATAATGTTATGATTTTAGTAGCTTTATTGTATATAAGTTGTTGTTTTCGCTATTGTGATTTTAATGTTTTAGTGTATAAAGGATAATGTTATGATGTAAGTAGCTTTAATGTGTTTAAATTGTTGTTGATGATGTTCTGATTTGAATGTTTTAGTGTATTAAGGATAATGTTATGATGTTAGTAACTTTTTTGTGTATAAGTTGTTGTTGATGATGTTGTGATTTTAATGTTTTAGTGTATTAAGGATAATGTTATGATGTTAGTATCTTTAATGTGTAAAAGTTGTTGTTTATGATGTTGTGATTGTAATGTTTTAGTGTATTAATGATAATGTTATGATTTAGTGGTTTAATGTTTATAAGTTGTAGTTAATGATGTTGTGTTATTAATGTTTTAGTGTATTAAGGATAATGTTATGATGTTAGTATCTTTAATGTGTAAAAGTTGTTGTTTATGATGTTGTGATTGTAATGTTTTAGTGTATTAATGATAATGTTCTGATTTAGTGGTTTAATGTTTATAAGTTGTAGTTAATGATGTTGTGTTTTTAATGTTTTAGTGTATTAAGGATGATGTTACGATGTTAGTAGCTTTAATGTGTTTAAGTTGTTGTTGGTGATGTTTTGATTTTAATGTTTTAGTTTATTAAAGATGATGTTATGATGTTAGTAGCTTTTATGTGTTTAAGTTGTGTGATTTTGATGTTTTAGTGTATTTAGGATGATATTATGATGTTAGTATCTTTAATGTGTTTAAGTTGTTGTTGATGATGTCGTGATTTTAATGTTTTAGTGTATTAAGGATAATGTTATGATGTTAGTACCTTTAATGTGTTTAAGTAGTTGTTTTTGATGTATTGATTTTAATATTTTATTGTATTAAGGATGATATTATGATATTAATAGCCTTAATGTGTTTAACTTGTTTTTTATGAGGTGATGATTTTAATATTTTAGTGTATTAAGGATGATGTTATGATGTTAGTAGCGTCAATGTGTTTATGTTGATGTTATGATGTAGCGAATCTAATATTTAATGGATTATGAATGATGTGATGATATAAGTAGCATTAATTTTTTTAAGTTGTTGTTGATGATGTTGTGATTTTAATATTTTAGTGTATTAAAGATGATGTTAGTAGCTTTAATGTCTTTAAGTTGTTGTTTTTGATGTAGTGATTTTAATATTTTAGTGTATTTAGGATGATATCATGATGTTTGTTGCTTATATATGTTTAAGTTGTTCTTGAAGATGTTATGATGTGATGATTTTAATGTTTTAGTGTATTAAGGATGATGTTATGATGTTAGTAGCTTTAATGTGTTTAAGTTGTTGTTTTTGATGTATTGATTTTAATATTTTAGTGTATTTCGGATGATATTATGATATAAGTAGTCTTAATGTGTTTAACTTGTTGATTATGATGTAGTGATTTTAATATTTTAGTGTATTTATGGTGATTTTATGATTGTAGTTACTTTAATGTGTTTAAATTGTTGTTTACGATATTTTGATTTTAATGTTTTAGTGTATTTAAGATGCTATTATGATGGTAGTAATTTTAATGTGTTTAAATTGTTGTTAACGATGTTGTGATTTTAATGTATTAGTGTATTAAAGATACTGTTATGATGTAAGTAGCTTTAATGTGTTTAAGTTGTTGTTGATGATGTTGGGATTTTAATGTTTTAGTGTATTTAAGATGATATTATGATGGTAGTAATTTTAATGTGTTTAAATTGTTGTTTACGATTTTGTGATTTTAATGTATTAGTGTAGTTAGGATGGTATTATGATGTTAGTAACTTTAATGTGTTAAAGTTGTTGTTTATGATGTTGTGATTTTAATGTTTTAGTGTATTAAAGATGATGTTATAATATTAATTTTTGATGTGTTGATTTTAATATTTTAGTGTATTTAGGATGATATAAATAACAGTACTGTGTTTAAGTTGTTGTTGATGATGTAGTGATTTTAATGTTTTAGTGTATTAGGGATGATGTTATGATGTTAGTAGCTTTAATGTGTTTAAGTTGTTGTTGATGATGTTTTGATTTTAATGTTTTAGTTTCTTAAAGATGATGTTATGATGTTAGTAGCTTTAATTTGTTTAAGTTGTTGTTTATGAAGTTGTGATTATAATGTTTTAGTGTATTAAGGATAATGTTATAAAGTTAGTAGCTTTAATGTGTAGAAGTTGTTGTTTATAATGATGTGATTTTAATGTTTTAGTGCTTTAAGGATGATGTTATGATGTTAGTAGCTTTAATGTGTAGAAGTTGTTGTTTTCGATGTTGTGATTTTAATGTTTTAGTGTTTTTATGGTGATGTTCTGATGTTAGTAGCTTAAATGTGTATAAGTTGTTGTTTTCGATGTTGTGATTTTAATATTTTAGTGTATTTGTGTTGATGTTAAAATGTTAGTAGCTTTAATTTGTTTAATTTGTTGTTTTTGATGTTGGGTTTTTAATGTTTTAGTGTATTTGTGTTGATGTTAAAATGTTAGTAAACTTAATTTGTTTAAGTTGTTGTTGATTTAGTTGTGATTATAATGTTTTATGTATTAAGGATAATGTTATGAAGTTAGTAGCTTTAATGTGTATAAGTTGTTGTTTATAATGTTGTGATTTTAATGTTTTAGTTTATAAAGGATAATGTCATGATGTAAGCAGTTTTAATGTGTTAATGTTGTTGTTGATGATGTTGTGATTTTAATGTTTTAATGTATAAAAGATAATGTTATGATTTTAGTAGCTTTATTGTATATAAGTTGTTGTTTTCGATATTGTGATTTTAATGTTTTAGTGTATAAAGGATAATGTAATGATGTAAGTAGCTTTAATGTGTTTAAATTGTTGTTGATGATGTTCTGATTTGAATGTTTTAGTGTATTAAGGATAATGTTATGATGTTAGTAACTTTTTTGTGTATAAGTTGTTGTTGATGATGTTGTGATTTTTATGTTTTAGTGTATTAAGGATAATGTTATGATGTTAGTATCTTTAATGTGTAAAAGTTGTTGTTTATGATGTTGTGATTGTAATGTTTTAGTGTATTAATGATAATGTTATGATTTAGTGGTTTAATGTTTATAAGTTGTAGTTAATGATGTTGTGTTTTTAATGTTTTAGTTTATTAAGGATAATGTTATGATGTTAGTTGCTTTAATGTGTATAAGTTGTTGTTGATGATGTTGTGAATTTAATGTTTTAATGTATAATGGTTAATATTATGATGTTAGTAGCTTTAATGTGTTTAAGTTGTTGTTTTTGATGTTGTGATTTTAATGTTTTAGTGTTTTTATGATGATGTTATGATTTTAGTAGCTTTAATGTGTATAAGTTGTTGTTTTCGATGTTGTGATTTTAATGTTTTAGTGTAATTAGGATAATGTTATGATGTTAGTAGCTTTCATATGTATGAATTGTTGTTGATGATGTTGTGATTTTAATGTTTTAGTGTATAAAGGATAATGTTATGATGTAATTAGCTTTAATGTGTTTAAATTGTTGCTGATGATGTTGTGATTTTAATGTTTTAGTGTATTAATGATAATGTTATGATGTTAGTAGCTTTAATGTGTATAAGTTGTTGTTTTCAATGTTGTTATTTTAATGTTTTAGTGTATTAAGGATAATGTTATGATGTTAGTAGCTTTCATAATTATGTATAAGTTGTTGTTGATGATGTTGTTATTTTAATGTTTTAGTGTATTCATGATAATGTTATGATGTTAGTAGCTTGATTGTGTATAGTTGTTGTTGATGATGTTGTGATTTTAATGTTTTAGTGTATAAAGGATAATGTTATGATGTTAGTAGCTTTAATTTGTTTAAGTTGTTGTTGATGATGTTATGATTTTAATGTTTTAGTGTATTAAAGATGATGTTATGGTGTTAGTAGCTCTAATGTGTTTAAGTTGTTGTTTTTGATATATTGATTTTAACATTTGAGTGTATTTAGGATTATATTATGATGTAAGTAACTTTAATGTCTTCATGTTGTTGTTTTTGATGTATTGATTTTCATATTTTAGTGTATTTAGGATGATAATATGATATTAGTATTCTTAATGTGTTTAACTTGTTGTTTATGAGGCTATGATTTTAATATTTTAGTGTATTTGGGATGATGTTATGATGTTAGTAGCGTTAATGTGTTTAAGTTGTTGTTTATGATGTAGTGATTTTAATGTTTGAGTGTATTAAGTATGATATTATGATGTTAGTTGCTTTTATATGTTTCAGTTGTTCTTGAAGATGTTTTGATTTTAATGTTTTAGTGTATTATGGATAATGTTATTATGTTAGTATCTTTAATATGTCTAAATTGTTGTTTTCGATGTTGTGATTTTAATGTTTTAGTGTATTTATGTTGATGTTATGTTGTTAGTAGCTTTAATGTGTATAAGTTGTTGTTTTCGATGTTGTGATTTGAATATTTTAACGTATTTGTGTTGATGTTAAAATGTTAGTAGCTTATATGTGTATAAGTTGTTGTTGATGATGTTGTGAATTTAATATTTTACTGTATTAATGATAAGGTTATGATGTTAGTAGCTTTTATATGTATAAGTTGTTGTTGATGATGTTGTGATTTTAATGTTTTAGTGTATTAAGGATAATGTTATGATGTTAGTAGCTTTAATATGTATAAGTTGTTGTTGATGATGTTGTGATTTTAATGTTTTAATGTATAAAGGATTATGTTATGATGTTAGTTGCTTTAATGTGTATAAGTTGTTGTTTTCAATGTTATGATTTTAATGTTTTAGTGTTTTAATGATGATGTTATGATGTTAGTAGCTTTAATATGTATAAGTTGTTGTTCATGATGTTGTGATTTTAATGTTTTAATGTATAAAGGATTATGTAATTATGTTAGTTGCTTTAATGTGTATAAGTTGTTGTTTTCGATGTTATGATTTTAATGTTTTAGTGTTTTTATGATGATGTTATGATGTTAGTTGTTTTAATGTGTTTAAGTTGTTCTTGAAGATGTTATGATTTTAATGTTTTAGTGTATTAAAGATGATGTTATGATTTTAGTAGCTTTAATGTGTTTAAGTTGTTGTTGATGATGTTTTGATTTCAATGTTTTAGTGTATTAAGGATGATGTTATGATGTTAGTTGCTTTTATATGTTTAAGTTGTTCTTGAAGATGTTATATTTTTAATGTTTTAGTGTATTAAAGATGATGTTATGATGTTAATAGCTTTAATGTGTTTAAGTTGTGTGATTTTAATGTTTTAGTGTATTTAGGATGATATTATGATGTTAGTATCCTCAATGTGTTTATGTTGTTGTTTATGATGTAGTGAATTGAATATTTTAGTGGATTAAGGATGATTTGATGATATAAGTAGCTTCAATTTGTTTAAGTTGTTGTTGATGATGTTGTTATTTCAATGTTTTAGTGTATTAAGGATGATGTTGTGATGTTAGTTGCTTTTACATGTTTAAGTTGTTCTTGAAGATGTTATGATTTTAATGTTTTAGTGTATTAAAGATGATGTTATGATGTTGATAGCTTTAATGTGTTTAAGTTGTGTGATTTTAATGTTTTAGTGTATTTAGGATGATATTATGATGTTAGTCGCTTTAATGTGTTTAAGTTGTTGTTGATGATGTCATGATTTTAAAGTTTTATTGTAATAAGGATAATATTATGATGTTAGTAGCTTTTATGTGTATAAGTTGTTGTTGATGATGTTGTGATTTTAATGTTTTAGTGTATTTAGGATGATATTATGATGTTAGTATCCTCAATTTGTTTATGTTGTTGTTATAATGTAGTGAATCGAATATTTTAGTGGATTAAGGATGATGTGATGATATAATTAGCTTTAATTTGTGTAAGTTGTTGTTGATGTTTTTGTTATTTCAATGTTTTAGTGTATTAAGGATGATGTTATGATGTTAGTTGCTTTTATATGTTTAAGTTGTTCTTGAAGATGTTGTGATTTTAATGTTTTAGTGTAATAAAGATGATGTTATGATGTCTGTAGCTTTAATGTGTATAAGTTGCTGTTAATGATGTTGTGATTTTAATGTTTTAATGTATCAAGAATAATGTTATGATATTAGTATCTTTTATATGTTTAAGTTGTTGTTTTCGATGTTGTGATTATAATGTTTTAGTGTATTAGTGATAATGTTATGACGTTAGTATCTTTAATGTGTATAAGTTGTTGTTGGTGATGTTGTGATTTGAATGTTTTAGTGTATTAAGGATAATGTTATGATGTTAGTAGCTTGAATGTGTATAACTTGTTGTTGATGATGTTGTAATTTTAATGTTTTAGTGTATTAGGGATAATGTTGTGATGTTAGTAGCTTTTATATGTATAAGTTGATGTTTATGATGTTGTGACTTTAATGTTTTAGTGTATCAGGGATAATGTTATGATGTTAGTAGCTTTAATGTGTATAAGTTGTTGTTGATGATGTTGTGATTTTAATGTTTTAGTGTAGTAAGGATAATGTTATGATGTTAGTAGTTTATTGTGTATAAGTTGTTGTTGATGATGTTGTGATTTTAATGTTTTAGTGTATTTAAGATGATTCTATGATGTTAATAGCTTTAATGTGTTGATGTTGTTGTTTTTCATGAAGTGATTTTAATGTTTTAGTGTATTTAAGATGATACTATGATGCTAGTTGCTTTAATGTGTTGATGTTGTTGTTGTTGTTGTGATTTTAATGTTTTAGTGTATTAAAGATGATGTTATGATGTTAGTAGACTTAATGTGTATAAATTGTTGATGATATTGTGATTTTAATGTTTTAGTGTATTAGGGATAATGTTATGATGTTAGTAGCCTTAATGTGTTTATGTTGTTGTTGTTGTGATTTTAATATTTTAGTGTGTTAAGGATGATGTTATGATGTCAGTAGACTTAATGTGTATAAGTTGCTGTTGATGATGTAGTGATTTTAATGTTTTAGTGTATTAAGGATAATGTTATGATGTTAGTAGCCTTAATGTGCTTATGTTGTTGTTGTTGTGATTTTAATGTTTTAGTGTATTAAGGATAATGTTATGATGTTAGTAAACTTAATGTGTATAAGTTGTTGTAGCTGATTTTGTGATTTTAATGTTTTAGTGTATTAAGGTTAATGTTATGATGTTAGTAGCCTTAATGTGTTGATGTTGTTGTTGTTGTTGTGACTTTAATGTTTAAGTGTATTAAGGAAAATGTTATGATGTTAGTAGACTTAGTGTGTATAAGTTGTTGTTGATGATGTTGTGATTTTAATGATTTAGTGTATTAAAGATAATGTTATGATGTTAGTAGACTTAATGTGTATAAGTTGTTGTTGATGATGTTGTGATTTTAATGTTTTAATGTATAAGGGATAATGTTATGATGTTAGTAGCTTTAATGTGTTTATGTTGTTGTGATTTTAATGTTTTAGTGTATTAAGGATGATTTTATGATGTTAGTAGACTTAATGTGTATAAGTTGTTGTTGATGATGTTGTGATTTGAATGTTTTAGTGTATTAAGGATAATGTTATGAAGTTTGTAGCCTTAATGTGTTGATGTTGTTGCTGTGTTTTTAATGTTTTAGTGTATTAAGGATAATGTTATGATGTTAGTAGCTTTAATGTGTATAAGTTGTTGTTGATGATGTTGTTATTTTAATATTATAGTGTATTAAGGATAATATTATGATGTTAGCAACTTTAATGTGTTTAAGTTTTTGTTTTTGAAGTGATTTTAGTGTTTTCAAATAGTGTATTTATGTTGATATTATGATGTTAATAACATTAACGTGTTGAAGTTGTTGTTGTTGATGTTGAGATTTTAATGTTTTAGTGTATTTAAGATGATATTATGATGATAGTAGCCTTAATGTACTTTAGTTTTGTTTTTGATATTTTGATTTTAATATTTAAGTGTATTTAGGATGGTTTGATGATGTTAATAGATTTAATGTGTTTAAGTTGTTGTTTTTGATATTGGGATTTGAATGTTTTAGTGTTTTTAAGATGATATTATGAGATTAGTAGCCTTAATGTTCTTAAGTTTTGTTTTTGATATTTCGATTTTAATGTTTTAGTGTATTTAGGATGTTTTTTTATGATGTTCGTAGCTTTAATGTGTATCAGTTGTTGTTGATTATGTTGTGATTTTAATGTTTTAGTATATTAAGGAAAATGTTTTGATGTTAGTTGCTTTTATATGTATAAGTTGTTGTTAATGATGTTGTGATTTTAATGTTTTAGTGTATTATGGATAATGTTATGATGTTAGTTGCTTTTATGTGTATAAGTTGTTGTTTATGATGTTTTGAATTTAATGTTTTAGTGTATTAAGGATAATGTTATGATGTTAGTAGCTTTGATGTGTATAAGTTGTTGTTTTCGGTGTTGTGATTTTAATGTTTTAGTGTATAAAGGATAATGTTATGATGTAAGTAGCTTTTATGTGTTTAAATTGTTGTTGATGATGTTGTGATTTGAATGTTTTAGTGTATTAAAGATAATGTTATGATGTTAGTAGCTTTAATGTGTAGAAGTTGTTGTTTTCGATATTGTTATTTGAATGTATTAGTGTATTAAGGATAATGTTATGATGTTTGTAGCTTAAATCTGTTTTATTTGTTGTTTTTGATGTAGTGATTGTAATGTTTTAGTTTATTAAGGATGATGTTATGATGTTAGTAGCTTTAATGTGTTTGAGTTGTTGTTGATGATGTATTGATTTTAATATTTTAGTGTATTTATGTTGATGTTATGATGTTAGTAGCGTCAATGTGTTTATGTTGTTGATATGATGTAGTGAATCAAATATTTCAGTGGATTAAGTATGATGTGATGGTGTAAGTAGCTTTAATTTGTTTAAGTTGTTGTTGTTGATGATGTAGTTATTTCAATGTTTTAGTGTATTAAGGATGATGTTATGATGTTAGTTGCTTATATATGTTTCAGTTGTTCTTGAAGATGTTGTGATTTTAATGTTTTAATCTATTAAAGATGATGTTATGATATTAGTAGCTTTAAAGTGTATAAGTTGTTGTTTATGATGTTGTGATTTTAATGTTTTAGTTATGATGTTAGTAGCTTTAATATGTTTAAGATGTTGTTGATGATGTTGTGATTTTATTGTTTTAGTGTTTTTATGATGATGTTATGATGTTAGTAGCTTTAATGTGTTGAAGTTGTTGTTTTTGATGTTGTAATTTTTATATTTTAATGTATCAAGGATGATGTTATGATGTTAGTAACTTTAATGTGTATAAGTTGTTGTTAATGATGTTGTGATTTTAATGTTTTAATGTATAAAGGATAATGTTATGATGTTAGTAGCTTTAATGTGTATAAGTTGTTGTTGATGATGTTGTGATTTTAATGTTTTAATGTATTAAGGACAATGTTATGATGTTAGTAGCTTTTATATGTATAAGTTGTAGTTGATGATGTTGTGATTTGAATGTTTTAGTGTATTAAGGATAATGTTATGATGTTAGTAACTTTAATGTGTATAAGTTGTTGTTAATGATGTTGTGATTTTAATGTTTTAATGTATAAAGGATAATGTTATGATGTTAGTAGCTTTAATGTATTTTAGTTGTTGTTTTTGATGTAGTGATTTTAATGTTTTAGTTTATTTAGGATGATTTTATGATGTTAGTAGTTTTAATGTGTTTAAGTTGTTGTTGATGATGTTGTGATTTTAATATTTTAGTTTATTAAGGATGATGTTATGATGTTTGTAGCATTAATGTGTTTAAGTTGCTGTTTTTGATGTATTGATTTTAATATTTTAGTGTATTTAGGATTATATTATGATATTAGTAGCCTTAATGTGTTTAATTTGTTGTTTATGAGGTTATGATATGAATATTTTAGTGTATTAAATATGATGTTATGATGTTAATAGCGTTAATGTGTTTAAGTTGTTGTTATGATGTAGTGATTTTTATGTTTTAGTGTATCAAGGATGATATTATGAAGTTAGTAGCCTCAATGTATTTATGTTGTTGTTATGACGTTGTCAATCGAATATTTTAGTGGATTAAGGATGATGTGATGATATAAGTAGGTTTAATTTGTGTAAGTTGTTGTTGATGATGTTGTTATTTCAATGTTTTAGTGTATTAAGGATGATGTTATGATGTTAATTGCTTTTATATGTTTAAGTTGTTTTTGAAGATGTTATGATTTTAATGTTTTAGTGTATTAAAGATGATGTTATGATGTTAGTAGCTTTAATGTGTATATGTTGGTGTTGATGATGTTGTGATTTTAATGTTTTAGTGTATTAAGGATAATGTTATGATAAATTCTAAAATTGCCCGTTATCGCTCAATAACTAGAGTATTCTTCATCTAAAAAAACTTGCACATAGTGTGAATCTTTATAAAATCTAGTCCAAGTTCAATAAACAGCCAATTCAGACTTTTGTTTTTAGAGTTATGGCCCTTTAATTAGTAAATAAAGCTAAAATTTAAAGTTTCCGCTCAATAACTAGAGTATTTTTTATCTGAACTAAAGCCAACTTACACAAAGTGTGTATCTCTATAAAATCTGAGCTTAGTTCGATAACCAGCCAATTCTGAACATTATCTTCAGAGTTATGGCCCTTTAATTAATCAAAAATGCTAAAATTGATTGTTTCTGCAACCAAACTTATACAATTTTTCTAACGGTAAAGTAAAAATACTCTTTTTCTTTTGTTATTTTGATGAAGATACTAAAAATGTTTGGATTGATGTATTGATATATATTAAAATGAAACTCCATTAACATGCACATTTTTATCTTGAAAATGGTTTGCGGTGCCCTTGCTCAGTTGATAGCCATGAGGCAAAAAATATTATAAAAAATAAAAATGATTTATAAGAGAAATGTACAGGTCCGTTTAAATTTTTTTACAAAACAGCTGAAATTCTAATAATGTTTGATGCATTTTGTAATATATTTGTAGAATCAAACATCGTGTTTAAGAAATTGTTGCTATCAGTTGAGCATGTGTGACTTACCTCCTATCGGTTGTCACTGGAAACAATATCACCAATTTAGCCTCATTGCAAAATGTGAAAATATTGATGTATTATTGTTTTGAATATGCATGTTTGTTTCCGAGTATAATCACATTACATCTTTCATAATGTGAATTACGGAAGTAATATTTTAGCCAAACACCCAGTCAATGGCACAGAAACAATAAAAAAGCTTTATTTCATGCTTTTTTAACAAAACTATTGCATCAATGTATTACAAATAAAAAAAAATTACTTTGTATGCTTTTTTATTTTCTGCTTCAATGTACATAAAATTCTGGCATACAATAGAGGTATAGTTACAGGATAGCTAAAATGTTTGAAAAACATGGTTTTCGGGGATTTGCCACGTCTCTTGTTTTTGTTGTAGTGATTTTAATGTTTTTGTGTATTTAGAATGATGTTATGATCTTAGTAGCTTTAATGTGTTTAATTTGTTGTTTATGATGTAGTGGTTTGAATGTTTAAGTGTAATAAGGATGATGTTATGATGTTAGTCACCTTAATGTATTTTAGTTGTTGATTTTGTTGTAGTGATTTTAATGTTTAATTTAGTGTATTTAGGATGATCTTATGATGTTAGTAACCTTAAAATGTTTAAGTTCTTGTTAATGATGTAGTGATTTTAATGTATTTGTGTATTTAGGATGATGGTATGATGTTGGTAGCCTTAATGTGTTTAACTTGTTGTTGATGATGTTGTTATTTAATGTTTAAGTGTATTTAGGATAATGTTATGATGTTAGTAGCCCTCATGTGCTTAATTTGTTTTCATGATGTAGTGATTTTACTGTTTTAGTATATTTAGGATGATGTTATGATGTTAGTAGCATTAATGTGTTTATGTTGTTGTTGATGATGTTTTGATTGTAATGTTTTGTGTATATAGGATGATGTTATTATGCAAGTAGCCTTAATGTGTTTAATTTGTTGTTCACAATGTAGCAATTTTAATTTTTTAGTGTTTTTAGGATGTAAAATATATTTCGGTCGAGGAAAATAAAATCAAGCACACCGTAGTAGCCACACTTATTCAACCCAAACACTGAATTCCCCAAGGTGTAGAAAATACTGGGCACGTGCGTATAGACAAATCTTCAAGTAAAAACAAGTACAGAGTTGTACGTTGCCTTGAAAAGTCATCTGAGAAAGTTCAATACTTTGTTGAAACGTACAGTGTAATCCCCTAAAAATTAGTTTGTGAAACATTTAATGGTGATGAATGTGTAGTTAATGTGGACGGAACTAGTAAAACTCCTATAGCATATGAGAACATGACTTCCCTCGCCAAAGATGAAGTGAGAAACATGTTAAACATTTGTGACAATGCTATGATTTCTGATCGTGCCTACAATGAAATATCTATGAAGGTCTCTAATATGCCGATAACCCACAATCTTGTGTCTTGTAGATATGAAACTAAACAGAACACCTGGCATGCTTCCAAGAAGCTACCTTAGTTTGAAAAAAAAATTGAAACGGCATGTGGATGAAATTGTTAATAATGGTGGTCAAATACCTGAACGATTATCGGTTAAGATCTCTGGTGACTGCACTACAGTGAGCAGAGTTTCAAACTTTCTTGTTATGTCCTTCTGTGTTGTTGAAGAATGTACTTCATCTCATCACGATCAAAGTGTTCTGGCAGTTGTTAACTGTCAGGAAAATTATTCAAATATCTATAAATCACTTCGGCCCCTTTTAGATGAAATAAATGAAATTAACTCGATAGATGTCCTTTAAGCAGAGCGAAATACCCGTAGAGCTTTTTGCGGGCGGAGACATGAAATTCATACAACTTGTGTTAGGTTTGAATGGAAGCATTGCTACTTCTGCCTGTCCGTGGTGTAAATTTTCGAATGATTCGCGCGGTGACATACCTTTACCATGGGACTATTATAATAACGAAACAATGAAAAGCACAATTAGTGAACTTACCCAACATGCTTCATCGACGTCCAAAAATAAATTCGAGACAAAACATAAACCCCTTGTGAACATTAAACCAGACCATTTCATTCCCGATGAACTACATTTGATGCTACTCATAACAGACATTCTACTCAGGAACTTGATCGACGACGCATCATCAAAGGACCGTTTCGCAAAATTAACTGGCTCTCCTTCTGACAATCTATCGCTTCTGGTCAAAGCCATTCAAGACTGTGTTTGCCCTTTTCGAACGTGGAACTCTAAGTCAGGCGAGCTAATATACACGTCTCAAAGAGGGAATGTCAAGAAAAGGTTGATTAAAGAACTGCCGGATAAACTGAAATTTTGTATTCATGAGGAATCTAGGGAACAGACGGTCAAACTATGGAAATACTTCTATAGTATTTACCTGCTTATCAATAGTGAAAACGACGAAAAGTTAGATGGTCGACTCGTTTTTGAAGTTTGTCACAACTTTTTTGCAGACTTTCTCGAACTAGTAAAGAAAAGGGAAAGGTACCAGCCTAAGAAAGTGACACCGTACTTACATACACTGCTGTACCATGTCCCAAGAGTTGTAGGAGAGTATGGGAATCTGGCAAAATTCAGTGGCCAGGGTGTAGAGAAAACAAATGACTTAAGCAAATTCACCTGTCAAAATCTAGTAAGATAGACCCAAAACATGTCGCCCTGCTTGTTCGAAAGCGACTTTAACTTAGTTTTGTGCAGAATTGCAATAGAGAAAAGCGGAAGTACGTAAAAACGGACAGTACATTTTGGGCAAATGAACGATTGTTGCAAATAACTAAGAGAAAGCAAAAAATCATTGACGAACAAATTGAAGCCAATTTAAAATATCAGCCTGAAACGGTAACTAGAGATTAAGACCAGGAAGAATTAAATGCAAATGAACTGAAAATGAGACTAAGTGCATTAGGTGTACACACCAAATTTAGAAAGAAAGAAAAATTACTACATTTACTGAAACCAAAATACGATCATAATCACAGGTGCACGCCAGATTAATCAGTGAAAAATATGCTTAATGAGATGTATGTACATGTATTAGATATTTATGTCTTATCAGTATCGTTGTATGCTATATTAAGTTGAATAAGGATATTTTGTTTATAAACAAAATAAAGCTTAATGAACATTAATGAAAAATAAAAGATTAAAACAATTAAATAAATAAAGATGAAATAAATTATTTTACTAATAAATTGTTGTCATGTCTTCTTTCTTAAGACATTGCATATGCCCTTTTATTACATTAAAACTGCCACAACAATTGATTAAGCAAAAATGTACTTTATAACAATTTTATCGATTTTAATCTTAATATGCCCGCAGGCAAAAGATGTAGCGACCGGTAGTTTATTTCTCATTATCGGAAAATGTAAAGGGAAGCAATGCGTTATCGACTACTAGACAGAGTAGCCTTTATTCGATTTTATCGATTTAAGTGTCTGAGGTAGTTTTGGCGATATGGTTCTGATGTAAGTAGCCTTAATGTGTTTATGTTG
The DNA here is from genome assembly GCA_029582155.1 of Panopea generosa. Classification (NCBI taxonomy): domain Eukaryota; kingdom Metazoa; phylum Mollusca; class Bivalvia; order Adapedonta; family Hiatellidae; genus Panopea; species Panopea generosa. Next base: position 25,964,501 of record CM055898.1, read on the forward strand.
TTCATGGTGTAGTGATTTTAAATAATGAATAATGAGTCCCTGTTTTAGATTCCTGTGAGCGACTGTGATAACTAATGTGGAACGTAGTTTATTTATTTCAACCATGACTATTTCTGTTATACTCCAGTAGATAACACTTGATATGATACAGTATTCTCTTTTAATTGTATTTGTATTATACAAATACTTATTTTCATTTATTGTTTAATCTTATTTGACCAACAATTAAAACAATAGAATCGTTTCAGTGTTCAATATTTTGTCGCTCTTATTGCATTTGTTTTGGTTAAAACAGCATACAAAATAATTTAAATATTAAGTTCGTTCTTTATTATTAAGAAGTTCGTCACAACTGCGCATGCGTGAATGACATTGCACGTACTCCGCCCTTGATTCAATTCTGAACGAGCTATGAACAAACTACGCCCAAGCAATGCTTAGAAACGAACTTAGCAACTGATGGTCTTACAGGCATCAATCAATTCAGCTTTTATAGAAGCTCTTCCTAGAGTCAAGCTAGTTAATGTTCATTTATAGACGCTATTTGTTACAAAGAATTCACAGTATAAACGTAAACATATATTTTCAATGTTACAAAGTATAATAAGGAGATATTCTAAATAATTTTAATGAGATAAAAAATCCCTATTTATATAGCTTGTATAATATACATTGTTTTTTTGCTCCTTGATTATGCATACTTGTAATATATATATAAATGGGTCACCATATATTTGGTGACTGAAATTAAAAACAAAATAATAAGGAATTAATATTATCTTGTGACAGTTCACGAGATTTGAACTTACATGTAACACATGCAAAATTAATGAAACACATGTGTTCACGTAAACGTTGCTAGTTACATGTTCTATCTCACGAATATCCAAAAAATAAAATTTGTTTCTTATATTTATATTTTTAATGCACCCGATTAACACCACAATATCATGTTTCGCACAAAGTGGCACCGATGCATGTATAAATTATTTGTTGCATCCTTAAGTTAAAGTTGATGAACAGAGTAGGATCGGTACTGGAAAAGGAATGGAACAGGAATGGTGCAGTAACGGAACAGGAACGGAACAGGAAATGAGAATGAACGGAGCAGAGACTGAGCAGGAATAGAACATAAACAGAACAGGAACAGAGCAGAAATGGAGAATGAACAGAGCAGAAACATAGCAGGAACGGAACATAAAGGCAACTGGAACAGAACAGGAACGGAGTAGGAACAAAACAGGAACGGAGCAGGAAATTTCCCATTCATTCATGACGTCAAAATATGTTAATGATTTATACGTATATAACGTTATAACCAAAGGCAACTCTTGAACAAATTTGATTTTATTATGCTCCTCCAAAGGGGGGAAGCAAATAGTCGCAGCTTCGTCCGTGCGTCCGTCCGTCCGTGCGTCCGTCCGTCCGTCTGTGCGTCTTGTCCAGGCTATTTCTCTTCAACCGTGGTTGGAATTTTATGAAACTTACTAGGATGCGTCACTACCAAGTTGAGATGCGCATATTGTCTTTGTGTTCCGGTTCGATGATTTTTCAAGGAGTTATGGCCCTTTGATTCTGTCTGTGACCAAATTCTTGTCCGCGCTATTTCTCTACAACCCCATGTTGGAATTTTATGAAACTTGCCAGAATGCATCACTACCAAGTGGAGATGCGCATATTGTCTTTGTATTCCGGTTCGATGATTTTTCACGGGGTCATGGCCCTTTCATTGAGTCTGTGACCAAATTATAGTCCTAGCCATTTCTCAACAATCTCAGTACACAGTATCATTTTTTGCTAATACGAAATGTTATACATTAACATTTTCAAGATAACGACTTCTTCATGCAACTACATACATAAAGACTATGTATAAACATGTATATTCACTCAATCATTATATTAATACTTGATCAGTACATTTGTTTTTAATATAAATATGTTAGCACACAGAAACCAAAGTGGTACAGTGTTTATTAGCACATGTATTAATATGTCATATGTAACAACTGAGTCTTTATTATGAAATCAGTAATTATATCCATCATTGATTGTATATTTGTAATAACAATTTGCTGAAATGTTTGATCACGGGTCATAATGACCAATTTCAAAGTATATTGTACAATGTATATCACGAAATAAAAAAATAATGTACTGACCTCTCCCACAGTTACTTCCCCCGTTCAATATCATTACCATATGGTACAAACACTCACTTGGGGGAGCATCCATCGGTTCCACCGATATTTGATGAAATTATACCGAAACTAAATATATGCATTCACAAGAAAATATAGGTTTAATGGATGAATGTAAATATTTTATCCAAAAACTTATGACGACATTGATTTCAACCGTATACAAAGGAAAAACCTAAATCATCCAATCATTCAATATAATATAATTATTCTCACCATTTTAATCAATTTTATTCAATTTTAAAATTCACACTACCATTATTTTAAAATCATGATAGTCCGCGTTGAGAACTTTTTAATGTAAACACATTTACTGTTGAACGAACTGGTTTATACCAAATGATCCTGTTCATGTATTTTGTATCTGGGATATAATGTGATCATTTATTATGGTGTATGTTTTTTATAAGAAGTAGGTGAACTGACAGAACATTTTAGTCTTCAAAAGTATATGCAACTCAAAGCCGGAACAATGACTTTGTGTCTTTTGAGGCCATTGATCTTAAAGCACAGTTCTCTACAACAATAGTATATTTTTAACGTTTTTGAAAATTCAAGGGTAAAGACCGCCTTTCTCCCCTTCCGAGTACTACACTAGTGAAAGTATTTTGATATCGTTTGTAAACTAAACGAAATCTCTTTTAATACAATGTATACATGTGTTTTGTGTTTGACTTCCAATAAGAATGTGCTATCCGTGCCTTAGCGGGATCTCTCCTGGTAGTTACTGGAATTACTTATGCAGATAAATAAATTATATTGTCCTGTTAAAGCTATAACAAGTTTCAAGTTTATTCAGCAATCGGCAAAATTTGCCTTTGGCCATTTACATAGTTTTACAAAGAAATATGACAAAGACAATTATACATATAATAACAATACATAGCTTACATAACACATTTAACAACACATTACAGGAATATTATTCTTACGAAACAATAATATTTTCAAGGGTACTCTTTCTTATTACAAGAGCTTTTTGTATAAATTTTTAACAACATCTTTCCATTTACAGACGACATAATATGTGTAAATTTATTGAGTGTTGACGATTTTCGCTGTTTTTCCTGATAAAATGGTCAATATTCAAAATTCTTATGTTTACAACGTCACTGTGTAAAATATTACATTAAACTTGCGGTTATGTACTGTGTATCATATAATCCGTTTTTTAATATCCAAATGATAAAATAGCATTGTATTTTAAATTAAAAAATTAGAAAATATAATATAATAAATAAAAGTAAAAGGAGTTCAATCTTCTAATGATGACACACAAGTCTAGTTTAATGTTTAAAATTATCCCTTCTTGTTTCACGGACATTTATTCAACTAGCATCTTTTGATGGAAACTAAAACGTGTGTTTTCAATTCTTAAATATAAACTGAGTAACAATATTAGTGAAAAGATACTTATCTCAATGTTGATAAAGGAAATAATGTTAATGTTGATAAAGGAAATAAAATTATGCAGGAACCATAAACTTGTATCGAATTTAGATGAATATGCAAAACATGTTAAGGAAAGTGATGTTATTTATAAACAAATAATTATATATTTTCTAAATTTTTGTTACAATTTTACAAGCTGCTGTAGCATGCTTTTTATCAATATATTATTGTATATATATCAAGCTTCCCAAGAGAAATCGTTTAATAATTATTTTTTATGTTTGAATTATAACATAGTATTTGTTTGTTTATATTTTCAACATTTTAGTTTAAATCAATACTTGAACATGCTTTTACATATTTTTTACATATACAGGAATTTTTTTTTATAAATATAGAAGTTAAAATGATACACCTTTGTGATAGAATCATATCCATTATTATTCTTACATTGAAAATATATTAATGTATACAGATTCGTGTTGTGCATTTAAATGCAAAATAAATAGATGTACATTCTTAGTCTGTATTTTAGCATTGAACTCTTTCGACATTTAGGCTAAGATGTTTTTTTCCTTTATTATTTTTATGCAATCAATTGATAACATGTTTAACATATATCAATTAGAATTTATATCCAAATAAAACTGACCATCAAAATATTTTATCATAGAAATTGATATATGTAAAATATACTCTCCTATAAAATTGTATAAACATGTATCACGAGTTCAATTACGGTTTGCTATTGTGTAACAATAATATCATAAATATCAACTTTATATCGTATTGTCAATTGATTTTGTGTTCTTTGCCCATGTATTAAATATTGAATTTGTTCTGTCAATTGTTTTGTGGAATTGTTGATTTTGTACTCGTATTCTCTTCTGTATTAGAGGAAATGAAGATACATATAGTTCATATTCATAAAACATTTTAGTACTTTTTCAATTAGTTCGAGCAACTGAACTATGGAATGTAGGTGAACCATATGATAACATTACGTCTCGATTAACAAAATCTATCCAGTATATCTGAGCGACTTTAAATACCACATATAGTACCCGTTGTTTAGGGGTAGCTGCAATTTGTTTTGCTTTCAATGCATCACCATCAGATTGTTATTGACTTAAATATAAACTGTTACCGGCCAGAATCAAACTAGAATTACCATTCATTGATTAAATTGATTGACTGAATAGAATGAATGGTTACCTTTTCATTTTTGTAGTATATTCAGTTACCATTTAATCTAAATAAAACTTTAGAAGAATGTTAATGCTAGTGCCACATTATACGATTAAGTTATTTACCATGGATGGAGTGACACCTTTAGTTTTCGTTCGGTCCTGACTAAATAGATAACATTTTGCTTTATAAAATGATTATTTTGTAAGTACATGTATGAATAAAATCATTAAACTACAGACGATATTGTCTTGGATTTTCCTACCAATCTGATAAAAATGTTGACAGTAATATATATTTAACATTTTTTGTCACAAATGACTACAAATCTGCGACAGGGGATACTTTTCCAGCATTTACCAAAGTTATGCCGCTTTATAAAATAGAAACGAATTTAAGGTTCCTAATACTTAATGAGCTATTTTATATCCGTATATGCTTCATGTTGATATACAACTTTCAAAAACTGCAATGAATTGAGCAAAGTTACCATTTGCACCTTTATAAACCTGAATAAGTCCGTTCAATACTTTCAATTTGAATCCATGAATGTATCATAAACATACCACATGAGTCATATCTGTTTTCTAATATACGACTGCGCTTAATGTGTATTTAATGTTGTCAGTGTATTATGTGCCTCTTAAATCATTTGTCATACTGAAAATATTTTATATGTTGTCAACTCGAATGTTAGATGTTTCACTTTTTAATATCGCTTCGTATGTTTGATCAAGTTAACATTTCGGCACTACAAGAACATTTTACGAAACTCTTAAATAGTGTTTATTTCTAACTCGGTATTTAATGCGTAATGTTCAGGCCCCGGTCGAAAAAACTTAAGTCTTTTAGTTTAATTAAACTCAATAGTATGCTCAATTTAATACTTAAATTGGGCACACTATTTGAGATTAAGCAAAATAATGCATTTAAGTTTTTTTCGTGAAACCGGGACCAGGTTGACTGATATCACCGACTAAAGTTAAGGATAAGTCAGAATCCATTAGCACTATTTGAATTAAGTGTGAGAGTTATAGGTAAAAAACAACTTGCATGAACACTTATGCTGTAAGGTATTGAAAGTAATCAACAACACAAAGTTGGGTTTCACAGGAATATATTTCAGTTTATTGTGTTACAATCTCCATATATAATCCAAGTTTCCAAATGTCAATTGCTACATAATGTATACACTATTTTACGCATTGTAATTTCTCTCACTAAAACCATTTGATTAATATCAGAATTATTCACAACTTAAACTACAAAATTGGAGTTGAACGTATTTGTACATGATTCTACACATCTTTCTGTGACTTTAAAAGACTCACGCTAATACAGTCTGTATTGATAACATTTCTTGTTTAGAGGAACTGTTCATATTTGGCAGAACGTTCCAAATTAAAGCGATTTCATGAGTTTAGTTCTTTATACTAAAATATTACAAGTCTGAAATAAACAACTTCCTAATTAAGTAATTATTAAATTTTGTAAAAATTACAACACAAGTTTAGTAAGAAAGGTGAGTTTAAAATAATTAGTTTTGAATGATTCTAAGTTGAGTCCTTCCGTCAAATACTCCCGGATGACCTATAATAATTTATTGCTTATTAACTATATATTTATAGTAATAGCACATTCACTGCTATCTCTGATTGGTCAATAATAATATCAACAATAGCAAGAACATCCGAATAATGATACAAAATAGAGTAGGATAAAAATTTCTAAAAACAAAAATATCGTATACATTTGATAAAGTAGTGAAAAGACTTGAACAACTCTTAATTTTGGCTCTTTTTTAAGGAAAGATAAGGAACCCGTTTTTAATATTTATTTACAAACTAACTATGGTGGAATAAAATATTAAAAGCTACACTAAAATGAATCTAACATACAAACAAATCATTAAGCAAAACGTTTTACGTAATAAGGTTAAAACATTATCATATTATATACCAAAAAATAAACAAAACAAGCTTTCTAAGACTTACAATTATTCAAAAATATGTATTTTCAACTATAAATTTGATATTATATTAAACAAACCAATAATTCCCAGCAACAGTGGTTTTCTTTATATAATCTTATGAGAAACCTCTTCCCCAAACCCCAGGTTCTTCACATAAGCTTAGTAATATGAAAAACTACACTGAAAAGAAGCTCATAAAATTATACAAACATCTCAATATGCACCTAAATATTACACGGGAATATGACATACTAAGCTTAAAACTAATCATTTTTAAATTGTAACCCCTTTTTGGAGAACGCAAGAGCTACAATGTACCACAATGCGAACAAAAACAGGCTTTCCTACAATTACTCAAAAAAAAATATGTCTTAGTATGGAATTTTGTTCAATGTGTACGGATGCCAAAACCTACATTACAACTATAAAATTACATTATACATTATTTATCATATAATTAAAAGATTTACTTACAGAATTTGGTTTCCTTACATTTGACCCATTTCGTACTCGCTTTTTTACTTTTTCTCTATTTATACAAAGACGATGATACATTATCAAAACAATGAAATGAAAAATTCTAAAACCAATATTTTTAGATATATATATATATATAAGCATTGTTTTCCCTACGAAGCTTTAACCGAACACTCAGGAGTCGGTTTCACTAAACGTCTCAAGCTGAGATTTTTCTCAACTAAAAATCTCATTTTCTCAAATGATTATTTGAACTCATTACACATTAAATGACAACAAATAAATGGTATTGAAACAAATATTTGCCCATTAGTAAAGAATAAAAGGCTACATGATCAATGTAGCTGAAGTAACAGCATTTCAAAACAATTAAGATGAAGAAAATCTCAGGTTGAGATGTTTAGTTTCGTGAAGCTGGGGTCAGGTTCTTCACATAGTCATATACTGTTCATTGTTTGTTGGCTTAAGCATTTAAATTATGTTTAAATAGAATCTGGCCCCGGTTTTACGAAATAATTAAGTCCGCTATTTTAATTGATCTGAAATGGAGTGCTTAATTTTGATATAAAAAACTCCGTTATTCACTTACTAATATGTGTGGGAGCCATGGTCTATTTTAAATTACAATTAAAAATCAACACATTTAACTTATCTCATCAACAATCAAAAGTATCCTATTAGTCAATCTATCTCAAATTATCATCATCAGCTAAATATTTTATGTTGTATAATTATCTACTGAGAGTGTTTGAAAATTAAAAAAAAACAAAAAACAATTTACCAAATTATCGGGCTCTTGCCCTTTATCAAAGTAACACATGGAAACAACTAAAACGGAAGCCATCTTGAAGTTTGAGCATTTTTGTTTGTTACATTTGATATTATAGAGTTATAGAAGTTTTTCAATATTTTGCTTACAAAATACGTTTTTCATAATTTCCATGAATATGCATACTTTAAGATACAAGATACAAAGATAATTGTGAAATATATGGCCTCCAGTCCAAAATACATATAGTAAACAAAGTAAGCATACATATCTTAACAAACGTCGAAATAAACTATATCATGTAATGTTGTTACTAATATCATGTAATGTTGTTACTAACAAAAAACTATATCTTAGGTTATAGCAAACTTGTTGGAATTATTATTCAAACTATAGACATTAAGATGACATACAAAGATCAATAATAAGAAAGCAAAATAACACATTTAATGTTAAACACAATTGTTTTAGTTAATAAGTTCTTTAAAAAAAGCATACTATATATAACAGGCAATTGATCAGTCTATCCAGTTTTGAAGACATAAGCATATCAAATGTATGTATAGTACAATTGTTAATAACTTTTTTATAAACCATGTATAAGGTGAAACTATTCTTTTAATTTTCAACCTTTTATCACGTTTTAAATGTATATCTATTATTGGCTATAACCATTGTTATTTTTGTTAAATTCTGTATACCATATTCACATTTGTATAAACAACCACAACAACAAGCTGTTTTGATGATTTATACAGAATGTTCGTTATTATCACAATTACAAATCTTAAATCCCTTTTTTCTAAAATTATTTCCTTCAGTTTTAAATATATATTTAAAACTTGTTTAAGTTTTACTGCAAGTATTGTACTGTTTTATTATTTTTTGTATTTTCTCTTTATATCTTTTCAACTGATATTAACACCTGCACATATGCAATGAGATAATATGTAATGATATAGTTAATAGTAAAAATAATGCAACAATTATACAAATGAATTGTATACTTTAAGTAATTCAGCTCTATGAACACACACGTACGTATGCACACACATATATATACGCACACACACAACATAACTTTTAGCAACTATTAACATCACTATATTATATATTTCTATATACGTATTCATGCAAGTAATATAATCGTAATTGTATACATATTATCAACAATATATCTCATTTTTTATGTAACGCTATATCTGACAAATATATATTTGACTACTTAAATGATGCAAATATGAACTTAAGAAAATGTTATGACCGATTATTCTGTAGGTATTTTCGAAAAGGGCATAGCTCATGTAAACTGATGTTTTTTGTCTTAATACAAAACACCCCTAATACCGTAGGATCCAACCAATATAGAATGACATAGGTTTACAATAGCGTGTTTCATTTATAGTTTAGTCAGTGTTGTTCGAAAATATTATACTTAAGCCAGTGCTAGAGGTAGTGAGGACTATTGCATTCGATGAGTCCGAACTACATTAATACTGTCATAACTTTTAGTTTGAACTCCCGGTTTACTGATTTAAAATCAAAACATTTGGAAAAGGCAATGCAAGTTTAGCGCAAGATTAGGGTTGCCAAGATAGCAAATATTTTGATATTTGCAATGACCTCTGTGAGGCGTAAACTATAGTTATGAAACTTCCAAGTTCTTTGATATTACTCTTGGACGCATGCTGGGCTTTAAAGTATGTACATTTTAGTGATTCAGTGACAACGTATCTTCGACAGAAAAAAGTTATGCAATCACTCATTCAATTTATATTTTGAAGGACGTTCTCAATGTCTGGAATGAAGCTATTTTTTATATCTATTCGCACCATGAAAATCTCAAACCGGTTATCCCAAATTATGTTTTGAAAATCTCGCCAGGAATCCTTTGATGGCCTGTTTACGACACACTCGATTGAAAGAATCTGTTGTATAGGAAAAGCAGTACTCTAAAACGTATAAAACACCAACATTGGACACCATACTTTGTTGAAGTGCATGTAAACATTAAACATGATATAGATGTTTTCAAACGTTTATAAATGTCTGATAATTTGTTATGAGCTAAAAGAAAAAATGGAAGAAGTGGAAAAATGAGTGGGATGAAAAGGACCAACAGAAAAACAAATATGAAGCAAACTCAAACAGTCAGCGCTATTTAATTATAGCTATTGGCTGAGTTGTTCAAATCTCTGTTAATTTAACCTCCGTTAAGGGAAAATATTGTTCATTCATTATCTTTAAAATTCAAGGATTTCATATTAAATGCAATGCGTTATTGAAGTAGAACGGCATTTTCTTTACTGTTGTCTGTAAATCTTTACTCTGAATGTTATTAAATCTTGAAATACCATGATTGGAAAATTCATCTTTACGTGGTGTTCAGCTAACAGTGTTTTGAACAACTGTGCCCTGTACAAAACGTCTTCCATGTTTTACTATTTAAAACTCGTTTTATCAGTCGTATAAAATAATCAAAGCTTCAAATAATAAAGTGATTAAACAATTGGAGTTTGTTTGAAATATGAATGAAACATGTTTTGTTATAACGCAATGATTCAATACGATATATTCTAGTGTACAGTACTGTCGGGTTATTTTGCACTTCCAATCTTTTAAGACCAACTTAACTTATTAAAAAGTATACTGAAAGGAACAGCTAACCCGCCATTTTTGCATTTCCAATATCTTCGTCAATATATTGAGTAGCGTTATTTAATTTTAAATACAACATTATCAGGCGATTATGCATTGATTTTACTTAGACTAAATATTATATTTGACTTTAGTACAAATTTAAAAGAAATTGCTTTGATACTTTTTCTGAAAAAACAACAACATGAAGTATTAGGTTCTTAAAATGCCAGGTGACGGATCAGCTGTTACGTTCAGTATATTTATAAAGGAATACATCGTACTAGATGGACAATAGTTATTATGAATCCAAATACGCTATTTTGAAACTTCGTCATTCTTTTTTAGATAAAACCTTCCGTATTAGGGATGTTTTGTAGCATGAAAGCATATTTACCTGGTGCATAACTGATACAATAAAATGGCTATCGAAATTACGTGTTACCTATATTGGACGATTCTAACTATAAATAGAATTACATCATTTCAGATAAGCGTATTTGATTTATACTATTTCGTTTATTGTTGTTTTTAAACCAATCATTATCTAGCCAAATAGCTATACCTAATTTTGGACACATCAACACCATCTGTTCTAGTTCCGCAATTGTGTGGCTAACTCTGCGCACATGTCGGTAATATGCATGTTTTTTATCAACAACATATTATTGTGCGTCTACGAAATTGCTTTATTATCATTTAAACTGCATGATAACCACTTATTATTTTGTATTGAAATAATATTACAATCTGAATACTACAAGTGTACTGGTTATAGACCATGTCCAGTCCACATAGGTAAAGACCTCATCGTTCGCGTGTTTCTAAAAGCAGAATAAATATATCATTGATTAAAACGATCGTGTTTTACAATTGAACGTTATTTTTGACGTATTTTGATTGTGCTCACCTGATTACATGCGGGGTACAGTTCAAAGACTAGTCATATTCAAAATGACCAATCAGATGGCCGCATTAATGTTTCGTGTGTGCTTTTCAAGGAAATAATGTAGCTCTAATGAAGATTTTATTGAGGTGTTACAAATTAGTAACTTCATTCAGGTAAAAAAATAAAATATTGTCAAATGTTGTGAGAAAATGTGTATAAACTCCTGTATTTTGTTGGAAGACAGAATACGCAGTATGTCGCTAGCTAACTGCTATCTGTTGCCAGAATAAAAAGACTATTTGTAAATCACGTGCTGTTTTAGTCTTCGCCGTAGTAGTACAAATTGAATCTACTCAAACAAATAATTTTTTTACAATACATCATGCTATACACAACCAATGATGGTAGTTAGTGAAGTTAGTGAAGTCGTATACTCTTAACATATTATACGTGACGCAAAGTTACATGTAGCTGACGCGCAGAACTAAGCGACACAGCTGTAGAAAAAATATCATAAAAGATAAAAGCACTAACGAATGTTTCGTCCTTGATTTATTGCGCGACAATACGAAGTGTCATACTAATTTTCATTTTAACTATAAACACATATATCGAAAAATATTTATTTGACAGACCAAAATCAAAATAAAACAAGAGGTCCACATGGCGATCACATGACTCGTTTAAGGGCATCCATCTTGTCTAACACAGAAATCACACAATTATAGTTGAAGGATAATAATTCAGTTATCAGAGAAAATGTTGTTTAAAAATAGATTTTGAGCCAGCTTTCTTGAATGACTGATGGCAACCCATAATTGTAGAAAGGTACGATGTGTTGATGAAAATTATTGGACTCAACTGATTTAAAGGCTTTTTTAAAAGTTTTCCAACCTTAGCCTATGTAAGAATACAGGAGCCCATGGTGGCCATATTGTTTGACGTTCGGACACAAAACAAATCCCAAAGAACTTGAGAGAGGGTCTTTATGGTAAAAATTCGGCAACATTTAAATAAAATTTGTACAGTGGTTTGAGCAGATGTCTCTTAAAGTTGCAAAGCAAAAAATTGACGGGGACCCAGCGGATGACCGATGTAAACTAACAACACAATTATGAAAGAGCTCTGCCCAAGTTTATTGTGACCATGTATTATTTAAAAATAATTCAGTAGTTTCAGTTCAGAATATTTTTGTTTCTATACATAACTAATTAAAACTTATCGGATAACAAATACAGTTTTTGTGTAGTCACCAGGATGACACTCAAAACTGACAGATGGGTTTAGAGGAGATGTAGCTTAAATTACAAAACAATAAATTGGTCGGGGGCTAACGACCATCTTGGATGACCAACGTAAAAATCAACAACATAATTCTGAAAAGGCAATCCCCAATGTATTTCGAGGCTGGTCTTCATTTAAAATAGAGAAAGTGTTTCCAGAGAAGAACAGAAAAGAAGTTTTTTAAAGATTTTTCTTATGTAAAATAAAGTCTACGTAAAATTAAAAGGTATTAAATAGCTTTCGAATGAAAGTTTTCTATGACGAAACCTTCACGGTAATAAAGTTCTGAATATGAATGGAAATAATCGTTACGTATGTAACAACTTGATGGCGTGTCAGACATGGTTTTATTACTGTACATATTGTTATTTAATATACACTGCTACTTTAATTTTTAGATTTATACTTAACTTTGAAGTCAGTAATATGTACTTATCGTTGAACTTATATTATTTATTTCATTCTGTATGCAGCCTTATTTAAAACACTAAAAACAACTCAAGTGCAAACATTAAGATTGTAATATCCACGTTGCACTTTAAGTGTTTTATTTTTGATGAACAGAGTTTTAAACCGAATTAATGTTGATGGCGCATGATTCAGTCAAGTTATTTTGTATTTAATGCACTATTGAGGAAGATGTTCCAGAATAGAAATGCATATAAATCGAATAATCGAATAAGGTCTTACGATGTCTCGAACATGCCTCAGCCCAAACAATATTATGGGTGCTAACATCATTTTGACTTTCAATCAACTTTGCCAAATCGCCTCTTGGTTATATTAAAAAAAATAGAAAGCCGTTTCACACGAATATAATGTTTTGTTGCGTGTGTGTGTGTTTTCTCCTTAAACGAAAAAGTATTTACTGAACGTTCACATGGACATTATAAAATGACACATGTCTCTTTTATCTCAACCTCTTGGTAAACGCAAACAGGCCATTCACCATTCTAGTAGTTGTTGTAGTCATAGCTTGCATATAATTCTTTACCACAACTATAACAAGGGTTTCCGTTGTTCGGCTGTGTATGTGTGTGCGCGTTTTCTCCTGAAACGAACTAATGTGTGTGTGTGTGTGTGTGTGTGTGTGTGTGTGTGTGTGTGTGTGTGTGTTTCTCCTAAATCGGAAAATTATTTTATGAAACGTTCACATGGAAATTATAAAATCACACATTTATTTTTTTTTTTCTCAACGCAAATAGGCCATTCACCATAGTAGTTGTTGTAGTCATAGTTTGCATATAATTCTTTACCACAACTGTTACAAGGGTTTCCGTTGTTCGGCCCACATGTTCCATCGTTGATGCAGGTGTAAACCTTCCCGGTGGAAGGATCCTTTCTGTATTCTTTGGTTGCTTTCATGTTGCTTTCCCCGCAGTATATCTCTCCACTCCAACCTTGCCACTTACCCTCAATATCTACACAGCGTTCTCTTTTGCTACTTCGAGGAACCTTTAATACTCTACAAGCGGGACAGTTAGGACCGTTGGTAGGACCACATCGACCATCCGTCATAGAAGGCGCTGGATTGTTATGTTCTTTAGTCACGTTTCTTCCACAGTATAGGAACTCAGTCGATGAACTGATACCCGGATTGTAGGTTTCTCTTTTACAAGGTCGGAACAGGAGGTTGAGGCCAACTTTGTCCAACTCACTCATAACTTCTGAACGACCTGTGAAATTTTTCAGTTTCCAAACAGGGTCTGCATCTTGTTTTCTTTGCAACATCTCCGACTCGGGATACATCATTATGCTAAGTGGATCAAAGCGTGTGATTCCCCAATATCCTTCTTCTTCTTCATATTGACTTTTCCATTCTGAAACGCTATTTTCAATCAAGTACAGCCTAGCATATAAACGTTTCATTTCATGTTGAAATCCGATTGCATGGAGAAGTTCGTGCGTACCAGTTCCTTTCCAGCTCCCTGGCCAGTTGTTATCCAGACAAATTGCACATTGCTCGGTAACAAAAATGTTGCCTACGGTATAACATCCATTTATTGAGCTTTCAATAACGATTATTGAATCCTCTTGGTTTAAAACAATGTATAGGTGAAGACCGGGAGCTGCCAAATTTATGTCATTAATGGCCTTTCGTATATTGGTTTTCCATTTGCGGTCCAGATTGTCATTCAAAAAAACCGGAACCTTTATGACATCAGCTTCTGTTCCAAGTTTATGCATTGCTTGCATACGATAAAACAACTTGCACGTTTCAAAATGATTGAGTCTCGATACTTTGTCTGATGACAACGTTCCATATACTTCTTCCAGTTTGCCCAGCAAACATGTTGTGTCGACAACCACTGCTGTCTTTTTCAGTATCCGTGGTTTACTAAAACTCCCCCCAAAATGTAAGTTACTAAACGGAGATGGTAAATCGAAATCTGGTTGTTCGACACTTACGTAATCTTGTCCTTCAGAGTCACCCTCCAGCTGTTTTTTCACCACTGTTGGCATTGTGAGATATACTGAAACGATAAAAACCGGTACTCATAATAAGCATGTCTGGGCAATATAAAAAAATGATAAAGTGGCATTTTTTGTTATATAAATAATACTATTGTGAGGTCCACACTAAACACAGGTGCTGAAGAAAAAAACGTGTAGGGTGGCAACCAGTCAAACCCGTATTTATAATGATAACATCCAACTCGATCAAACGTCGAATCCGTATCATCTAACTCGGTCAAACGTCAAACCCGAATGTATAATGATAACATCCAACTCGGTCAAACGTCAAACCCGTATTTATGATAAAAACATTCAACTCGGTAAAACATCAAACCCATATTCATAAAGATCACATCCAACTCGGTCAAACGTCAAACCCATATTTATAATGATAAAATCGAACTATCGGTCAAACGTCAAACCCGTATTTATAATGATAACATCCAACTCGATCAAACGTCAAATCCGTATTTATAATGATAACATACAACTCGTTCAAACATCAAACCCGTTTTTATAATGATAACATCCAACTCGATCAAACGTCGAATCCGTATCATCCAACTCGGTCAAACGTCAAACCCGAATTTTAATGATAACATCCAACTCGGTCAAACGTCAAACCCGTATTTATAATGAAAACATCCAACTCAGTCAAACATCAAAACCCGTATTCATAAAGATCACATCCAAATCGGCCAAACGTAAAACCCGTATTTATAACGATCACATCAAACTCGATTAAACTTCAAACCCGTACATACAACGATCCAGTCAAACTCGGCCAAACGTCAAACCCGTACATATAAGGATCAAATCCAACTCGGTCAAACGCCAAACCCTTTCTTATAAGGATCACATCCAATTCGGTCAAACTTCAAACCAGTACTTATAAAGATCACATCCAACTCGATCAAACTTCAAACCCGTACCTATAATGAAAACATCCAACTCGGTCAAACGTCAAACCCATATTTATAATGATAACATCCAACTATCGGTCAAACGTCAAACCCGTATTTATAATGAAAACATCCAACTCGGTCAAACTTCAAACCTGCATTTATAATGAAAACATCCAACTCGGTCAAACGTCAAACCCGTATTTATATGGATCACATCCAACTCGGTCAAACATCAAATTCGTATTCATAATGATAACATACAACTCGGTCAAACGTCAAACCTGTATTTATAATGATAACATCCAACTCGATCAAATGTCATATCCGTTTTTATAATGATAACATCCAACTCGATCAAACGTCAAACCCGTATTTATAATGATAAAATCCAACTCGGTCAAACTTCAAATCCACACTTATATGGATCACGTCTAACTCGGTCAAACTTCAAACCTGTATTTATTATGATCAATTATAGTAAATAAAAACAAATCTGACATTCTTGTTCTTGACAACATTTCTGAATGTTCTAATCGCTAACCATTTAAGGAGCCCATATTGCCCCTTCTTGCAATGAAATCCTCTTTTCAGAACAACATTTTATCAAATACTACTAGTATTCTGATGATGCTTCAGATCACATATTAAATAATTGCTTTTATAAATGATCGAAAATAGAGAATTATTCATTTCCCCATATAGTCCCTTATGTGGCCCCTTCATTTGAACAAACTTTAATCATATGAACAATTTTGACTGAGAGGGAATGTTTTTGAAATCAGTTTGACCTTTTCGGAATTCTAACTGGCCGTTTATTGAAATCTCATTTGCTACGACTAGATACCGATGAAGATATCAAATTTAATAATTATATGCAAAATTCGACGTCTCAATTTGTGGCCCATGTCAATGCTAGCTCTTTCATTTCTACAAACTTAAGAAACCTTCTCATATGGATAATACGTTTCAAGTATGAATAATTTTGACTGACCGGTTTACTCTTTTGAGACTCCACCTTATTAAGATCAATTCCTTTTTACTGGACCATATCTGATATGCTATCACCAAATGATGCCTCCGATTTAAAATAAATACTTGAGAAAATGAAAATGTTGCATTTGTCCATAGATTTCCTATTTAAGACTCTAAATCCGCCTGTGTGACCCTTATGAATACTAATATCTTGTTTTGTACAAATTTGAAACCCCTTTTTAATTTGTGATAGGCTACTGAGAAGAAGTGTTTTATGCATTTACACAATTTTTGTTTATTTTTACCTCAATCCACCATCCACCATTATTATTGGATAAATAATCATTTTTTAAATGATTGTTTTTAAATTAATATGAAAAGACAGAAAAATTAATAAAATAATTTTAAATTATTAGTAACAAGCTCGTAGTTGTATTAAACTGCAAATATTGATACAAACTGGCAAGAGCATATACCGGTAATATATGAGGTAGCATTTGATTTTATACATTTTAAAGATTCGCGCTGTAATATATTGTAATTTGTATTGTATTGTAATGCGAAATGTTCTTGGTGTTTTAATGTTTTTCTAATTGTATTGTTATATGTGGTAGAGTGTCATTTACAGTTTTCAATATTTTAACGTATTAACCCATTAGCTTGTTTCCAATATTAACATACACATATTTACTAGCTTTAAACTTACACTGGTGATGGCTGAAAAGTTTTGGTGGGTAAATAGTGTCACCTGACAATCTTATGAATTATCATTGGTCAATACATATTCTTAATCAGTCTTGGAAAGAAATCTGGAGTGTGAAGTTGTGTTAATGAGCTGTGAGTTTATACATTTCCTTAAATAAGTTAATTATTTATGTTTAATCGTACAAATATAAATAACGAATAAGATGCATGAAATTAAGTTAGTTGATATATTAAAAATATGATTCTAGTACATGTGTTTTATATGTTTTGAAAACTGTGTTTGTATATTTCAGAAATGTTTTTTTCTGTTATTTACCATCTTATTAGTGGAATGAACAGTGTACAAAGAGAGCGGTGAATGACAACCCTTGTTATAGGATGTGGCTTAACAGCTAGCAGGGATCACCCTATAACATATATATATATATTATAGGCTCTTCCATAATCCCAATTAAATAAAACAACTGCAATATACATATCTCAATCTCATCACAAACCCCGGTTACAAATGTCGCCTAATGTGAGCCTTGGTTGAGGACAGAAATTGACCTCAGCCAGGATCGGACCTAATGCTAGGATTTGACCTGCGTTTTCCCATGATGATGCAATAAGGATGAAGATGTATGTATATAGTAGGCCTCCATACCTATAACGTGCACCATCTGTCAATTTGGTATGTTACTTACACATTCAAGTTTCGTACAGTACTTCTTGAGATATAATAATGATAAAAACTACTTAAACTCGTAAATTGTTGTTGAAATGCTTTGTGGTCTTAAATTAATTGACTAAATTATTTTGCCCCTAACATTTGGTTATATATGCAATAGCTTCTTTTCACGCATGACATAATATTGTTTGAATAAAGCAAACTATCAAAATACACTATTTACGGCAAAAACACATCCAGATACCTGACGAAATACTTTTTATTGCATACATTCAAGCTTCCATTATGTCAGTTTCAATATGTACTGACACAGTTTATTCGTTTATAATATCTTTTGAATTAAAACTATTTGCATCGGTATTGTATTACATTAAACTGAATGGTATTATTCAAATAACTACGTAGATTTACGTCTTGTCAGTGGTTGAAAGGCATGATCTGTCGTTGGGTTGGGGTTATCACATAGTTGTAATATGATACTTGACAGTGAGAGAATGGATCTTATTAAATCATGCAGAAACAAATAAATTAAGTCTTTTCTATCACGCGTACTAACATAATTTAATGTTTTTAATTTAATTTGAGGGTCCCTTAGGGCATTTGAGTAATGAAGTCGGGTTAATTCATTGCTCCTGTGTTTTTTTAAAGAACACACATCTTTTATAGTAATAAAATAGTAACAAATTGTTGACAGTGACAATCATAAAGGTAATCTTCAGATATTGTTTACTTTTGAAGAAATATTTTCTTAAACTTTGGAGATATTTCTGAATATAGATTTTTCTATACCTGGACATTTACCTGGTACATATAACTTCCTTTGTTCTCGTTGAAGGGTCAAAACTAGGGACACTACCTACACAACAAATCTGAGTGGTTACACACTAAGTGTTATTTGATTTACAGTTATTTTTTAGACCTGCTCACCACAACCACAATCACAATGAGCAAATCAGGAGATCAAATAAAGAGCTCACAGAAACAAGTGACTGTAAACATGGCCTCGGGTGCCAAGTCAGGTCAAAAGCTTAGTAATGCACAGCCTGTCAAACGCGCTCAAGTGGAAGTTGCGAACTGTAGTGCAGAAGAAATTACCATTATTACACAGCAACTGGACACATTAAGTGAAAACATGTGCATCGTTAAAAAAGAGCTTAGAGACATTATGAAAAAAGGAGATATTAAAAGTATCATTTCAAACACAGTTTCAAAAATAATTAAAGGAAAGGAACAAAGGATGATAGCCTTGTTTGATTCAAAACTTAAGGAGAAAACACTTGAAATAACAAATAAAATAGAAAGTTTGGAATTTGAAAACAACAAGCTTAAGGCCAAATTCAAAACATACTAGACAAATGTTGAGAAAAGGTTCGAAAAGCTTCGTGAAACAGTGTATACTGGTGAAACTTTTGTTCGAGAAGCAAACAAGAGAGCAAACTTAAATGAGCAATACTCAAGGGAAAAATGTAAAAAATATAAACATCCCACATGAAGTAAGCGAAACAGAAGATGTGCTCATTACAAAAGAGTGTGATCTGTTTCGCACAAAAGGAAATGTAACAATAGCCCTAGAGAAAATAATGGTTATTCGCTGCATTCCAGGCAAACCTGCCATGACAAAGCCAGTGTTGGTGAAGCTGACTAACAACAACGCAAAAACCCGCCAGATGAGGAAACGTTCAGCAATAAAGGTAGCAGGGCACAAACTGGTAGATGACGTCACCAAACTCAACCAGAGATTGATAAACAGGCTTACACTCCACACAGAAATGGACAGTGCCTGGTTCTTCAACAGGTCAGTGTTTGGGAAGACGACAACTGGAGTCAGACACAAGTTTGACATCTATGGCAGTGTTGACACGGTTTTTCATGCACCATTGTAATCAAACACAGGACAGTTAGTTTGTGCAGTATGTGTGGAATATGAAAATAACTTTGAGATGTATGCATGTGTTTTGTGTGATATTGGATTAAGTATTTTCTTTGGATAACACTTTTTAACAATAAGGTTATTATAAAACTTTTTTTATGAATAGGAATACCCCTATATTAATACCTGACATTGCATTCTGCATAGTATCAAGTAAAGAAATGTTACTATATTATTATACAATCAAAGGCTACTATATGATACAATAGACATCATTAAAAATAATAATTGTGTTTACAGAGAAGTGCTGTGGTCTGTACAGTTTACTTACACAAAACATACCGGTATTTAATATGTATTTGTAAATTGATGCAGGCAATCTAGGGATGCTTTTCAGAAGATTCGTTGGTTGTATTTTATTTGTTTGTTTTATTTGCTTTCTAGAAAATAATGAATTTCTATTCATGAATTATACATCAACATGAATCTGGATAGTCAATTTATTTTGACACAGATGTTCATTTTAGTAGGGTACAGATAGTAACCTCATTTTGGTACAGATGGTATATTCATTTTGATTCATTTTGATACAGATGCTCTATTCAGTTTTATTCATTTTGATACAGATGGTCAATTGATTTTGATTCATCTTGATACAGATGGTCAATTTTATTTTGATTCATTTTGATACAGATGGTTAATTCATTGCGATGCAGATGGTCAATTCATTTTGATTCGTTTTAATACAGATGGTCAACTCATTTCTTTTTATTTTGAAACAGATGGTTAAATCATTTTGATTTGTTTGGATACAGATTGCAATTCATTCCTTTCACTTTACCTGTTTATTCAGATTGAAGTTATGAGTTTTGAGTAGCCTTTCTCTAGAATGTCCGTTAGAATCATTGGGAGTACTGTAGGTAATACTTATTCTTCAAACTGGTGAGTTATTCCCATTTAGCTTTTTTTATTATGATTTGGCATTTTTAAAAAAATGGTTTTACTTAACCTTTATTGGTACCATTATATTTGATTTTTTTCTTCGTTTTATATTCAAATCGGTAGATGTTTGTTTGGAAAAAAATCAGGTGTTTACATATTTAATTTCACTATGTGCTTCTTTGTTGCACACTTTCTCGTTTCATTAATACCACCCATTGCCCCCCCCCCCCCCCCCCCCCCCTTTTTGCCAGGTGAGGTTGCCAAGCTTACATGTACTAATTATACTCTTATTTGAGTCATTTTGTTATAGACATAAATATTAATGAGTGATATCAAGATCCGATCCCTGAATTGCCGAGGCCCCAATGGCAACCAAAAGAGAGTAGACGTCTTTTAATATTAACAAGATAAAAAATGTCGTATTTATTGCTTACAAGACACACATTTTACTGAGTCACATTTTTTTTATTCATGCTCAATGGAAGGGTGACTGCTAAAACTTTAAGTGCAAGGTGCATAATGAATATCGAGACAAGGAAGGTAATTATGGCGATTTTTATCTTGAGCTTGATCCAAAGATGGATTATTTGAACTATAAAAATATAAATAACAGAAAAGCAAGAGAAACACTTTAAGACAACATCACAGAAAAACAACTTTTCAACCTTTTCGTGAACTTAATCCTGATACTAAAATATACACATGGAGACGTAGTAAACCTTTAAAGCAAACTAGACTTGACTTTTACCTGCTAACAGAGAAATTATTACCAAAATGTGAAGATGTGCAATATTCAAACTAGTTATAAGTCTGATCATTCTATTATATTTCTAAAACTATGTTTTAATGATCTAAACCCTGGTAAAGATTTATGGAAACATAACAACTCTCTTTTAAATGATATTGAATATATAAGTACAATAAATAGAAAAATAGAAATAAAACAACAATATTGTCTACCAATCTATAAAAAGGAAAATTTACATGAAATCCCAAATGACGATATACAGTTTGTTATAGATGACCAATTATTTTTAGAAACATTATAGATAGAAATACAAGGTCAATCAATTTCACATATAAAAAACTAAGAGATAAAACAGAAGAACAAATTATTAAAAGAAATGACAAAATTGAAAAATCACTTAATGAAGAAAATATAGAGGAATTTAACATTTTAAAAAATGAATTGAATATTCTACGGAATAAAAAACTTAAAAGGTTATATGATAAGATCAAAAGCAAAATGGGTTGAAGAAGGTGAAAAACCATCCAATTTCTTTTGTAATTTAGAAAAAAATTACTATGTCAGCAAAATAATACCAAAAATAGAAAACGACAATGGTGATATAGTAGAAAACCAGACTGATATTTTAAATGAAACCAAATGTTTTTATAAAATCTATATTCCTGTACTGAAAACGAACAGATATATGTTGATCTGGAAAAAGAAATAAACGAGTTGATGTGCCAAAATTATCTTACAATGGTTCACAAAATTTGAAAGAAACATTACTTATTCAGATGCATTAAAATCTTTACTTTCAATGTCAAATGACAAAAGTTTAGGCAGTGACGGATTTTCTAGTATTTTTTATAAAATGTTTTGGAAAAAGGTAAAACACTTGTCAGATCCATCAATTTTGGGCTTAAAAAAGGAACACTATCCGTAACTCAGCGACAAGGTATTATTACATGCATACCCAAAGAAAATAAGTCACACAGTGTTTTAAAAACTGGAGACCAATAACGTTATTAAATATTGTATACAAGATAGGCTCAGGCTCCATAGCAAACATAATAAGAACAATGTTGAATAAACTTATAAGTGAAGAACAGACAGGATTTATCAAGGGTAGGTATATAGGTGATAACGCAAGACTTTTACATGTCACATCTCTCTGAAGAATAAAACATTCCAGGATTACTACTTTTTACAGATTTTGAGAAGCCTTTGACACTCTCTCGTGGTCTTTCATCAAAAATATTTTTTTAAATTTGGGGATTCAATTCAAAACTGGATCATACTTTTTTATAATAGTATTCAGTCATCAGTTATTCAATATGGCTTTTTATCCGAGTTCTTCAGTGTAGGGCGCGGCTGCCGTCAGAGAGATCCCCTGTCACCATACCATTTGTGTAGTGAAATTGTAGTAAATAATTAGAATAAAAAATAAAAATATAAAGGGAATTAACATAAGTAATAAAGAGTATAAGTTATCTCAGTTTGCAGATGATACCTCAATCTTACTAGATGGATCAGACACTTCAATTAATGAATCTCTCTGCAAACTACACTACTTTTAATAAATCTATGGACTTAAAATCAATTTTGACAAGACACAAGTTATATGGATTGGATCAAAGAAATGCAGCTACAAAAACTAATTAAGATTGCTAGGCATTACATTTAGCACTGATTTAGATAGAATGATATAACTATATTTTAAGGAAAAACTGAAAAAAATCAAAAAGTCTGTGCAATATTGGAACAGAAGTTTTCTTACCCCAATTGGGAAAATCACAATCATTAAAAATTTATTATTACCATCCTTAAACCGTATTTTTATTTCTCTTCCAAACCCGCCATACAAAGAAAAAAAATGTAGTTGTCACAAAATATTATTCAGAAGGAGAATTGAAAATGATTACATGTAATTTAAAAGCTTTCATAGCAAGCCTAAAGAATACTTGGATAAGGCGACTTATAAATTCTGATGAAATGTGGGAGTATTTAACAAATTCTTTTCTTGATATAGATAAAATATTATCTTGTGGTAAACATTACCTTGAAAAGCTATTTAATTCCATTAAAATTGAATTCTGGAAAAGCATATATGAATTTTTTGAGATTCTAACAAAGTTGATACATATGAAAAATTCCTCAAGATACCATTTTTTAACAATCCGAATCTATCAATTGGAAAGCAAAGTTTTGTCCCTTAAAATTTGGTATAACAAAGGAGTCCGATATATAAAAATAGTATTATTAATGAAAATGGACCTTTATTTACTAAGGAAGAGTTTGAAAAAAAAAACACAAACCTTAGAATTAACTATTTGCATTTTCATGGCATATAGCAATCAATAAAACATTTAAAAATTTAAATAGAATTGAACATGATAATACAAAAGAACCGGCTCCTTTTATTCCATCTCATATCTACCAAGTGTTACAGAACAAGTCGGGAACTAAACCGATTTACGACATTCTGAATAAAAACAATGATAGACCAAGTGGTCAAAGTCGATGGAATGAAATAAATAATATAAATGACAATGACTGGAATATATACTACAATAATCCTTTCAAAATAACTAAAGATACCCATCTTCAATGGTTGCAATATTGACGTCTATACAAGATCCTCCCAACAAATAGATACTTAACTTTAATCAATATCAAATCTGATGAAAAATGTACTTTTTGTCATATACACACAGAAATACAACATTAGTTTTGGCAATATAATCATATAAGAACATTGTTTTCAGATATAAGTAAATATCTCGAGCAAAGACACGTCCAATTTGCTTTAATGAAATCAAATTACTTTTTGGAAATAAATCAAACAGCCAAATGCATTAGCAGAAAATATCCTACTTCTCGCCATAAAGAGATATATTTACTCAAGCAGATGTCTGAATAACAAAATTTCATTTCATGGGCAAATAGGAAATATGAGAGCATTGTATGAGGTAAACAAGTGGATAAACATTAAGAATGGTAGGTTTGATAAATTTAGTGAAGATTGGGGTATTATACAAACACTTATTTCATCATCATTTAAATTGTGTACAAATGAATCCACACAAATAGTTTGAAATGTACATGATCTATGTTAAAACAATGTGTAACCTCACATGGCAAACTCACCAACCCCCCCCCCCCCCCCCCTCCCCCTTCCACACACACATTTTTTTCTGCATCCCGTCATTTAAAATATACACAAATTAATATATTGCCTAAAATAGACAAAAAATATATTTTAATGTTTTTTTTTCAATAATGTCACATAATAGAAGAAATACTATATACATACTCAGAATGAATGGTTGAATGAGAGAGCAACTAAATTAATAATAATTTATTACTTCATAATTGCTTGCTTTTTGTACGGTGTGAAGGAGGGTGGTCCTCTCCTACGTCTTCACACCTATAACTGGGAGAATAAACGAACCATCCAATGGTTTTTAAAAAAATCAAAAACATAAAAATTAAATGTATTTATTATAGGTTTAAAGCCAATGAATACATCATATACGTGTAAAGGTGAATCCAGTGTATAGAGAGAGCATGTCACCTCGTGCGATACACTCAGTGTGTAAAAGATTCGTGTGTATGCATTCTCAATTAAAATTATTGCATTTGCCGAATAGTTACGTTGTTAACACAAATATTCATTAAACCTCAAACTCCCACCACAAAAGGTCAAGGTCCAGGTAGATAATAAAAAAGACAGAAAGAAAAGAAAGAAAAAAATATCAAGTGTTTGTGGTACCTTACAATTCATACATTTAAACGAGATTGGTTTTCTATTTTTAAAGTAATTGTATATGTATTTAGATTCAGATGTTATGTCACGTGTTTTAACATTTTAATAAGGTTATATTTAGTTTGTATAATGACAGATAGCTCTTGTATGAGGGAAAAAATCCGTGATAACAGCAATTACAGATCGTAATATGAAAGGATGGTATATATTACAGATGGCTGTGTGATTGTTATTGTAGATAATATACTTTCTGTTTTTATTCCCTGAATTAACTTCAAAAACAAAAAAAGAAAGGATTTATTTTCGTTTGAGAAAATTGAATTAGGAAACATTTCTATACATAATGGGTGTTGCATAGGGCTTTTTCGAGAGAAGAATATAGTTTAATCCGGTACTAGGTGTCGTTATGGGTGTTGCATAGGGCTTTTTCGAGAGAAGAATATAGTTTAATCCGGTACTAGAGGGCGTAAGGGTGTTGCATAGGGGTTATTCGAGAACAGAATATAGTTAAATTTGGTACAAGGGGACGTAAGTGTGTTGCATAGGGGTTATTCGAGAACAGAATATAGTTAAATTTGGTACTAGGGGACGTAAGTATTTTGCATGGGTGTTATTCGAGAGCAGAATATAGTTTAATCCGGTACTAGGCGACGTAAGTGTGTTGCATAGGGGTTATACGAGAACGGAGTATAGTTTAATCCTGTACAAGGGGACGGAAGGGGTGTAACATAGGGGTTATTCCAAAGCAGAATATAGTTAAATCCTGTACTAGGGGACGGTAGGGGTGTTGTATAGGGGTTATTCGAAAGCAATATATAGTTTAATCCGATACTAAGGGACGATAGGGGTGTTGCATAGATGTTATTCGAGAGCAGAATATAGTTTATTCCGGTACTTGGGGACGTTAGGGGTGTTGCATAGGGGTTATTCGAAAGCAGAATATAGTTTAATCCGGTTCTAGGGGACGTAAGGGGTGTTGCATAGGGGTTGTTCGAAAGCAGAATATATAGTTTTGTCCGGTACTAGGGGGCGTTAGGGGTGTTGCATAAGGGTTATTCGAGAGCAGAATTTAGTTAAATCCTGCACTAGGGGACATAAGGGGTGTTGTATAGGGCTTACTCGAGAGCAGAATATAGTTTAATCCGGTACTATTTGACGGAAAGGATGTTGTATAGGGTTATTCTAAAACAGATTATAGTTAAATCCGGTACTAGGGGATGTAAGTGGTGTTGCAAAGGGCTTATTCGAGAGCAGAATATAATTTAAACCTGTACTAGGGGACGTAAGAGGTGTTGCATAGAGGTTATTCGAGAGCAGAATATAGTTTATTCCGGTACTTGGGGACGTTAGGGGTGTTGCATAGGGGTTATTCGAAAGCAGAATATAGTTTAATCCGGTTCTAGGGGACGTAAGGGGTGTTGCATAGGGGTTGTTTGAAAGCAGAATATAGTTTTGTCCGGTACTAGGGGGCGTTAGGGGTGTTGCATAAGGGTTTATTCGAGAGCAGAATTTAGCTAAATCCTGCACTAGGGGACATAAGGGGTGTTGTATAGGGCTTACTCGAGAGCAGAATATAGTTTAATCCGGTACTATTTGACGTAAAGGATGTTGTATAGGGTTATTCTAAAACAGATTATAGTTAAATCCGGTACTAGGGGATGTAAGGGGTGTTGCAAAGGGCTTATTCGAGAGCAGAATATAATTTAAACCTGTACTAGGGGACGTAAGAGGTGTTGCATAGAGGTTATTCGAGAGCAGAATATAGTTTAATCCGGTACTAGGGGACGTAAGGGATGTTGCATAGGGGTTATTCGAGAGCAGAATATAGTTAAATTTGGTACTAGGGGACGTAAGTGGTGTTGCATAGGTATTATTCGAGAGAAGAATATCGTTTTTTCCGGTACTATAGGGCGTAAGGGGTGTGGCATAGTGGTTATTTGAGAGCAGAATATAGTTTGATCCGGAACTTGTGGTCATAAAGGTTGTTGCATAGTGGTTATTCGAGAGCAGACAACAGTTTAATCCAGTACTATGGGACGTAAGGGGTGTTGCATAAGGCATATTCGAGAGCAGAATATAATTTAATCCGGTACTAGAGGACGTAAGAGGTGTTGCATAGGGGTTATTCGAGAGCAAAATATAGTTTAATCTGGTATAAAGGAATGTAAGGGGTGTTGCATAAGGTTAATTGAGAGCAGAATATAGTTTAATCCGGTACCAGTGGGCGTTAGGAGTGTTGCATAGGGGTAATTCGAAAAAAATATAATTGTAGTTTAATCCGGTACTAGGGGACGTGAGGGGTTGCATAGAGGTTATTCGAGAGCAGAATATAGTTTAAATTTGTATTAGGGGACGTGAATAGTTGCATAGAGGTTATTCGAGGGCAGAATATACTTTTATCTGGTACTAGGGGACGTTAGGGGTGTTGGTTAGGGGTTATTCGAGATCAGAATATACGTGAAGTTTAATCCGGTACTAGGTGACGTGAGGGATGTTGCATAGAGGTTGTTCGAGAGCAGAATATAGTTTAATCGGGTAGTAGGGGACGTGAGAGGTGTTGCGTAGGGGTCATTCGAAAACAGAATATAGGTTAATCCGGTAATAAATGGTGTTAGGGGTATTGCATATCTTATAACATCCTTTTAAATATGTTCAATAAAAATGAATCTGCTGTTTACTTCATTAGATCATATTCTAATCTTTGCTTTCAATGGATCCTTAAACTGGACATTATTTCATATAAATCAAATGCGTTATCATTGTGTTTGATAAATTTAAGTGAATATTTACTTCCTCACAGATCTGCCAAGTCTGGGGACAGTTATTAATATTTTATACGTTTAATGTTGTATATGGATGTCTCTTAAAGTAATATGGATTTAGTTTTCAAAAATATCTGTCATTGCATCAACAGGCTGGGAAACGTTCTTTTACCATTGTGTGTGGCATCAAATAAATTATCTAATCCAAATTTTTAGTTAAAAATCAATTGTTACACCTAGAAACTTGAAATGACTATTTCGTTATCATTTCTATCCAATTCTAAACTAATATTTCCTGTCTTAGTTTAAGTTTTAATTACCTGAAACAAAGATTTGTCCAGATTGCGTGAATTGATAATGAAAAAGTTATGACGATATAATTTTAATAGAAAATGGCACAGAAAATATTATCTTAATGCCAGTTGTGTTCCTTTCTTGATCAAATGTAAGAATGTTGGATAATTAATGTAAATAATTGTGTTTGTGTTGTTTTACAGCAATCCATGTGGGTAATTAAATTTCATTGCGTGCAATACATACTAACAAGGCATCACATGACTGAAGATGTATCACGTAATCATTTGTCAGCCATATTGATACATTTGTTTACTGCACAGAAAGGCTAGATACTCATTTTAAAGGCCCACTGCCACACCTTCATCCTTCCAATGTATTTTTTACATTCCATTGGATTGCTATTTTTTAAAGTTTCAGGAATGTCAACCTGTTTGAATCATGCTTGCTGTTTGTATCGTTGGGTTATTTCCAATTTCAAATGCAAAAACCAACGACTTTTAATGTAACATTTGCTTTTTATATATTTTCGTTATGCTTTGTTATTTGCTTGATTTATCTTTAATATTGTTTGGCAGAAATTTGTCAACCTTTTTCAATAGGAACAGTCTATTGAATAGTTGAAAAGATGTTAGTGACCTACTTGTTAAATGGTCAGCATACTTTTGTATTGATCCGGTATCAGATGTCATTTGGTTGTCTATTGCATAATGTTCAGTGTGACATTCACATATTACATTATACATTATAATGAGTTGTTTTTAATGATTATAATGTTGCGTCATTCTATAAAAAAATAAATAACATATTCGCATATACTTGAGTTGTGCATTTTTTAATTCCTATATCGTAACAAGCTTCAATGATGTAGCGCGGTGATTATTTCTATCCAATTATTATTCAAGCTGACACAAAGGCATTATTCTGAATTTTAGTTGTGGTTTTATGTAAAGCATTTATGTTTTGTTAATAATTAGGATTTTGTGTATGTATTTGTGTGTGCTAGGTATATATTTCCACACTGCCTTAACTGGATATTAAGTTCCGTTTATAGTTTTAATGAATATGTATTGTCTAAGCTATGTCAAATTACCAGAGAGAAATGAACAATATAAATACACCATAAAGCTGATTATCAAAACAACAGTATTTTATTTAATTCATTGTAAACAAGTTTTACAAAGTATACAATCTTGATATATACCTGATTAAAATCAGTATAAAATAATGTCGTTCAAATTCTGTTCAATGTCTAAGGTATGTTTGCATTTTATTTTCTGAACTGAGGACAAATTGTTATTAGTGAAATTAGATAAATGAAATAGTAAGCTTTCTTTTTCTTTAAGATATTATATAAGGTCGTTTTTAAGAACATTTAAAAGACGTTTTAGAAAATAAAAAACTAACTCCATTAAAACTTACTAAGACATTGTTACTATATCATTAAATACTATTATATTTGTAGAATAATTGTCACTGAAAAGTTAATTTAAATTTACTTCTTACAAAATTAGTTCCGCTTTTAACATGCACTTTGTCCACACTTAAATTATTTTTCTCATATGACGTCACATTTTACATACAATGAAGCAAATATCGGATAGTACAATGTTTATCTTTGCATTCTTAGGCCTATGCTATATCATATTCGTTTCACGGTGTAGGATGTTAGTTTTGACAATGCAGTGTTGTTTTGTAGAAGGTTGTTGTTGTTTTTCTTCATCTTCTTTATGGTGTTTAGCGTCGCTTTCAACAGTTTTCGGTCATATCGCAACGGTGGTTACTTGAGACAGTATTCTGAGCGCTACCACACTGGAATATCATGCCTCAGACACATGGTATGACCCAGTCACATTATATTGACACAGGGCCGACCATACCTATAATTTCAAACGCTGAGCGTCAAGTTTGGAAGCTTCTAGTACGAATTTTCAAATCATTGATATGACCCGGCCGGGGGTCGAACCCACCACCTTCGGTATGCACAAGCTCTACCACTAGACCACGCTGCAGTCGTTTTGTAGTAGAAAATAGGTTTAGTATACATATTTTAAATACTAAAACCAACGTTAAAGACTTCAAACATATTAAAACAATTAGTCTGGCAGTAAGGTTATTATTGATTGTCCGAATAATTACACAGAAATGTGTGTTCGAGGTATATCCGATATGAATCAATAGAAGTTCCATGCATAATAAATAGTTTGATTTGGTCATTATTTTAAACAGAACAGTTTGCAATGTTAACAATAATATCAAACACATACATAAAATGTGGTGTGTGCTTTCTAAAACAAATGACATTCATAAAATTATGATGCTTTGTTAGTATTAAACATGTGTTTGTGAAGAAAAAAATATGAATGTTAATGGGAGACTTAATTTGTTATGTGTTATTGAGTCTGGTCTTTCCGAAAAAATATCAGAAATCTTCATTCGTGTTAAGCGACTGTAATAACATGTGATAAAAGGATCCTTACAATCAAAGAACGAGTCA
The DNA here is from genome assembly GCA_029582155.1 of Panopea generosa. Lineage (NCBI taxonomy): Eukaryota > Metazoa > Mollusca > Bivalvia > Adapedonta > Hiatellidae > Panopea > Panopea generosa. The sequence goes on from CM055898.1 coordinate 25,995,880, forward strand.
AAGAACGCCTCCAAGAATTGACACGTTTTGAGCTCGAGTTTATAAGAAAAGGAAAGCTATTGTTCTCGCCATGGCGTTTTTTTTTAAATAGTTAAAACGGTTTACAAAATAATCAAATATTAAAAACATATATCTGATTACGTTGACTTAGTCCTTTGTTTACTTTTGATATTAGTTTAGTGTAATATCACTTCCGAATCACCGCTCGGTGTTTTTCGTACAACTCGGCTCTCGTACGTAAACTGTCGAGCTACTTTCCGATTTGACTGAACAGATATGTCATGGTTAAATGACGTTTTTTGAGACGTTATGTCATATGATAACTGACGGAAACTAATATGCGCGATTTTGTCTTGTTCCTTATAGAAATTATCTGAAAAAGAAATGGTTAATTTACCATTGTTTGAGTTATGTGATAAAAAAGAATCTTACATTCGTGCTCACTTCTTATTGAATTTATATATTTTACCAAATCGATTAATAAATTCAATATTATATGAGCACTCATGAAATATCTTCTATTTACAATCAACAACTAAATGAAAAACTTAATGCTAATACCAACATAAAAATGAACCATTGAAATATGCAACAATTAATATGGGCGAAACTCTTTCTTAAAATTATTTATTCTGAGAATGCCTCGTTACACAATAGTTTTGGTCAAATTTAAACACGTTTTTATTAATATAAACTTTCCCGTAGAACTCGATTTAAAAATTATTACATTCGGTAATCTTTTTAAACACAAAAAAACATGTTTTTAACTTCATTTATTATTTATATACTACAGACTGTCAGCGGAGTCTCTTTCTTTTCTTCTATTGAACTAATACTCTCTTTTTTATTTGAAATATTCTGAATAAACCATTATTTCTTTTATCAATTTTTCCACATTTTGCCAAATCGAAATTATTACGGAACAAAATGATAAAATCCATATTATATGTAAAATAACTGTTATGGAAGCAGATTTACACAAGCTTCTAAAGCTTTTTTTCTGTATCCTTTCCACACATTTCGTTAAACATATGACTTTATGCTTTATTGTTAAATGTATGCTTAATATATGTACTTATGTGAATAAAGTATTGCTTAAACTAAAGACACTTGATAGTCGTATGATCCTTGGATATTCTAATCAGATTCCTGCTTCCTCATATAATTGAATTTAATTTTGTTTTATGCTAAGACACAAACTTTAAAATAGGATCGGCCGCAATGAGGTAATGGATATAATTGATATCATACGATACTCTATTTATAAATCCACGGCCAAATGACATTGACTATTCCATGAAATACCCAGTGACACATCCCCAGGAAGTAAAGTAATTAGTAAATAACACATTAGATATACCCCGCGTTATCAATATTGATCATGTGTATATTCTTCTGTCAATTGTATCATTTAGTTTAAACGAAAACAAAGTATGTTTGCTCAAGGACACAATACTTAGCCGTGGGGGAGGATCGAACCCATACTTTCAGATCATGGGTACGATGCTCTGCTACGTGACCAGTGTATAATTTTACTGTACAAAGTATGTCAATGCACATAAAAAATATGTTTGATGAACTATAGTTTTTCTAAACTAGTTTTTTACTAAACTAATAGCATGTAACAGGCAGGTGCTACATTTATAATGCTCAAATGGTTTCCTAGCGTGTCAGCTCTCTAAATAATAAGGAGATGTTACACATGATAAGAATAAAAAAAGTCACTGCAATGTAAAGTCCTGACAAAGATGAAGAAAAGGGGAAGTATATTTTTACTACTACCTCATTTATCTGTAGGTCCGGAAATGATAGTGGAGGGAGTCCTAAACCCTGGTGAAATACTAACTGATAAGTACGCTAGTAAAGCTTTGCTTTTCTTGGATTTTACCTAATTAATGGACTGTGCTATTGGAGATAACGGTCCCATTTTTTGAAACCTGTCATAAAGGAATGCTAGACTCTCGACTTTACAACGACAAAATGCAGCACAATCCAGAAATATTGCTAAATAGTATTATTGGGCGCCACCTCATTGCGGTGCCCAGTGGGAACGCTTCTAGAATTTGAACATGGGGTTGCGTAACTGTATTGGGTGGCATTTGTACGAATTCTTTAACCAGGATAAACAAAATATAGTATTATAAATTTGTTGGAAAAATTCCCAACAAAGTTTTGCACAAAATTTAAAGCAACTAATCAATGGTGCTGACCCCGTCAGGTGATGTTTACATTTATGCAAACGGGTTCCACAACAGACAGCGATATAATCAGCCAATCAAATGTGCTAATCTTGCCACGTGATGTTTACAATTTTTTACATGCTGACACGCTAGCAGAAAAACGCGTGGAAAGAAAGCAAAGATGGTTTTATGCAATTTCCACCATGGGTGTGAAATATTTTCGCCTTTTAATGGTTTGCAATATACAGCTATGTCGTTAACTGCGTTGTTTGCCTATATCAGCTCGGTAATGTCGATATAGCCATTCAATGTAGGCTAAGCAGATTGAGACGTAGTTTTGCGGTAATAAATGAAGGTAGTGGTCGAGGTGACAGGAATGTGACTTCACAGGGAAATGGGATTAAAATAGGTGATAGATATGTTTAACCTGAAAATGTAGCTAGTAGAGCAACTGGTCAAAATAAAGTTGCCTATTCAAATCATACTTTGAACAAAGTAAAAAACGCAAATAAGAGCACGTAGAAGTAAATTTCCTGCTTTGACATGTGAAATCGAGTCACCAAGTGAAAGTTCACATGCTAAAATGAACATTTTGACTAATGAAACTATTTTCGATGTTGGTTTAGTCCGTGAAACGATCTAAATTTCATCAATTACACAAGTGACCAAAACCATGTACATGATTATGAAAATGGTATACGGAAGAAACATAGTGTAAACAATTATAGTGTTATTTATATATAGGTAAATATGTGTTGGTGAAGAAACTTATAATAGTTAGTTGGAGACGTCATTTTGCTATATGTTCTGATAAAATATAAGCAGTCCTCATTCTTGTTGAGCGACTAGAAATTTGTTTTTAATTGTTCAATATTTACTTAATGGAAACTAACTGGCTTAGTGTTAAACGTCATTTTACTGACAGTTTATGTAACTCTGGGCGGAGCTACGATGTCTGTGCAATGTCATTCAGTCTTGGGCAGCGATGTGTAATATAAACATTTAGTAAATATTTTTTTTTATTATAAATTGCCATATGTTGCATGTCTCTTAATTTACTTGATAAACATATTTGGTCAGTGCGAATATCAGTTCTGATTATGCAAATAAAGATAACTGTAATATTTGCAAGGCATGACAACGCCCATGATTTAATATTCAAACGCTTGATATATCGCGCTTGCCAAAACATCTCGTGAACATTGCATGCACATCATATGCGCGTTTCACTATTTATTTCTCAAGTAATCTATTTGTTATTTTCTATCATTGTAATAATGTAACTAATAGTAAGATGTTTGTTAAACCAAACTTAATAAAATAATGTTTAGATTGAAAGAGATTATTTAAAAAAATAAAATAAATGTTTATTTTGAATTATGATTTATTTAAATAAAATATACTTGTTAATTTATATTTCTTTCATATATATATATATATATATATATATATATTAAAGATCAATAAAAAAAGACGGCATGAACATCACATCAACGATTCACTATTTATTTCTCAGGGCTTCACAAAGCGAAAAGAATGTAAAGACGAAAAGATAAGGAAGCAGGTCGGTTTGCCCCACAGTAACCGCACCGATATGTTAATCAAGAGCTTAATAAATAAGAATAACAACATATACTTTATTGTACCAGTCGTAGAGATGCTGTTTACAAATGTATTGTAACAGATGACTAGATATCAAATATTAAGAACGAACTTCTTAATAATTAAATTATTTTTTAGGCTGTTTTAAGAAATAAGAGCGACAAAATTTTGAAAATTGAAGTGATTCCATTGACTGTCAAATGAGGACAAACACTTATTAAAAGTTGATTCCTTTGATTGCCTCATTTCTGTATGATGTTTCGAAATCTCACTTCCTCAAGTATTTATCCATAATCTCAAGTGTATCAGACAAATTAAAAACCAAACTTAGTTACGAGCATATAAATATTATAAACACAAATGACATGATATATAAATTAAAATAAACAAAACATGTAAATAAACTGTTTTATCACATAACTTCCGGTGCATGAGTGCAATAAACCCATGACATATTTTTGATATTAACCTAGTTTAATATCACTTCAGAATCACCGTTTAACGTTTTTCGTATAACTCGGATTTTTCATGGTAAAATTATGTTATTTTGAGACGTTATGTCATATCATGACTAATATGCACGATTGTTTCTTGTTCCTAATAGAGATGATCTGAAAAATAATGGTGAATGTACCATATTTTGAATTATGTGATAAAATCGTATCTTACTTTCGTGTTATTTTATTATTAAATTTATATAATTCTTTGGCAAAAAAGGATATGATGCTCGGCACAGCCTCGAACAATATATTTTACCAACTCAGTTAATAAATTCAATATTAAATGAACATTCACATTAGAACCTTTATTTACAATCAACAACTATTTATTGAAAAACATAAACATAGTACCCAACATAAAAATGGAAGAAACTCTATGAAACAATAAAGCCACACGGGAAACTCTGCTTGGACAAAATTATTTTCTTTCCAAATTTGATTAAAGTGTCTCAGAAAGCCCATATCGAAACAAATGCTAATATTTAAATTCCCACAGCAATCGGTCTAAATGAACTATATAGATTTACTGCATTTCATTTCCCAATGAAAAGCACTTGCAGCTGGGCGGAGCTAAAAGGACCAGTTTGCATTTCATTGGTTGCACGATTTTGTTTTGCTGGTGGGATGTCATGTTGCCGTTAGTTTCACTAGAAACGCGTGCACTTATTCGGTATGTTGACAACGTCGCCGTCGCATTCATGACATCGGCTTTGCGGCTTAATGCGTATAATTTTCTTTTTAAATATAAAAATTACAAAACATAACGTAATAATTTTATCTAAAATAGCTGTAGAATATAACGGAAATATAAGGATTAAAAGCCGAATTTTGAGTTTTTTCTTCGGGTGATGAAAAACATTAGACCAGTTTAATGTTGTCGAGAAGCCATTCGGGCTTCACGGACATTAAACAGGCCTAATGTTTTTCACCACCCGATGAAAACTCAAAATTCGGCTTTTAATCCTTAATTGGAATTTAACTTAAAGGCAGTTTATCAGGAAAAACACGCTACACATATCTTAAAATATATATTATATATTTAAAATGAATAAAAAGCATCTCATTATCATAAATTAATAAAATCCGAATAGTTTATCCATAAATCATGACACAATCGATGTTTAAATCGGAGTGGTCAACTTTAAACGAATTCCCCATCCTAGATGAAATAAATCACAATAAAATCATGTGACTCATTTAATACGTCACAAAATATGGTGCAATTTTAAGCGGGAAATCAATTTTAGGCCTAGTCACGTAGCCTATGTTAAGAAATCCCTTTTCAATATTTTATTTTGACATGTTTAAATAGAAATCATGTTGGTATTACCGGATCATTGATATTATTATGGAAAAAATGTTCTAACCAATTTGAAATTTTGAAAAATCCTGATAAACTCCCTTTAAAGTTGTATTCAGTATCAAAGACAAATATCATAGAGACAATTGCCTCAACCTATAAATTATATTGTGATAAAATTTCTGGTGTAAATCGGTTTTGACGTATGAACAATTGCGGACAGTATCAAGCTACTTCGTTTAGCATGTACGATTTCAACATTATTCATTACGTTATCTCTCCTTTTAATTAAACATAAGCTTAAAGAATTATTTCAGAAAAGGTTCGCCAGAGAAAACACTTCATTTCCGATTTGAAATTTCAGCCGTACATTTGTTATAAATGCTAAAATTAACAGATTATAAACGTAGACTTGCCAAGATAATTGTGAATCGTTACATTTTTTTTTTAAATAACATTTTCATTCGATGATTTTATAATACTGTTTTAGACGGTTTGTAGTTATTTCTATGGATACAAACTGTGCATAACTTGTCACAGTAAGTTACTATGGTTCCATCAGCGAAATCGTGAGCACTTCCGGCTTGGACCATGAATTAGATTCTTCCGCATTATTTCAAAGGCTGTATCAACCATACATGCATACTACGTCTTAGACATTGCAATCAAATTTCTACTTCATTATACGGTTGAATTTAATTATGTTTAATGGTAGGACACAAACTTTAAAATATAGGCGGTCTTAATGAGGTAAAAGCTATAAACGATATCATACGATACACTAGTTATAAATCTACGTCCAAATAGCATTGAATATCCTATGAAATACTCAGTGACACTTCACCATTAAGTCAAATAAATCGTAAATAAAACATTAGAAATACCCCGCGTTGTCAATATTGATCTTGTGTGCATTCTTCTGTCAATGGTATAATTTATAACTTATTTATTTTACTTCGATTGCGAGACATGTTATTACAAAGTATTTCTATACCCAGTAATAAGCAAATGCGTAAAAGTGGCTATGCTCAAAGAATCCACGACCCTCCGATCATGGGTTCGATACTCTACCACTGGACCATGCGCTTCACTGGTATAATTTCACTATACACAATATATCAATGCACATAAAAGAGATGTTTGGTGAGCTATATTTATTCTAAACAAATTTTACATCCACTGTAAAATCAACAAATGTTCTTCTTGGGTAGAACCTGTACTAAGCATGTCCTGTTTCCGTAGAGGATTAAACACACAACCTTCTGATCCCGAGTCCGATGCTCCACACACACTTTAAACATATATTTTTCAATTTTAAATGTCGCATATTCGTAAACACATTTATTTTTATATAGGTTTTGTCACTTACTAATAAACAACCGATCTTTCGATGTATTTATGTAAATGCTACATTTATATTGCTCAAATAGTTTTATAGTAGATGAGCACTCCAAATAATGAGGAGATATAACACGCTGTCTTCCTGCTGTTCAATGTAATCAAGTTTAATGTCAATTGGTGCAGCAGCGCTAAATGTTAAAATTCCACTAAATATTGAAACTTATTGTAAATGTATAAAGTTAAATGTTAAATGTTAAATTTCCATTAAATGATAAAATCTTGTATCCCTTATGTAAAGATTTTTATGACAATGGTGTTATTTTATTCGCATCCTAGGTACGGATGTATAAAATTAACTTTAAGTAGACATTCACCATTTTAACCCCAAATTGCAAGTCGCTACCTAGAAATGCCGTGTAAATGCAATGTAAAACTATTTTTAGCTTAATCGCCAAGATACTTAAGTGGTAATATCTCGTATAGATTTACATGCATGTGTCAATATTGTCAACTATATATTTTTAAATATGGTTTAACGCCATTTTCACCGATTTATCGGTTAAATATGGTTTATAGTTTTATTGCTGGAGAAATATCTCAGATGTATATAAATGACTCCGCGTAGAACCACCATCCTTTGCGAGAAACTGGTAAATTTTTCTCAAAAAGTTTAGCTCAGTCGGTAGCGCATCTTATTATCAATAGAGAGGTCACTTTACAGGTTTATTTGGTAGATCTATTAAAAACATGCTGCTCTGTCTCTTCACGTCTCACACACCAATTAATTTTGTACTGTTCCACATATAGAGACATGCACTTCTGGAACACTGGATACATACCCAATGGTTCTAAAAGTGCCTTATTTCCATAGATAGTCCTCTGTTGGTCCAAATATGCAGAAAAACACATGGGGTTGACCAGGCTTCTGTTTCACCAACATTTTACTTAATTACCTAAAAACTTAACTTAGTTTTGACTGGTTATTTATCTATTATATAATCAATATCATTGACACAATATGCAGTTTAACTGGAACCAATCTAAAATCATGATCACGTGGCTGCTTTTCTTAGATTTAAGTTTTTAAGTATTTAAGTATATGTTGGTGAAACAGGAGCCAGGTTGCTTTTTCACAATTTTGATGGTTTGATGGCACCCCTTCATTTTTGACAATTCTGCCCATTTGTTGCAGTGTATCACTACGCATATTTAAACTGTTATAGCATCATCAAACAGTTCCCAATGTCACCCAAACTTTGCAGAAATCATGAAAATGATCCAATGTTTCCCATATGCGCAAAGAAATATGACATTTTATGCGCTTTTAACAATAAAAAAATCCTACCGCTTTACACAGCTCTAATTTCTTTGGCGTAATAATCTTCCGCTACCGTCATGTAAGGGAGGTAATTCTTCAGTGTGACCTGCTGTTTTGGTACCTACAGGCTGATTTGATACGTACAGGCTGATCTGGCTCTACAGGCAGATTTGGTAGCTACAGGCTGACCTGTTACCTGATCTGGTTCTTTTTTGTTTATTTCGAGTGCACACGTATTTCAAAATTTCTTGCAAAGCATGTATAATTGCTTATATTTGATTTGTCTGGTTGTCATGACCTTGGTTTACGCTGTCAAAGTTTTTCTGCACTCAGTGGAAAATATTTCTATTTTTCTACTCATTTAAAATTTGAAAGTAGCTGTTAAGTTTTTATATGACCAATAAAAACATAAAATATCAAGAGCAGTGTTTGATTGTTTGATTGGTTAGTAGGTATGTGATAAGTAATACGTAGCCATTCATCTCCCGGTAGAAATAGTTCACTTCACTTCAGCCGGCAGTGTAAGCATGTGTGCCCTGTCAACAGTGGGTACTGGTGAGATATTAGCTGACGTTATCTGTACAGTGGGAATACCAGCGACTCGCAAAGTGATATTTGTCAAAATCAAGTGACACATTTGGCAGACTATTGGTGAAAAACACATGCCTTCAAAAAGTCGTAAACATATTAGTTTTAACTGAAAGATCGATCAATTTGTCATTTTCCTCCAATACCAGATAAGATAGGGATTCCTTTAATACCATCAATATATTTTCGGGAAGCATATTTAATATTGCTATACACCGCGTAAATTGAATCTCAAGTCCACAATTTGCACCTAATATTTCACTTTTAAAAAAATGTTTTGAAAATCGGTCCTTATAGCCAGAAAAAAATCCGAAAACATCAGCAGGTAGATCAACATCTCCTCTAGCGACAGGCAAATTTTAAAAAAAATCTGGAAAAAACATTTTTTTTTTTTGCCGAAAAACAGATTCATCCCTTATTTGTAACTTATAAACAAGCATGATGACATATATATATTTCGGAGTAGCTGTATAATATGGCTTTTGACCTATATTTTTGTGTAATCTGGGAACTGAATGGGTGTGTGTTAATATACTGTGTGTTTATTAACACTGTTATAGAAGACACAATAATATCAACTATCGGATTATATTAGTTTTGGTGCCAAAAACTTGAAAGATTTATTTCAATTTATAAGTTTTTTCAATAAATTATCGTTGCAAGAGAAATCGAAAGTAAACTTTTCACCCCGTTATGCACCTCGCTGACAACCCGTTGTGCGCCTCGCTAACCCTAGCCGAATGTCTTCCAAAGCTTGCCGGAGAACGCCGAGTAATAATGACTGTTTTACATATTAATTTAAAGCAAATTTGTAGTCTATAATTATACTTTAATATATAACTAAAATAGATTTCTTTAATATTCCAAAGATGATCAATGTTAAAGAAAATATAACTTAATACTTTGGAACTATTTTATATCGTACTGATGTATTCATTGTTTCGGTTGTACTGCAGTCTCACTCCCGCATTCCGAAAACCTTTTCTTCCACCAACTTGAGCTTACATCGTCCACCAACTTGATTTGTTCCGCCCATGCATACAAACTCCGGCTCTTAATTCAATATTATATAACTGTAATTTAGACATTGATTGACAAGAATGCCTGAATTATTTGGTTGTTACATCAGCCTAGTTAAAGCAGTTTTAATTTTGTTTTATTGATATTATTTTACATTTTGATAATTAAACCCAGGTTAATAATTCTCATATTCCAGCCGATGTATGTTTTTATTCCATATGCGTAGGGGCGGTCCCTCGGTATTTCAATTATTGGGAATGGTGTTGCGTTCTAAAGAGTTTTTATAATAAAAAAATGGCTGTCATTCAATCCAATTTATACTTTTTATTAATGTTTTAATTTAGAAAAAATATAGTTTGTATCAAAATACTTCCCCAGGTTTTGTGAGGGGGTATCTTCTGCCAGTGAGGAAACTTTGATATTTCAAAAATCAAATGTTGTATTCCAGTTTAAGTAGGGAATAGTTATTATTTATCCAAGATATTTTAATAATGTTATTAAAAACACACACAAGACAATACTTAACTATCAGATGTATTTAAAAATGGAACCTCCACTTGAAATCAAACCCAGTCTTTATAAGCTAGCCAAAACGTGGGAAGAGTGTATGTAGGGGGCAGCCTAATAATAGCTTTTACTTTCGATTTTTATTGTGGAAAAGTTGATATCTAAATAGTTAAATAGTATATATTTAGCTTATAATACGAGTAAAAAAAACAAAATAATAATACAGAAATAATAAATCTACTAATTTCAAAACGCGTTTCTCGCAATCTGATTGATTTATTTAAGTCGAGCACATAGATTCACCATCGTCGAGTGATTTGCTTGATGGCAGGGATAATTGTTTTGCCCATATTCCTGCGCAGAGATTGGCGGGTTATAATCTATAGCTTAATTTAAATATTTGCAAATTGATCATGTTAACCATTGTTACAGAAATGTTTCTTAGATATATATCCACATATATTCAGTCTATTAGACTAAGTAAATTTAATTTCGCACTTGACTGTGGTGTTATGTTCTGTTTAATGTTGTTTACATACGGCAAACAACATTCATTACTTCTACGCCGATTATCTTTTTTAAAGATATTTCTTGTTTCTGATATTGTTTGTTATAGTGCATCATCTTAAAAAGAAATAAGCAATTCTCCGCTTTAGAACTGTTTAATTATTGAATTAGTGTAAAATTGCAATATTTGCGGTCAAATATGTAATCGTAGCAATTTATGAAAATCACTGTATGGAAGGTAATCCAAAATAGCATAATGCTTTATTCTGTTTAAGATATTTTATCTTTTGTTACAGGGATGACAACACTATTTTGTTAGATATATATTTTCTGTAGCAAATAAAACATGATTCATATCTTGCACCCCATTGCACTTTGCTGACTTTTCTTCGATAAAAAAACGGTGTAGTTAAAAAAATAGTCGTTGCAAACAGAACAAGCATGGTGACCTTTATTTTTCTAATATTTTAAGCTTGTCTTACTTTAACGTACTTGTGTGCAAAATTTAAAAGAATCCCCGCGTTAGAAGTAAATCAAAGAAATGTCTAAGTCAGATATGGACACATTCGGCTTATTGGTTCTTGGGAAGAAGTGTTAACAGTTTTAGAGCCCCTGTTGCCCCTTATGGATATTCAATCCCCTTTAAGGGCTCATATCTTAACTGTTGTGACTAAGCTTACCAAGTGTCTCAAAATAATAAAAATAATTCCTAAAATAGAAACAAGAGAAATTCCTGTTTTCCAACAGGATTTATATGTACAAATCAAAGTCCCCTTACTGATCCTCAATTGTCTCTTTATTTACACAAGCTTGAAACTTCTACTCATAGCGACCATTTAAACCTACGAAAGAATCCTAGTGACAAGTAAAACATATCTTGCTTTCGTTTACTTCTCATACCTACGCGATAGACAATTGTACGTCCTTTTTATATGCTTGAGGTAAAAAAGTCATATGTTTTATTATGTCGTAATTATTATTATATATTACGTAAATAATGTAATTAAACGTCTTAAAAGCGGTCGTTGTAAAATCTATAATGATAAATTAAGTTAAAATAACTATTCAATATGTTTGGTATGCAAGAAAAATAATTATTTATGGCTTTTTCGGTTTAGATAGAGAATTAAGTAATTTTCTATCCGAACCTCAAACCCATGTAAAATTCGTAGGAGATTATAGAACGTAAATACTTTTTCTATCTCCGACGTAGAGCTTTTTATCTCCTACTTGGGATTTTTTATCTCGTAAAAAGGTATGACTCACCAGTTCTTGGGAAGAAGAAATTTCACAATATGGTCCCTTTTCTAAACCGTTATGAATGAACAATGCTCCTGATACCGAAAATAATTCCTAATTTTATGAAAAAAATATAATTTTCTTTTTTCTCATAGTATACATGTACCTTTGTTAAAACCGAAGTCCCTTTGGACCGAATGGATACTAACCCCTTTGTTTAAATAAACTTAAAACCCATACTCATACGGATTAATTATTATCAAATTTGGCTGGCTCATCACTTTTCGAAAAGAAAATATTAAAATTTTGCAATTTTATCTGATTTTTGGCCTCAGATGGTCTATATTAGATATTAAATCCTGACAAAAATAAAGTATTCAAAAATTGACGACGTTGTCGGAGTGAAATGAATGGAGACAACCTTGTGTGTATGTGTAAAGGACATCTAAATTAAGAAGTACACGGCTTCCATAAAACAACGATTGCGCAATTACCTAAAATAAAAACCACTGAACAAACATGCTATAAATTAAATCTTACTTCATTCGCACTTAACGAACGTCGTGAAGGTAAGGTAGATAACAAATAATCTCTATGAGATTAGTACGATGTTCCTTTTAGCAATCGTGATATTGATTTGTGAAGAAATATAAGATATGACAATAAAGTACGATTACACGATGGTGATTACACGCCAATACAATATCACGATGATGTTAACACGCCAGTACAATATCACGATGATGATAACACGTCAGTACAATAACACGATGGTGATAACACGCCAGTACAATAACACAATAATGATAACAAGCCAGTTAAACAACACGATGGTGATAACACGCCAGTACAATAACACAATGATGATAACACGCCAGTACAATAGCACGATGATGATAACACGCCAGTACAATAGCACAATGGTGATAACACGCCAGTACAATAACACAATGATGATAACACGCCAGGAAAATAACACGATGGTGATAACACGCCAGTACAATAACACGATGGTGATAACACACCAGTACAATAACACAATGATGATAACACGCCAGTACAATAACACGGTGATGATAACACGCCAGTACCATAACACAATGATGATAACACGCCAGTAAAATAACACGATGGTGATAGCACGCCAGGACAATGACACAATGATGATAACACGCCAGTACAATGACACGATGATGATAACACGCCAGTACAATAAAAAACGATGATGATAACACGCAAGTAGAATAACACGATGATGATAACACGCCAATACAATAACACAAATTGAATGATGATAACACGCCAGTACAATAACACGATGGTGTTAACATGCCAGTACAATAACACGATGGTGATAACACGCCAGAACAATAACACAATGATGATAACATGCCATTAAAACAACACGATGGTGATAACACGCCAGTACAATAACACGATGGTGATAACACGCCAGTACAATAACACAATGATGATAACACGCCAGTACAATAACACGGTGGTGATAACATGCCATAACAATAACACAATGGTGATAACACGCCAGTACAATAACACAATCGTGATAACACGCCAGGACAATAACACGATGATGATAACACGCCAGTACAAAACACGATGATGATAACGCATCAGTACAATAACACAATGGTGATAACACGCCAATACAAAAACACAATTTTGATAACACGCCAGTACAATAACACAATGGTGATTACACGCCAGTACAATAACACGCAAGTACAATAACACTATGGTGATCACACGCCAGTACGATAACACGATGATGAAAACACTCCATTGCAATAACACGATGGTGATAAAACACCAGTTCAATAACACGATGATGATAACACGCCAGTACAATAACACGATGATGATAACACGCCAATACAATAACACGATGGCGATAATACGCCAATACAATAACACGATGATGATAACACGCCAGTACAATAACACAATGGTGATAACACACCAATACAATAACACGATGGTGATACCACCCCAGAACAATAAAACGATGTTATTGATGGCGTAATTACACGATGGCGATGGAGTGATAACATGATGGCGATGGAGCGGCTGCACGATAACGAATATGCGACAACACGATAGCAATATAGCACTGTCCCAATATGATGCTACGACAGTATAATGACGAAGACGCAATATATTCATTATTATCGTGCTAGCGTGACATCGCCAACGTGCGACAATAGCATCGCCCTCTCGTCCGTTGTCATTGACATTATTGAAATATATGTAATTATAATTAGTTGTATTTGTATTTTCAAAGAAAAAGATTATATCTCTATTGGAACCCACGACCAACACCATCCAAACTCAGAACCGTTATATTTAAACGTTTTTACTGACAAAGCCACATGTAGAAAAGTATCAATAAATAGTAAGTTTCTATGCACTTGACTGGTTATCTCAAATGCATCACGCTGTTTGCTATTTTTCTGAAATAATTGATTTAATCAAATACGTTTCAATTATTTCTTCAAATAACGCTACCGAACAACACCTTTTTTCTGTTGAAAAGTTTTTCACGACATTAAGGATTTGCGTAATGAACCGCGTGTTACGTAATGGTCGTTAAGATTGTTGTGATAAATAAAAAACAGCCGCTTTCAACCGAAAATTATGTCACTTTCTTCAGCGAATAGACCTAATGTCTGGCCGTTCGCGCCGATTTTAAACTTTTAGATGTTACACCGGGACATAGGGCAATGACGTTAAATGTGACTTATTGTCAAATTAAAATATATATATCAAGTCAACATCATAGGTTTTAACAGTGAACTGAATCAATCGTTTTACAACATTTATTTTGATATATGTTAAGTATAATTCCAAAAACTAGTCGGTGACAGTTTTATATGTTGCGGGTACTTGTTTTATAACGCAAATACGATTACTGTGCGCGAATTCTATACTTTTTTGAAAACACTTCAATAATATTTACGAGACAGCACGAATGTCGATCACACTTTCCGACATTTGAAGATCTGAATTGCGTTACAGCTTATCTTTGCTATGTTTTAACATGAATTGAACATTCTTTCAATATTTTAGACCGAAGTACGCCTTTATTTGTTTATAAAATATTGCAAAAATAAATTATAGCATTAACATAGTAAGCCATTTAGTACAAGTAGTTATACACTTCTGCATTATCAATTTTCTCCCATACATATTTTGTTACATGGTTACACATGACTACACTAGAGAACCACTGGGCACAATTGATAACACTGTAGTGTAATTATTTCAGTCCATATTTTTTATATAAATTGTTTCACCAGAAATCAACTGATTTCAGATCCACGATCTTTGCGTTGCTTGTCAGTCCGATCTGGATCATGATCAATGCAAACAAATGCCCGTCACTATGGAAATGTTCAGAGACGGGCGAGCGAATGAACCTGCGTAGTTTCCAATCTGATCTATGCAGATTTACACGCTTGTTCAACACTCTTTTCTCCTTTGTATATGTTTATAATATACGGACAATTAACATACATGAACTGATAGCTTTATATGAGTAGGATCTAGCTATTATATTCTTGAAACAAAGATGTTTTTACTTCCATTTACTTTTTTTGAAGGTACCAAATTTTATTTTTATTGTTTAACACCACCACTAAAAGTAATACACATGAATACTTCAATTTTACAAACAACACATTTACTTTATTCCGTAAATACAGGTAACATCTTTGAAATTAATTTATCTTGCAATACATATGTTGTTGACTGGCCCAATATTTTACCTAAAGTGTATTTATCAATATTATGTTTTAAGTTCTGATTTGCTAAAATGTAAAGAAGCCATAAATAACCAGTCTATCTCTTACTTCAGTATTACTGATGAGTCTAATAAAGTACGTTATGCAACATATCCTGACACGTCCTGACTCATCCTGGCACAAACTATTTATGGCATGTCAAACCCGAATTTGACATTCTATTAATGGTGCAATGTTTTAAATTGAATATTCTAAATTAACATAACGACTTAAACTGGCAGTGACTGGTCCTACCTTAAAGTTGTAATGTTTTACACTCGAAGTAAATAAATTAAAATCATTTATGTCTGGCTGAAGAACTGAAACACTTAATTATAACTTTGATCTCAAAACTTACAACATAAATGACTATTCTGTAAGAGAATATGGCATATTATACCAAAAAAAGCAACTGTTTTAAACAAAACAACACTATAGCAATATAGTACAGCAAGAGATTATCATCATGCTAAGCCATTACATTTTCTGTTGTAACATGTAATTTAACTAGTTATATCTTAGTATCGTTCTTTGTACAAAGACAAACAGACTGTTGTCTAGTCCGTGTCTTTCGTAATCATGTTAGCAGGATAACAAAAGTTTATTGTTCCAATACGTGTATTCTACTCATTTCCTTTAACTTATCCATAATATTTCTACAAAAAAGAAATATTAGTAGTATTTAACATATACACAAAATGAACACAGATTTAGGTCTGAATTGTATGTTTTCAGTACGGTATATATCTGTTCTGAACTTTGTGCTACGTGTTGGGACTTTTATTATTATTGTTGTTGGTGTTTTTGTTTTGAAATAATAACTGAAATTCGATATCCGCAAACAATAGTTTTAATGAATGTATTTACATATGTATTATGGTTTAACAAAATTAACATCAACATTTGAGAAATCAAATACATATAATATAAACTAAATATGTATACACGTTATTTTACAACATGAGGGAATACTCGCTCATTGTGAGAGGTGATGATTGTACTGAAATAATTAGGTATTGTGACTTGAATTTATAAAGGTCACTTAAAATACTTCTTAAGTTATCATTAACTTCTTATCGTAGTTCTTAAAGTTGTTTGAAGTACAACTTATTTTTAGCATATTTTTTTTTAATTCAAATTATCATTCAAATCGAGTCAAGATTAAACTTGAAATTCAACAAGAAGGTTAACTTAAATTAACTTCCGCAAAATCTTAAGCTATACAAAACATTTCGCTTACCTTAAATTCGTTAACCGTAAACAAGAGTTTTACTGAAACTAAATGTCGAACTACTTTATCTATAATTGTCCCGGATATGAGCCAGGAAGTACCTATATATGACTACCGTTTTACCCAGTACCATAATATTTATGAAAATAATACGTATATTAAATAAAAACCATTTCAAAGTAAAATTGTGAAATTAAACACAGACATGTGCATTATATAGTTGCTCTATTTTGTATACATATTTTATATTTAGCAGTAGTACGTATGTTTTTTAAATTTACTTTAACATGTTTAATTGATATTTTAAACATGTAAATTATAGATTCTTTACATAAAGTTTACCTATATCGAATTCCTCTGTCGTTTATTGAATATGTGATAGCTCCATATGATCAAAATCTTATTTAGTATTGAAACATTTACTTTGAAACAAAAATAATTGATTTATTTTCGTTTGAGCAAAGCGAAATAGGGAAACATTTATACAGTTATTTCTTGCAACGAAGAGCATAAATAAATAGGAGCAGCATTATGTCAATTGCAATATGCAAAAGGAGTCAACATAACAAATCTTACACACATCTACACATTATGGTATGACAAAGCCTCAATATATCCATACATAATCAAACTAAAGAGTTAACTAATAAAACACACAGTAAAACAACAAGAGCGACGAACTAGAACTACGTGTAGCCTGAACAAGCAATGTTTGTGCAATTCTCCTAACTCAAGCATTAATTACGCTTTTAAACCTGATTAAAGTTTGGTTTCTCTATAAAATGCTACGGTAAAGAGCTCCAACTTTTGCAGCATCAAAATGGACGGAACTAACCTACCCCATCCCCATATCGTATACTTAAACGAATAAATATATGTTGACAATATCATGTAGATAAAGTGGACCTTGATTGTTAAGAATTTAAAAAAGAAAAGTTACTACTACTATAGATCTTGAATTATAAAGCTGACATTTTAGATTTTGATAAAAGTCACTTAGTACTTTGGCTCAGTATTTTTGTTATTTTTCTGATTATATATATATATATAATTATAATTATAACGGATCTCATTATTCGAGAACAGAAATAATTTAACCCGGTACTAGGGGGCGTTAGGGGTTTTGCATATATATTGGCACCCTCTTAAAAAGATTTAACAAACTGAATATGTTGTTTGCCTATTTTGATTAAAGTCTAATTTGTGCTTTCAATATATCCTTAAACCAGACATAAGTAAATGCGAAATCATTGTTTTTAATAAATCTAAGTGAATTTTCTCAAGTATGCATACTATTGTATTTACTTCCTGTCTGGGGACAGTTAATAAAATTCCATATGTTATACATTGTTTATGACTCTTTAAATTATATGTATTTAGTTTTCAAAAATATTTGTCGTTGCGTCAACAGGCTTGGAAACGTTATTTTACAAGTGCGTGTGGCATCAAATGAAATATCTAATTCAAAAGTATCCAGTTTAAATTTAATAGTTACACCTAGAAACTTGGCATGATTTAACACGTTCGTTATAATTACTATCCAATTCTAAACTAATATTTCCTATCTTAGTTTAAGTTTCTTATACCTGAACGAAATATTTATCCAAGTTGCGTGAATTGATAATTAAAAAGTTATTAGGAATAATATTGTAATAGAAAATAACACAACAATATTATCTTTAAGTAAATGGTGTTTCTTTCATGATCAAAAGTAAGAATATAGAGGCATTATTTTTAATTTTAATTGTGGTTTTATGTAAAGTATTTATGGGTTTTTCTAATAATTAGGATTTTGTGTATGTATTTGTGTGTGCTAGGTATATATTTCCACACTACCTTAACTGGATTTAAGGAAAATAAAAGGAACATGTCTAGGCTATGTCAAGTTACACCAGAGAGAAATGAACAAAGAAAAAACACTCTAAAACCGATTGCTTCTCCTTTTATCAAAACAACAGTATTTTATTTAATTCATTGCTAACACGTCTTACAACGTCTACAGTCTTGATACATACCTGATAAAAATGTCTGATCAAATTATGTCGTTCAAAGTCTGTTCAATGTATTATGTCTAAGATATTTAGGCATTTTGTTTTCTGAACTAGGTACAAATTGTTACTAATGAAATTAGATAAATAAACAATAAGCTTTGTTTACTTTTAGATGTCATATTAGACCGGTTTAGAAAATAAAATATCAACTCCATTAAAACTAACTAAGCCCTTTGATTCTTTGTAATTATATACTATTATATTTATAGAATAATTTTTGCTGAAAAGTCAATTTAAATTTACTACTTACAAAATAAGTTTTGCTTCTAGCATGCACTATATCCGCACTTAAATCATCTATCTAATATGACGGCACATTTTACCTACATAAAAGCAAATATCGGACGATACAATGTTTATATTTGCGTGTTAAGACCAATGCAATATCATATTCGTTTCGTGGTGTAGGATGTTAGTTTTGACAATGCAGTGTTGGTTTGTAGTAGGTTGTTGTTCTTGTGTGGCGTTTACCGTCGCTTTCAACAAGTTTTCCGTCATATCAGGACGGTGTCTATTTGAGACAGTATTCTGAACGCTACCACACTGGAATATCCTGCCGCATGACCCAGTCACATTATACTGACACCCGGCTGACCAGACCTATAATTTCAAATGCTGAGCGTCAAGTAAGGACGCTTCTAGCACCAATTTTTAAATCATTGATATGACCCGGCAGGGGGTCGAACTCACCACCTTCAGTATGCAATATGTTTAATATACATATTATAAATACTAAAAACAACGTTAAAGATATCAAACTTGTTAACTACATTAGTCTGGCAGTAAGGCCATTATTGATTGTTCGCATAATTACACAGAAATGTGTGTTCGAGGTATATCCAATATGCATAAATAGAAGTTCCATGCATAATAAATAGTTTGATATGGTCGTTATTTTAAACAGAGCAGTTTGCAATGTTTACAATTATATCAAACAAATACATAAGATGTGATGTGTGTTTTTCTAAAACAAACGACATTCATAAACTATGATGCTTTGTTAACAATTTTAGTATTAAACATGTGTTTGTGAAGAAAAAAATTATTATAGTTAATGGGAGACGTAATTTATTCATGTGTTATTGTGTCTGGTCTTTCCGGGAAAATATCAGAAATCGTCATTAGTGTTGAGCGACTGTAATAACATGGATAAAAGGATCCTTGCAATCAAAGAACGAGTCAAAGAACGCGTTCAAGAATTTGACACGTTTTAAGCTCGATTTAATAAAAAAAGGAAAGCTACTGTACTCGCTATGGCGTTTTTTTAATACTTAAAACGGTTAACAAAATAATCAAATATTAAAAACATATGTTGACTAAGTCTATTCCTTTGTTTATTTTTGATATTAGCCTAGTGTAATTTCATTTCTGAATCACAGCTCGGCGTTTTTTTGTACAACTCGGCTGTCGTGCGTAAACTGTCGAGCCGCTTTCCGATTTGACTGAACAGATATGTCACGGTTAAATGACGTTATTTTGAGACGTTAAGTCATATGATAACTGACGGAAACTAATATGCGTGATTTTGTCCTGTTCCTTGGAAATAATCTGAAAAATAAATGGTTAATGTACCATTGTTTGAGTTATGTTATAAAAACGAATCTTACATCAGTGCTCACTTATTTTTGATATCTTTTACCAAACCGTTTTAAAAATTCAATATTAAATGAGCACTCATGAAATTTTTTTCAATTAACAACGAAATAAAAAACTTCATGCAATTATCAAAATACAAATGAAACATCCAACAACAAAAAATGGGCGAAACTTTTTCTTTAAATTATTTATTCTGGGAATGCCTCATTACACAATATTTTTGGTCAAACTTAAACACGTAATTATTAATATGAACTTTCCCATAGAACTCGATTTAAAAATTATTACATTTGGTTTCCTTGTTTAACATAAAAAACATGCTTTCAGCTTTATTTATTGTTTCTATAACACAAACAAATGAAAGAATATCGTTCCATTCTGTGCCAGTTTTTACTGTAACCTTAAAATCCAATTGAAATAGCTCCAAACACGACAATTTCATCTGTTTTATAAATGCATGTAGATTTTTTGTATTTAATAACAGAACTGTCTCGTAATAACATACTTGAAAATCTTGATATAAACATACTTGAAAATAACGTTCCGGCAACCATAAACAGCTGAAGGACTTCACTTATCACCTCACTTTTTCTCCTTTTGTCTTCTTTTACTTCAAAGTGTATTTTTTATATAACATATAGAATAATTGCTAGACTTCATTTCTTTTATTTCATATAAATAAAAAACATGTCTTTTATATATATATATAATGATTTGTGTTTTTTTTCTACTTTTCCTAAAACGAAAAAAAAATGTATTGATATTCATGCTGTGTAATGTTAATAGAAATGTGTTTATACTCTTGTACTTTTGTTCCAATAGTTTGCAACATTTGACTGAATGAAATATATTTAGATGGATATCAAGCTCATATCTAAATTATGATAATTATGACACCAAATTGAATAAAATTTCACATTTGGCTTCACTACTACAAAAGATATTCAAAGCGGACAACCGAGATACCACTCATTTGCTTTTAGGTAGAATTACTGCCCCTTTCATACATAACGATCATTGTTAATCTAATCATTACAAATTGTAGAGTCCATTAAAGCCACAAGAGGAACTATTTTTATTTAATTATTTTCTTTCCAAACTTGATTAAAGTGTCTGTGAAAGTCCAAATAATGCTGCTGATATTTAACTTAAAGGCACCATACCAGGAAAAAAAGCATCTCATTATCATAATTTTTATCCGGATGATTTGGTAGACCAGTAAAACGTGACAAAATCGATATATATAATTTGGAATGGTAAACTTGAAACAACGTCCCTATTATTAAAAAATACATCACTTAAATACTGCTTGACGACCTTGACATCGTACTCTAAGATGAAACAATTTTTACAACGACGTGTAAACCTTGATGACGGATAAAATTAAAATCAAAATGATATCGCATTAATCGTTTAATACGTCTCAAAAGTACAACAAAAATACTGGTAGTTTTTCAATTCTTGTTCTTCAATTAGCATTTCGGGTAAAGTGACGTCACTTGATAACGTGAGGGATACATTTTGATTTCCGACCTACCAATCAACGACGTCTTAACAAAATATATCACATTATAAGATCGGACAAACATTTACTCGCAGTAGTGTTTTATTTTGCGGTCTTTGTTTTCTATTCGTATGGTTCAACTTTCTATTGTGTTTGATGTTTTTATGTTTGTTCGTTATTATGCATTCTTGATGTTAAGGTGTAGATCTATATTGTGTTTGTTGTTATTATTTTCGTATTCTTAAATTGTATTCTTATTGTTCAATTTGTGTTCTTTAATTTTATATATTTGTTGTAAGTTTTTCAATTTTAAGTTCTTAGTGTAACAATAAGAACGTAAAAGGAACAGCATATTTTTTATATACAAAATGTACAATTTAACAACATAAATATTAAGTTTGAACAAGAAAAAAAGGTTGGTTTGACCTGCCACAATTGTCGTTAGTTGTTTAAGTTTTCATTGCAAAAACATTTAACGAACGGGGTTAAACGTATTTTATTGTTTTATTTAAGTATAAAATAGTTGGCTATACGACTTTGTCATGATTGTAACTGACATACTGTGGTCGTATTCATTCAGTAGTCATGTTATACTTATCCTAATTTCATGTTGGATAGTTGTATAGATCTGCCTCAAAGAAGAAACCCGACAACCTCTCTATCAAAATGAAATGTGATATAGAAACACTCATAAAGTCTCTATGTGATCTTCAACCAGTACTCTCTTTTTTATTTGAAAAATTCTGAATAAACCATTATTTCTTTTATTAATATTTGTACATTTGGCCAAATTGAAATTATTACGAAACAATATGATAAAGTCTATATGAAATGTAACTAACTGTTATGGAAGCAGGTTTACACAAGCTTCTAAAGCTTTTTTTTGTATCCCTTCCACATATTTCGCTAAACGTGACTTTATGCTTCATTGTTAAATGTATGCTTAATATATGTACTTATGTGAAAAAAGTATTGTTTAAATTAAAGACACTTGATAGTCGTATGTTTCTTGGATATTCTAATCAGATTCCTACTTCCTCATATGATTGCATTTAATTTTGTTTTATGCTAAAACACAAACTTTAAAATAGGATCGGCCGCAATGAGGTAATGGGTATATTTAATATCGTACGATACTCTATTTATAATCCACGGCCAAATGACATTGACTATTCCATGAAATATTCAGTGACACATCACCAGGAAGTCAAGTAATCGGTAAATAACACATTTAATTTAGAAATACACCGCGTTGTCAATATTGATATTGTGTATATTCTTCTGTCAATTGTATAATTTAGTTTAAACTTATTTGTTTACTTCGATTACGGAACATGGTATTACAACTTATACAAATCACGTTCGAAGTATTCCTGGGTAAAACCAGTACTTATCATATGCGAAAACAAAGCATGTTTGCTCAAGGACACAACACTTAGCCGTGGGGGATGATCAAACCCATGACCTTCAGATCATGGGTACGATGCTCTGCTACGTGACCAGTGTATAATTTTACTGTACAGAGTATGTCAATGCACATAAAAGATATGTTTGATGAACTAAAGTTATTCTAAACTAATTTTACATCTATTGTGAAATAAACAAATGTACTTCTTTGGTAGAACTTGTACTAAGCATGTCTAGTTGTCGTTGAGGATCAAACAGTCAACCTTGTGGTCCCGGATCCGATGGCCTTCTAGTATAACCACGTGCTCCACAAATTATAAGAAGATATTAAATTGTTCAATTTTCAATGTCGCAGATTCACAAATAACTTTTTTCATAACGTTCGCCATTTGTTGATACACACCGACCTTTCGCTGTATAAATGTTTGAGTTGAAATGGAATAGAACAGGCAGGTGCTACATTTATAATGCTTAAATGGTTTCCTAGTGAGTGTGCTCT
The DNA here is from genome assembly GCA_029582155.1 of Panopea generosa. Classification (NCBI taxonomy): domain Eukaryota; kingdom Metazoa; phylum Mollusca; class Bivalvia; order Adapedonta; family Hiatellidae; genus Panopea; species Panopea generosa. The sequence continues at coordinate 26,020,067 of CM055898.1, forward strand.
CTAAATAATATGGAGATGTTATACATGATAAGAATAAAAAAGTCACTGCAATGTAAAGTCCTGACAAAAATGAAGAAAAGGGGAAGTATATTTTTACTACTACCTCATTTATCTGTAGGTCCGAAATATTAAAAAGGAAATAATAGTGGCGTGGGTCCTAAACCCTGGTGAAAAATTAACTGATAAGTATGCTAGTAAAGCTTTGTTTTTGAAACTTGTCACAAAGAAGTGCTGGACTCTCGACTTTACAATGACAAGTTGCAGAACAATTCAGAAATATTGCTAAATAGTATTATTGGGCCCCACCTCATTGTGGTGCCCAGTGGCAACGCTTCTAGAATTTGAACATGGGGTTGCGTAACTGTATTGGGTGGCATTTGTACGAATTTTTTAACCAGGATAAACAAAATATAGTATTATAAATTTGTTGGAAAAATTCCCAACAAAGTTTTGCACAAAATTTAAAGCAACTAATCAATGGTGCTGACCTAGTCAGGTGATATTTACATTTATGCAAACGGGTTCCACAACAGACAGCGATATAAGCAGCTAATCAAATGTGCTAATCCTGTCACGTGATGTTTACACTTTTTTACATGCAGACACGCTTGCAGAAATACGCGTGGAAAGAAAACAAGATGGTTTTATACAATTTCCACCAAGGGTGTGAAATATTTGCGCCTTTTAATGGTTTGCAATATACAGCTATGTCGTTAATTGCATTGCTTGCCTATATCAGCTCGGTAATGTCGATATAGCCATTCAATGTAGGCTAAGCAGATTGAGACGTAGTTTTGCGGTAATAAATGAAGGTAGTGGTCGAGGTGACAGGAATGTGACTTCACAGGAAAATGGGATTAAAATAGGTGATAGATATGTTTAACCTGAAAATGTTGCTAGTAGAGCAACTGGTCAAGATAAAGTTGCCTATTCAAATCATACTTTGAACAAACTAAAAAACGCAAATAAGAGCACGTAGAAGTAAATTTCCTGCTTTGACATGTGAAATCGAGTCACCAAGTGAAAGTTCACATGCTAAAATGAACATTATGACTAATGAAACTATTTTCGATGTTGGTTTAGTCCGTGAAACGATCTAAATTTTATCAATTACACAAGTGACCAAAACCATGTACATGATTATGAATATGGTATACGGAAGAAACATTGCAGCCTTTGTCATTCAAGCAACCGGTTTTTATATCAAGATCATGTTAAAGTTCGAGAAATATTTCTGTAATTAATTTGGCTTTGGAAATGCCTTGTTATGTGGGTGGCCAACTTGTTATTCGTGTTTGAAACATCACACAATCCTTGAAGTGGTGACTTTTTTCTATTTTATACTTAGGTAATTTATCAGAACTCGTTTATCATTCAATTATATATTTTTGGGGGTTTCCAACATCTCAATTACTTTACCTAGATCAAGCTAGCCTTATATCTTCAAAATGATTGTTTTGTCTCTTTATAACATTTTACACTCAACGGTCATTCTCTGTTGGTACATATTCATAAAACATACAAAACCAACTCATTGTTGTTTCTTTAAAACAAATATGCGACGCCATTTATGCCTTGCATCAATTTTTGTCTTGTTATTATTTACGGACGTTGTAGCATTAATAGCAGACACTGTCGTAAGTTTGTCGAAACAAATGAATTTGTTACAAATTGCTTTTCATGGAAGTTGAAAGTCAACAAGGACAAGACTAAACTTGTTGTTTTAAAAAATGGCGAAATGCTATCAAAAGCATAAAATGGATAGTTTAAACTTATTTATTTTTCTTCGATTGCGAAACAAGTTCTTACAACTTATACAAATCACTCTCGAAGTCTTCCTAGGTAGAACCAGTAACAAGCATATGCGGATAAGGTATCTTGCTCAAGGACACCATACATGGCGGTGGGGGAGTGCTCTACCACTGGAACACACGCTCCACTAATAAAAAAACTATATATGAAACAGTGAACTGTAATTATATAGGTCTATATTTTTCTTGTCGTCTTTCAATGTTTCAAATGGCTAATGTATAAGCAGTCAAGCTTAAAAAGTTTCAATATCTCTGGTGTTTGCATCATATGATATATGCCATATGTCAAATGATGTTTTTTAAGTTGTTTGATATAAAAATTAGTTCAGTGTTATTGTATGGATCGGAATTATGGGGCTTTATATTGATATGGTACACATTTTATTTCTAACTCTATAAAATTGGTTTTAACAATTCTTTCATAAATTAAATTAAAACGTTATACAAAAACAGTTGGATATGCATAATTCATAACGACTGTATTACGATATCGAGACCATTTGGAATGAGTTGGAACATTCAAACTCTCTCCCGTCAAACGTTGCAGAATTAAGTGCAGCATTGATGCATGCTTAGCGTGTATTGCAGCTCAAGAGAATCTCACAAAATATTGACAATTATGTAATTCTGTTTACACATGTGATGGGAAATGAACTGAGTTGGTCACATCGTTTTGTTATGAAATGAATTAAATGTTTGTTTTGTGATTCAACAATAGTATACAATGAAATATAAATGTACAAAATTCCTGTGCAATATTGAATTTACTTTGAAGTATGAACGTTGATATACAGTGTATACTTTCCTTTTCCTTTCACTGTTACTGTGTATAATTTTATTCACACTTGTTAATACATGTTAATATAATTAAACAATTTAAATAAAAATTGATTTTGGCTCCATTCAAGGAAAGGCAACATATATGGAAACTATGTCTAAATCCTATGTGTAATGTATGTGGTGAAAAAGAAATAGACACATATCTTTTCGTTGATTATAAAGAAGTACTAATAAACAGCTATTTTTAAACATTGTAGCTTATCAGCAATACTAAAAAGGGGTGAACAATATAATTATTGGATATCAAAAAAGCTACGGAGAATATAATGATATAAATATTATTTTAGCTCTCGTAGGATTCTGTATTTGCATTATTTAAACACGAATATATTGTAAACTTTTGATAATTTGAAAGGAATGAAAACATATGCGGATATTTGAGTTGTTTAATGTTTATTAAAATATTACTCATATACTAGGATTCTTTGTCGTATAAAATACTAAATTGGGTTATTAAAGGGGGCTGTCTGGTGGTTTTTATTATGACAATGTGATTCGAACGGTAACTCCGTCTTGCTGTCTCTTTTAAAAAAAACGGAATCCATTCGACATGTGTTTTCACGGCTCTTGAACTATGAACTATATATATATATAAAAGGAGATAATTAAATTCACAACAACGGACTTTACGATTTTTGGGATCTTTGCAGATGCTCATACACAATGCATGATATATATATGGAGATAATTATTTGTGAATAACCAAGACATAAATATGCAGACCAGACTACGGCGAGTGCGCCTAGCTACAATGCAAACCATAGATACAATATCAAGGCCTCTGCCAAACTAATAAATTTAGTGTCGACCATGACTTATATACTAGGAATTACATTCAACACATCTGGACAGCGTGGACAAATTTACATACATGAAGTGATAGCTTTATATGAGTAGGATCCAGTTAAGGATTCATGACTACTCAATTTGGTGTCGACCATGACTTATATACTATTGAGTTTCACCAGAACCGTACCAGGAGGTCTTGAGGCAGGTGACACCCCAGTTAGTGGAGGCCATCAAAGCCAGGAGTGAGCCAGCACCACTACAAGCTCCTCTGGCACCGCTACCTAGGAATGACTCGGGTAATATATTAAGCTATGATGACGCTTTTGGTGTTAATGTAGGTGCCACAACAAAACTAAAAATAATGAACGGGGAGTTTGTTGAGTTGGGACTGCTCATCAGCAATGCTTCACATCCATGGGACTCCAGTAACAGGTTCTCTGTGGTTGAAGGGCAGCTGGTGTTGCAGCCAAGGGTTCCAACTACAAACATCATTGACATAAGGCTGTGGTCTGATTCTTTTTGAGTTTTTATATAAATACAATAAGCCACCCAGAATGTGTTCAGGGCTTACTGAAATTCGAAAGCAAACGCTTTACAAATATAAGACTGTCTCCCTCGGCATTGTGCCAAAAAAAGGATAAAACATCACTTGTCATATCCTCATGGAGAAAATGTGAACCATTTTATTGATGATAATTTATGTAAAGTTCATTACACATCTTTTGATAAAGCAGTTGAAATGGTCAGTTCACTTGGTCCGGGGGCATTATTAGGTAAAATGGACCTGTTAATCCACAGAACTTTGAACCTTTACGGTCAGTCTAGGAAATAAATATTTTTATGATAAATGTTCTATATCTTGCGTACTTTTCGAAAAATTCTCCACTTTTTTAGAGTGGGCAGTATTAACAAAACTCAAATTGGGACAAGTCCTTCATTATTTGGACGACTTATTGTTCGGTGGTCGAAGGAATTCTGGCGAATGTGGGGCCATAATGGGTTCATTTGTAGACCTTTGCTCAGAGATAGGTGTACCTCTTGCACATGATAAGATAGTGGGTCCTACCCACATTCTGATATTTTTAGGTCTGGAAATTTATTCAATTGAAATGAAGATCAGAATCCCCAATGAAAAGTTAATTGAGCTGAGGCATTTGATATGTTATGTTTTGGATAAGACGAAAATAAATCTTAAAACTCTTCAGTCATTAACCGGCTCGCTGAATGTTTGTGCATTTGCTATACCAGCTGCTCGTGCTTTCTGTAGACGTTTCTATGATGATATTTCTCGGATTGCTAAACCACATCATTTCATAAGGGTTACATATCCCATTAGGGAGGACATTAAAACTTCGTTAATGTTTCTAGATTGTTTTAATGGTATATGTTACTTTCCAGAGCATGAACGGTTGAGTAATTCTGACTTATAGCTTTTTACAGATGCATCTGGTAATGCTGGTCTAGGATGCGCCGCATATTTTGAACCTTTTTGGATTTTCTTTGCATGACCTGATGCCTGGCAGTCAACCGAGATATTAAGGGACATAGCCTTCTTAGAGTTGGTGCCAATTGTACTGGTTTTTCAAGTTTGGGGACATTTCTTTCGGGGCAAAAAGATTATTCTGAATACCGATAACCTGACTCCTGTTTCAATCCTGAAAAAAAGGTCGTCCAACTCAAAGAGAGTAACGCATTTGCGTTTTGCAAACACTGCTTTGTCATGTACAGTGTAAAAACATTCATGTTGAAGTTAAACTTAATAGCATAGCAGATGCTCTTTCACGTAGGCAATGGGTTCGTTTTCAGCAACGGGCACCTAGGGCGAAGCGACACCCTTTCCCAGTTCCAGAGTCTTTCAAATTGATGATATCAGGTCTCGATTCTAAAAAAAATTCTAACCATTTTTATCTGTATCTGATATCAAATTTACTATTGAGAATTCAGTCTTTAGGTTGCGTATTCCGCATTCGAAGACTAAACAATTAGGCAAGGGTACTGGCATTTCCCTGCAAGCACTAAATTCTGCCTTATGTCCAGTCAGCCGTCTGTAAACTTATTTAAAACTCCGGCCTAATAAATTCATTTTGGTGGCGGGCTAGACACTAGATATCAGTTTTGTTCAATTTTAAATAAGGCTATCACAGCATTAGATTGATCCGAGTAAATATAAATCGCATTCCTTCCGCACTGGGGCAGCCACTACTGCCTCAGCTAGAGGTTTGTCTGATATAGAAATAAAAGAAATTGGTAGATGGGAGTCGAAAGCTTTTAATACTCATATAAGGGTCTCAACTGAGCAGTTGAGTTTTCAGTTATGTCAGTAATCTGACATGCCAGTTTTGTATTGTAGATGTCAGATCTAGCGTATGGATTATGTGTTCCTCATTGGTAAACACAGCATTCACCTTCGCAAGGCAATCTACATCTGCTGGTGTCAACCTTAGTTTTGAGAGAGGATCTGTCAGTTTTTGGTGGCAAGGAAAAGGCGGCATGAGATGGCAGCAGGTGGAGAAAACAATTAAAATGCTGCTGACAGTGGATGCTCCTCCTAACATATTAGTACTACACGTAGGTGGTAATGACATTGGACAGATTCCTGATGCTGATTTAAGAATCAGTATCATCAAGTCAATTAAGGTCATCAAGGACTTAATACCTGGTGAACTGATCGTCTGGTCACAAATTTTACCTCGACAAATGTGGCGTAATGAGACGGACCCTAAACCTTAGGGATGATTTAGGGTCAGGGTAATCAGTGAAATTGTCACTGAAGTACTCAGATTAAATGGAGCCTATATCAGATACCCGGAAATTATAGAAGTAGATAAAAGATATTTCTGCGACGGATTACATTTATCGGACCGTCATAACCAACTATTTCTAAATGGGCTGAAAGAAGACATTAACTACTTTTTAAACTCAAGTGTTCAGGTTTCCTCATAGGTTGAATGAATAGGCTCATGGCTTTACTTAGTTCATGTGCAGTAAATTACATTGTAATTATATCATTGCATTTGTAGTATATCAGTATTCCTCAATTTGAGGAGTTTGTGTTATTTATGTTGGCGCGACAAATCGCTTCCATTTGAAGTGCATCAGCCAAGCCTCCATTTGAGGATTTTTGTATATGTATGATTGAGTAACAAATCGCATTCATTTGACGTGCACTATGAACTATGTGCTTGCTCCCCGCTTCCCCATTGTATGGCGGTGCATCAAGTGGTATATTATGTTATACCACTAAAGGCATATGGCAGTATATCTCGGTCTCAGCAGCATATAGTGATCGGTGTATATCACAATTTTATTAAGATGATTGTGACTAAATGTTGAATAGCTGTCTTTGAGAATATCTGTTCCCAGGATTCAGACAGTCAAGTTAGTAATTACAATTCAATATATCTGATGTGTTTTCTAGATAAACTTTTCGCGACTACACAATTGTAATTCATATCTGCCAAACTTTCTATTTTTATCTTGAGGCCATGGCTATTTATGCCAATAAATATAAATTATAACTATTCATTTAATTATGTCTTTATTATAGTCCATTTTCAATAATTGTAACTATGTTTTGTTTATATGTATTATAAAGTGTATATATTATAGGTGTTTTAAATGTGACATGTAATGGTTTACAATATATATTATGATGTAAATATTGCATTAAAGTTTGAGTAATAAGTACGAAATAGACATTATCTTTAGTAAAAAATCATAATCGATAAGAATAACGATAAAAGAGGATTGTTTTCATATTCAACCAGAAATTGCTATGTTTTGGTAGGACGGACACATAGAGATAAGTACTGACTGCTGGACAAATTAACGGGTAAATAGACCCATTTTTATAATGAGAGGAGGCTGTAAATGTCCAATTTACACGCGATATTTCAAACACATCTGAATGTAATCGAATGTAATGTTCATTACTTATTTAAAAAAAAACGGACAAGAGCTATTCAAAGTGTGAATCTTTGTTATCTACCTTTTAACTAATTTTAATTGAGCTATAAGGGGGTTGGTTGAAAGTGTTCAACCAATTTTAATGCATATCAATATTTTGCAGAACATACCTGAATATGATGTGTTTCCCATTTTAATTAGCTTATTTACTTTTTTCAGGAAAAGAGTTTTGTGTTAAAACAGTACACGGCAATAAAAACATGGATATAACCTGTGTTCACACACCAAGTCAAACGCTACACCCATGAACCTAGAATCATATGGATATGTTATTCTCCAAGTATTACTATATGAAACCTTGTATCTAACCTCATATCGGGGTGGATACCATCAGGTGTCAGACAACGGAAAACTGTTTGTACCCTCTGGAGCCGTCTTGTGCACATGAAACATGCTAAGTTAATTTAATTGTTGAATGGGGTTTCACGCCATTTTCAACACATTTCAGGTTATATATTGCAAATCCAGTTTTACTGGTTGATGAATACCTCAGACTTAAGCAGACTGAGTAGAACCACTGTCCTTCTGCAAGTGACTGGAAACTTTCTCAGATGAAATTTTTGGAGCGAGCGGAACTCGAACCTACAACCTTAGCGGTGAGAGGTAAGTGATCTTGAGACGGCGCGATAGACCACTTGGCAACGGAGGACCTACTTGTTAAAATAAATCTCCCCAGGCTTGTTTTGGAAATATGAGTAAATCATTAAAAACAACTGATATTGTCTTGGATTGTTTGTCTATTATACTGATTTTCTCGAATATTTAGTGTCAATTTTATATGCCATCTAGGCCTGACAGACGATCCTTTATCTTTTCTGGAATCCTGGATTGTTCGCAAGTAACTGATAACATTTTCGCTTGAATCAGCGGTGAGAGACGAATGGCAAGGAGATGCGATGTCATATATATCAATCAACGCAGCGACTGTGATTGTGCGGGGATTCGTACTAATGATTCGTAGGCCGACGCGCTATGAACTGAGTTCATCGGGACCTGCTCTAACATACTGATCAAGAATGATGATTTTAACATGCAATTAACATTTAACCTTTATGAACACAAATGACTACAAATCTGCGAAAATGAATGCTTTATATTATGCCAGATTGTAATGGCAACGCAATTAACGGTCTGAATACATAATTAGTTATTTCAATTTCATGTTTGTATCACGTAGATATGTAATTTTCAAAAACTTTTTAGATTGAAAATTCATCAAAACGTCCATGTTTATCCTTTAAGAACGTGAATCAGTTTATTTAATTGTTTTCTTTTATGTGGTTCCACTCATTGTCGTCACCATGTTTTGTGCATCTTATATTATTGGTGATATTGAAAATGTATTTTTATATGGGTTTATAAAACCGAATTTTCAATCCGAAAGTTTCACTTCTTGATATTGTTTTGTAATAAACATGCACTTTCGGAGCCAATTTTGATTAATTTTTTCCAAACTTTAATTTATTGATCAGTCAAATTTATTGAGTTCATTTTAAGGTGAGTATGGGGTCTATGTGTTAACGCAAAGTATTTGGATATAACAAACAACACAAATTCGGGTTCCACAGAAATATATTTCACTTTGTTGTGTTACAATCTCAAAATACAATCCAAGTTTCCAAATGTTCAGTTGCAACATTAATGCATACACTGTTGCACACATGAAACTTTTACCATAACCACTTGATAAATGTTATTCAGTCGACATATACATAAAAAAGATGCAGAATTTGAGTGAAACGTGAAACTCATAATTCGCATGAGATTCAACTGATTTTCAGTGATTTCAAACCACTGACACTAATTCTGATAACAAAGCTGAAATAAATTTCTTATTTTTACAGGCAATGTTGATATTTGGCAGAAAACAAGACACGTTTTCATTTGTACCGGTCTTTTAGAATTAAGTTTCATAAATCCAAACTAAATAATATTTTGCTTTATTAATTATTCATGTTTATAACAATAATTCAAGCCCAGAGAGGTGAGTTTAGAATTATGTGTACTTTTAAAGATTTGAGTCCTTCTGGCAAATAGTGCCAGTAACCTAGAATAATTAATTCACTACTCTTATTGGTCAATAGTAATATCAAGAAAAGCAATAAAATCCGAATGAATGATACAGAGTAGGGTATGACAAAAATTATTTAAAACAAATACAGCATATACATTATTTCAAAAGTAGTAAAAATACCTGTAACACTCCTTAATTTGATGTTAAAATGTAGCTCCCTAGACCAAATGGCCGCTAACTTTTAAGGAAAGATTAGGAACCCTATTTTCAACATTTAGAAACTAACTATTGCGTAAATAAATATGAATACTACCCTAAAATAAAGCTTATTTACAAGCAAAACGATTATCATCAATAATTTATTACATGAGATAATACCAAGCTTAAAAATAAAAAAAATTAATTTGTGACCACTTTTTGGTAGAAAGTAGGAAATATCAAAAATGTTAACATAACTTGCTTTTCTGCAATTACTCCAAAATACAATTTTCTGTATAATCCTGACAAATTCAAAAACTATATTTTTAACTCGAAATAGACAATACATTTGTTTTCCAGATATAATTTGTAGTGGTTTAATTTGGTTCATTTTATAGTTGTGTTTTTACTCCTTCTCCAAGGATTCATACACGAGAATTGTGAACCTTACACTAGATCAGCGTAATATATACATGCTTTATCAAAACAGTCAACCAAAAGAATCGTTGTTACTGTTGGATTGGTGTTTAGCGTCGCTTTCAGTACGTTTTCAGTCATATCACTACTGGGTCTTCTTGGGATAGTATTCTGAACGTTGATACACTTGAGTATCATGCCGCAGACACATGATTCCCTACCCAGTCACATTATACTGACACCGGGCCGACCTGACCTAGAACCATCCTTTAAATGCTGAGCGCCAAGCGAGGTAGCTACTAATGACTTTTTTCAAGTATGACCAGAACGGGAGACCGAACTCTTAAGCATGCGACACAAACGCTATTCCTCTAGACCACCACTGTGGTTTTAACCGAAAGTGTCTTAAAATAACATTTGTTATATTAACATAAGCACTCTTTTCCCTATCAAACCTTAATCAAAAACACTGATTCTCCACATGTGCTTATACAGTTCATTCATTGTATTTAATAATTTTGTTGAAAACTCTGGTATATATACAGATATCAATTATTATAGTATATGTATCAAGAAATATGACCAGTCATGTAAAGTGGCAACCAATTACTTAGTAAGTGAAAGTTTGTGATTTTAGATAATTTTGTTAATATTTTTTTATAATCAATGTGGTTTAAAGATATTTTTTTTAATATTTTATTGTAATCAAATAAGTGAAAAGATGTGATTTATATATACTTTTGTTTATGTATTATTGTAATTAATAAAATAAAAAACATGATTTATAGATATATTTGTAATAAATGACGTGAAAACATATGAGAAATGGAGACTTTTGTTAGTGTATCATAGTAATGAATTGAAATCGTGATTTGATTTCATTAAAATGACCATATACTTAAAATAATTATTGATCTATACTTTGCTGTGAACATCCTAGATGGTCGTTATATCACAAAATTGTGATTCTTTATCACAATATTTATCATTTAAAAATTGAGTATCTGATTTTTTCTTGAATATGTATTATTATTAAAGTTCATAAGTTGAATAATTTAAGCTAAAAATATTAAAGTGACAAGAAATGACTTCAAAGTCAAATAAAGTCCAAGAACCATTGGACAATGAAATTAAAAAAAAAATTTCAGACACTAGCAGCAAATGATTTTATACTATTCTTTTCAAATGTATTTAATAAATAAAGTGATATAAATAGCATATTTCATATTATGAATTACTTTGATGTCTCTAAGTCATTATATATTTCACAAGCTCATATGAGAAAAGTTGAAGATTCTATGAATCAAATTAAACTAATGTTCAGTGAACTATAATAGTAAGTTACATTTTTACAAGTTGCACATATCCTATACCAAAACCATTAAGTTATTTATAAAAGTTTAAAAAAAGTTGCTAAACTTCTTTATTGAACATATCATGATTCTTAATATTTCAAACTTTCTCAAGAAGAGGCTTCTAATATGAAGATAGCAATTGTATGAGTTCCAATAGCATTTATTCAGATATCACTGTAATAAATAAAGTGAAAACATGTAATATATAGTTATTTGTGTTAATGTATCATTGTAGGTAATTTCTTGTAAACATCTGATCTTGAGGTATTTTCTATTGATGTTTCAATATCGTTTTACATTTATAGATTGATTTATAATATTGCATATGTAATTACGTGAGTAAATGAAATATATTTGACATTTTCTTTTAAATGTATCATTGGTTCTACTATTTTCTTGGTAATATGGAATTCTATATATCAATATACTATAGTTATTATAATTATTACTAATTTTATTATAGACCATTTCAAGAGAGCTACGTTATTCTTTTTCTACAATCTAAACTAGTATAGCAATGGTTGGCAGTAACTTAAAAATGTAGTAAGACAACAAATTAAATATTTCTCAAACTAAAACTATAATAAATCGGTAGTAATACTTACAAATTATAAAACAATGAAATCAACATTTTCTCACACCACATGTCTTCATGCGATCTAAATAGTCTATGCATGTATCGTGGTAATATTTGGTTGGTTACAAAACGTTGGCCTCGTAAAGTCAAAATTGGAAGCAAAAAGTAATAAGTAAAAAAAATCACCATCATGTGACAAATGCCCCGGATTTGCCAATATCAAGTATAATTTTGACAATATAATCTGTGATCGGTTTGGTAGAATTAAATTAAAACCATTCGAGTTGAAAACGGGACATCATTTGTTTTCAATCTGCAGCAAGGGACATTACTAAAGAGTTGCTAAGGCTATCGGGCTGGTTATCGAAATTTGTTGAGATAATTGTAAGTATATATTTTTGACCAGTTTGGTAAAGATTACATTAAAAAGAAATTTTATATTGTCAATTTTGCAAATACAGAATAACTCAAGAGCAATAACTTCGAACGATAAAACTCAAACGATTTTTGTGCTTGATCTAGACAGTGTACCTTTGAATATTCTTAAGTTTGGTACTGATTGGAATAGAGTTACAGACTGAACATTGCAAATTTTGCAAATAACCTTAACAGATACTAGGCCTATTCTATCAACATTCGGACTGTGTTTTGTAAAATTTGAATTTATAACGAAAATTCGCAGAAGGACTTAAATGCACTATATACTGCCCGATTTTTTCTGATCGGTGGCAAAGGTCATTTACTGAGGCGTGGGAACCATATTCTAATATAAGATAACAATGCGGTTATCACGGAACAGTTTTCAACAATTTAAAACACTATATTATCAACCATACCTAATTTCAGTTACATTAAAGCAACTTAAACTTGAAACATCGTGAAACTCGAGCATTGTACAAAATATGCAATATTTCAAACACCATTTTGAATGAATATGCATATTTCAGTTACATTATTATTTTACGTAACCCAAGATAAGTTATAAGCAATAGTTACATATCTCAAGTGCATTAAGTTTGCAAGTCCCCTTTTCTGCAAGAATTACTCTAAGTTGTCCTTAAATCCTTAATCTGAATTAAACTTTGTGACTGTATGCATGTTTGATAATTTTATAGTTTTATTTATTATTTTCTTATTAGTTCCTTTCAACATATATTAACACGTTTATATATGCAATGTGATAACATGTAATAAATGTAATAACATAGTTAAATAGTGAAGAAAAAATACAAATGAATATATACATTTAGTACTTCCGCTCATTCCATCTTCTTATCACACACACGCACGCAAGCACACACTTTCATACATATATATAAACACTGCAAATAGTTTTCAATTTAAGTCAATTTAAGTCAATAACTCAAATTTAATACTCACTCCAATAAACATATCTAGAATATTTACACAAAACCTGACTCTGAGTATACAGAGAAGCTTAAAAAACAACACTCTAGTCGAGCTACACTCTGAGTCAAGAATAAGTGAAGTTATATTAAAATAGGACCTCGACACCAGAACATATCGTCAAGTAAGCTACCATGTATTACACATAGTCACACACTTAATCATCAACAGTTATACATAATATATACATGAGTCAAGTTTTAATTTTGAACGTCTGTAAAAAATTATATCAAATAACATTTGATTGGAGAATAAAATGTCTGAAGATTTGTGATTGTTTTGATCTTAATGAATAAGTTACTACATTTTCTGTTTTGTTAAAATACATTATGAATCAACTTAAAATATATTTCTCAGTAGAACATAAATTACGATATACTAACACTTTCATATAATAGTAACACAAATAGTAAAGAAAAGTCCCAAAATAGCATGTAATTAGTAAAATAACCAGTAATGGTGCACAATATGGTAGTGTAATTTTGGAATTATGTTTTGCCACATTTCAAATAATTTGAAATATTGTATCGCTACTTGGTATGTTAATCATTTTTTGTGTGTGATTTATCTGACCGTAGGTATGACTTCATGGTCCAACCCTAAAATTATTATCCAACTTAACAAACAGATTATATTACACGTAAAACCGATAATTGGCACGTATGTGTTCGGCGTTTGAAGCATCTAACGTTACTTAGTGTGATGTAATGATGCCAGCTAAAAAGGTACTGACTGTTACAGTGCAATCAAAACGGCGACGTCGGTAACCTCTGTGATAATATATTATCTGCAACGATGGAAACCTCGATGTGAAATGGAAATTTCAGACAGTTACAGGTATATGTCTAAACGACTATAAATTGACATAAATGTTTTTCGACCAGGTGGCCGATAGCAGAAAGTGAGCAATTAAGGAAGACAATCGAAAATCGACGACGCGATAATCGAGCGAGTATCCAACGTCGTCATGGTAGGCCGTCGTATAAATATATCGTCCATGCAAAGAATGCTTTTAAAAAAATATGTCTCGTGCATGTGCGAGGTGGGTATATCAATTGCTCACGGAAGAACAAATAGAAATAGAACAAATAGAATGAGCGAACACGTATTTGACAAGAGTGACATTGTTATAGTGTAATTGACGTTACATGACCTGTACCGTAACGCAGAACCTCGTGTTGTTGTTTTGTCTGTAAAATGCAGAGTTTTATGTTTTATACATTATTGAAATGTTCACTTAATATGATCGAAATATCAAGATTTTAGATTTCAGTGTCATTTAATACGCCTACTATAAATCTTATATACGCTATTTTGGGACAACACTCGTACTATTGCAATACTATAATTATCATTATTTTTATTTACAATATATATAAGATAATTCTCCCACTCATTTCTTAAGATAAATTTTGTATAATTCTCAGGAATTTGCGTTATTATAAGTGGGAAGCGCGTTTTATTATTATTTACAAACATCAATGAACACCATAGACCGTTAAATATCTAACAACCTCCGGAAAAGTGACAAAACAAAAAATAACAAATATAAACACAACAAAAAAAACATCAAAGAAATAATAATAATAATGATGATGACGAAAGTATATATAAGAAATGGGTGTCTTAAGTACAGCAGATTGCGAATGTATGTCTTTATGGATATTGGTAGCGCATAAAGAAGTGTGCAATAGCCAATTCATTTTTACTAAGTTAGAATTAGAAAACAGTTAGGTATTAATAAATATGTATTATATACTTTTACGACGTAGTGTTGTACTTTGTTTATTTCAACTACATATAACAGACATGACATTATGTGGTTCTATTCTATGTTTTTCGATTTGCAGAACTAAAATAACCTTTGTTCGCCCCCTTTTCCTTCTGGCCAGCGGTACACCAAGTCAAGTTCATTCATGGTCTGTTTATAAGCCGGATTTTTGGAATTCACTTATTTAGTGTTCAACCTATTTATAAATGCATCAAATCTTTGCGTCTGGAATCATACTAAGGCTTATATCTAATATTTTGTGCAAAACATGTTAAAGCCAAATTATGGATAAGAAACACGATTCTCATAATACACTGGCCCAAAATGAAAACTTTACATTGACTTCAAAAGTGTAACTTTTATTGATAAATATACACTCAGAGTTAAAAAAAAGTTTCATTGAAGTTTTATGGATACATTAATGTTTCTGTGTAATTTACTGAAAACAAATCTCTCATCACATTTTTTTTCTGGTCAATAAAGTGAAATAGGGTCAAAATGAAAATTCCAGAAAAGTGAAAATGATCATGTAGCATTTGAAAAAGACCTAAGGTGCTGACTAAGTTCAATAACTGATTTAATGGCAGAATCCAGTGTGAACTTCGTTTTTACGAATATATTCCTGAATATATGAACTTACGTCACACTTAATGAGCGTGTTTGGAATGCGTTGGCATTCCAACAGAAGTGCATTTCGGAGATCGTGTTTGTAATCAATTTGATGTTTGAACCTTACGCCACGATCCAATTCATTCCATACATGTTTTAATGGGGTTAAGGCTCAGGGATACAGAGGCATTGTCACTGGTTTCGCTTGTATTGCAAATGACGTCGGTGGCGCGTATGGCCAACGTGCACGAATTGTAACACGGTTTTTTCTAAAACGGTTTATGATCGTCTGTGCATGAACACCGTAACGCCAAGGAGTACGTGCTGTTGGTATGTAGGTAAGAAACGTCTACATAGATGTGTCGGTGTAAAACGTGTAAGTGAAAAATATTATACTTCGGAAATTTTGAGAGAAAAACAATAATGATAAGACACGATTAAATCCTGATCGACATGCATAACACGTTTCGGAATATGTATGTTAACAAAAAAAAAATAATCAAACATCAAGTTTTCAATTTTGGTGAGTGTATGTTTATTAAAAAATGGTGATTTATCATTAAAACTGCTTGTTTCTGTTAATAAAAGTAATACTAATTGATGTTATATGTTATTTAAACCCTTTAGTGCTTAAGTCCACTTCTAAGAATGAAAGTGGTCATAATTTGAGCACAGGTTAAATAAACTGCTTGCATGCCTATGCAAATGAAGTACTCAAGCTCATGACGTAGTTCGTGTTTCTATCACATGGCATCTGCCCGCATCATTGTTCTTGTCTGAATTTATAACGAAACAGTACTTGATTCAATAGAAAACTGAAAAATAACTTTTTTTAATATTGTTTAGGTGTTTGAGTGTTGAGTATTAGCCATATAAAATCACTCAGTACTGCAAACATGTTAAGAAAACTTTAACTGGTATAGACAACAAATTCGGAAATATAGAATATATTGTAATTCATTATTGATTTCATATAAAATGCAAAAGGTAATATTTTACTGTTAAGCTAAATCATCTTAAATTAAATCTAAATTAAACAACATTTTATTGACTTGTTTAAAATGACACAAAAACATTTCATATAAATATGTACTTCTCAAACGTGGTTCACTAAATAAATCGGTTGTTTACATTTTATGTTGTGCGAATTCCTTCCTCACTTGCGACTTTTTTCCATTGATTCCCCGTCGAAGTTCTGATGAACACACAGGAACTGACGATCGTTGCAATTCTGAGTGTGACTCGTAAGTCCTGAGAGTCCTTATCTGAAAGAAGCGATCACAGACCAAATAGATGTTCATACTAATTAAACGTTATTCATGTTATTTTTATATTTTCGTGTGCATATTTTCATAGTTGTCAAATTTGAACTGGAAGAAGAAAACAGACTTAAATTAGACTAAAATTAATATTTAAAACGACCGAAAATTCCAAGAGCCTTTAAGTTAAATTACGATACCTTTATTATTATTATTATTATCATCATCATCATCATCATCATCATCATCATCATCATCATCATCATCATTATCATCATCATTATTATTATTAAACATTTTTGAAGTAATTAAGCACAATTTAGTACTTAGCCGCAGCATTAACAATGACATTTCCAAATAAATAATAGAGCGCAAATTTGAAACTGAACGCAGTATGTCACCGCCCATGTCGACGTAGATACTTAAACATTAAAAAAGTCTTAGTATAACTTTATGTTTTGAACAAACGATTTGACACAACTGTGAATATTCTATATATAAATATATCGTCAGTAAGTGTAACGCAATTATTGTTTTTGCTATACTGCTTAACAAATGAATGCAAAATGTATATTATTTTGAATTATGAATACAAATATCGAAATACACCTTTTTACCAGATCAAATTTATTATAAAAAAGAATAACAATGAGAGTAAATCAAAAACAATCTGAAATATATGCACTAATGTGTATATTTCGTTTGACCCTGCTGGTGTTTGGTTGTGGGGACACATTATGCAAGAAGTAGTCTGAGTCAATCCAAAAATATTACGTGTAGATGCTCCTCTGCTGGGTAATGTTAGGTTTTGAGAATTTTCAAAAATGTAAGATAGTTTTCGAAATATTTGACGTGACCAAAAGAGCACTGAAGTGGAAAAAATAATAAAATGTAAAAGTGAAATGTAAAACAAAAGAAACAATTTGGTTCCTTGACATATTTTACCGTTTTATACTGCTACAGCTTTTATATACGACTGAAATTTACGTATGTGTGTGCTCCTAAAACGGAATTCGGTTTCCAAAATAATAAAACTATATTTACTGAAACAGTTGCATTGAGAAATATCACACAATATACTTACATAATTACACAGAACCGTGTTTTTTTAGGTTGTATCACAATGAGCAAATATCCACTTGAACCTTGCCAATTTATCTCACCATCTACATAATCAAAATTTGCAGTAACACTGGACCCGGTTTCAGAATCGTCCAACTCACTCAGGGAAGGATCACATGGAGAAACCGTTGGCTTGGTTGATATCATTTCATTATCGTCCAACTCACTCAGGGAAGGATCACATGGAGAAACCGTGGGCTTGGTTGATAACATTTCATTATCGTCCAACTCATTGAGACAAGGGCGGTTAGGATTTTTGTCACGATCATCCGTTATTTGAGTACTAAAGTGAAAATAATATTTACAAAATGTAAAACAAATACATCAAATCGATGGTGCTGCAGAAATGGATATACTTTTGAGAGGCCATGCAATCGCACCTGGAATCGAACTCGCGACCAACATTTCCACTGCAGTACCACCAGTTTACATTATCTATTTCGTTCCGTATTTTGCTCAATCAATAATAAAAAAATCAATTCTAAATAAAAACAACCAATGAAAGTGCAAACATTGATAATAAGATTTCGACGTTGTAGTTCGTTAAACATGTTTCATTATGGAACAATTTATGCATAAGGAGCAACACTTTATTTATAAAAACATTCGCATGAAGAAATATCACGTAATTTACTTACACATTCTCAACGCCACTATTTCTTTTCAGAACAGGCCAATTTCCGATGCAGTTGTTGTAGTCATAGTCTGCATATAATTCTTTACCACAACTGTTGCATGGATATCCGTTGTTCGGCCCGCACATTCCGTCTCTGGTTAATTTGTAGACTTTGTCAGTTGAAGGATCTTGTCTGTATTCTATAACCTGTTCCATATCCTTTCTCCCGCAATACAGGATTCCACTCCAACCTTGCCATTTACCCTCATCATCTACGCACCGTTCTCTATCTCTACTTCGAGGATGCTTTAATACTCTGCATGCTGGACAGTTAGGACCTTTATTAGGACCACATTTACCATCCGTCATCAGAGGCGCTGGATTGTTGTGTTCTTTTGTCACCTCTCTTTCGCAGTAGAGGAAACCAGTCGATGGACTGATACTAGGATTGTAGGTTTCGCTTTTGCAAGGTCGGTATAGGAGGTTTAAGCCAACTTTGTCCAACTCACTCATAACTTCTGAACGATTTTTGAAGTTTTTCAGTTTCCAAACTGGATCTGCATCTTGTTTTCTTTGCAACTCCTCTGACTCATGATACATCATAATGCTAAGTGGATCAAAGCGCGTGATTCCCAAATATCCATCATCTTCTTCATATTGGCATTTCAATTTTGAACCACAATTTACAATCAAGTACAGCCTAGCATAAATGCGTTTCATTTCATGTTGAAATCCAAGTGCATGGAGCAGTTCGTGGGTACTTGTTCCTTTCCAGCTTCCTTGCCAGTTGCTTTCCAGAAATATTTTACATTGCCCAGAAATAAGAACGTTTCGTTTTGTGCGACATCCACTTTCGATGCTTTCAACTACGATTATTGAATCCTCTTCTTTAAAAACAAGGAATAGCTTAAGACCAGGAGCTGCCAAATTTATGTCATTAATGGAGTTGCGTATATGGATAAGCCATTTGCCGTTCAGATTGTCATTTAAAAATATCGGAATCTTTTTCACATCTGATTCTGTTCCAAGCTCGTGCAATGCTTGAATACGATAAAACAATTTGCATGTTTCCAGATAATCGAGCCTCAACAATTTGTCCAATGAAAGTTTAGTATATACTTCTTCAAGCGTGCTTAGCAAACGTGTTGTGTCGACAATAATAGCTGGCATTTTCATTTTTAATGGTTCATTTAAGCTTTTCTCAAGTTGTAAGCTTGGAGGCTTTGATGGTAAATCCAACTCTGGTTTTTCCACATTTAAAATATCACGTCTGTCAGACTTACCCTCCAGATGATTTTTTTTCAGTGTTGGCATTGCGAGATAAGCTGAAACGTTACAATCATATAATAATAATTTGATTAAACATCTTATACATCGAAAATGTTACATAAACAAATAAAGTTACAGAAACACACACGTATATTATAAATATATAGTTACATACAAATATTCAACGAGAATGTTTATCACTAATAGTTGTCGACACACTTTTAACCGCTGCATCTTATCTAGTATTCAAACTGCATTTTAATATCACTATTTCAGATTTATACCCATTACATTTCCATAGCTCTTGTGTTATTTTTTTCAGTTACTAAATGTTTTGTTTGAAAAATGCCTCTTTGTTTTCTGCTTTAAGCAATCTTACATACTCGGCCAATACCGTAATCCTTCGGCATTAGGCCTCGTTCGAAGTCCAGGGATACAGCAAAATGGAATTGTAGTCTAGCTTTTACGCAGATTATGCAAATGAATCATTGTCATTGGTCATTTCTTTATCATAACACGCTGAATGACTTGAAATATATAGATATGTATAACTATAAGGTGGCATAAATTATCAAATACGACACAGAATTGTTGCTAGATATGGGCAAAGATATAATTGCATGTATTGTACTATGACGTCTCAGCTTTCGTTTTAGCTTTGTTGGTTTTTGATATTGCACCGCAGTTAAAACCAACCCGGTCGTAATAATTAAAGGTACACAAATTGTATTGTATTTATATAAAAATCATAATCCTTTCACCGGTATAAAATAAGTCATCTAAATATGCTATTGAAACATCCGAAAAATATGTACCGCTAGCGGGCGCTGTTAACGAGATGACTTGAGAATGCCCTACTGGTCTGTGATGGCTATAGTATATATTTTTAAATATCACAATATTAACCCTTTGGGGCGGCGTCTTGACCCTTATGGGAAGAATTTCAATGTCATTCTTACTAGACAACAAGCACCCCCCCCCCCACCCATCCCCTATACACCCAAGCTCCGGTTAATGGACACTGCTATGGCGGTTCTTTATTAGAGCGGGAAAAAAATCGATGTAATCAGCACTAAATACATGTATTTTTAAATTTGTTTATAGAAATTTGTGAAATATAACCACGGTGTACAATAGTGAAAGGATAATTTGGACATAATGGATAAAAATAGCGCCAATATTCAGCAAGTAAGTGAAATGAACACTGCACAAAGTCAAAACCAAAATGGCGCCCCCATTGTCTTCATGCAAGAAAGGGACATTTTCGGGAACAGACGCCCTGAAACACAAGAATGGCTTAAACACACTGAGATGTTTGAAGCACTTTCTGGCAAAATTGACCATACACACATAACTGGTCTCCAACGTGTTAACGGACTTTGGAGGATATACATTGACAATCTTGATGACAAAGTTTGTTTACTTGCAGAGGGGGTTCCCATACGGGGGAAAACAATACAACTTCTGTCAACAAATCCAGGTCGTCTAGATGGCGAAAATGTGTTAAAGGTACGTGTAAAGGATGTGCCATTGTCAACCGATGACGGCATCATCGCGAGAACCTTAATCCTGATAGGTATAGAAGTAATATCACTGATTCGGGAAAAGCTCCGTATTAATGGTAAACTCGTCAACTGTGAAACAGGTGATAGGCTCATCACCGTAAAGGCTTCTTCGGTAAAAGAACCTCTTAACCGGTTTATGTCATTCGCCCAATTTACAGGTAAAGTGTACCACGTTGGTCAAGACGCAAAAAGGAAACAAACATGTTCCAAACGCCTAGAAGACGGTCATACATTTAGACAATGTGAAAACGACAGGAAATGTTCTAAATGTCTGCAATTTGGACACAAAAAAAATGGTTGTGGCTTTAACAATACCCTTTTTGAGCCCCAGTGCGCGGTTACAAATGAAGACGCACAAGACGTAAACAAAAGCATACGTGACCATCCATTCACGTCTACATCGGTAGACAATGAAAAGAAGACACCTAAACCACGTGACCAACCAGACGACACTCGTAAAAATCGTAAGAAAACCATATCGAGTAAAACAAACAAGACAACATTACCCACCCAGCAGCCGATCGACTTTTATATGAGTAATAGTCAAAACAAACACCAAACACCAAATAAGGAAAAGAAAAGAAACATCAGATCACCGCCGGCTCCGGCCTAAATGCTAAATGATGGAAACAAGAAAGCTTGCCCCCCCCCCTCCCCCCCCCCCCCCCCCCCCCCAGCGAAGAAGACGAAAAGTCAGACGATGATAAACAATAACTGTCTATTTTAAAATTACGTGATGGATCAGATATACATGATATTCCCAAATGGACTAATGATTCTGAATACGATTTTGTTCTTGTTTAATTATCACATTTACGTGGAATTAAACATAATTTATCACCGGTTAACGGTTTGAACAATTAAAAAACGCTATTTATATTTAGATATAGTGGTGAAAACAGATATGAACTCTAAACTCTAAAATATTGATTTAAAATATCTATTTAGTATTGTATGTATAAAACATGTTTTTCTTAAATATAATAATATGTATCATGTCTGCAAACACTTTATGGGACAGAAACATAAATTTTCTCACCATATACCATTTGCAAAGATGAAATCATTTTGTGTCGTCTTATTTCAGAATATGCTTATACAATAGCAAGTTATGTAAATCGGCTGGTATCCTGCGCAAACACGATAGGCTCTACATCGTTACAACTGTAATGATAACGGAAAGTTTTGTGTTGCGCCGGGAACCAAAGGGCAAATATCGGCATTATTTTATCTACTCGATAAAATCAGTACTCGCTAATGCACGGACAGTATATCTTATAAAGCTAGACAATAGGCGGACATCAAGCGTAGCTCTTACCTGTAAGCGTACCTACCATACACCTGTCATACTTTAATTACACGTGTTTAAGAAATGAGTCCGAACTATAAGGATATAGTGCATTTTATTTCTTTAAATGCACAAGGCCTGCGCAATAGTGCCAAACGAGCACGACTAAGAGAATATATTTCTCAACAAAAGGCTAATATTATTTTTCTACAAGAAACTCATTTCACACAAGATATGGAAATTTTAGTACAAAATGAATTTAATTTTTTTGAAGTGCATAATTCGTACGGTAACAATGTCAGTAGAGGCTGCACTATTTTAATTGAAAAATCACTAAACGTGGAAGTTATTGATTTTAAATCAGATCAAAATGGTAGATATATCTTAATAAATTTAGAATTAGAAAAAAACTTTTTTACACTTCGTAATATTTATGCACCAAACGATTTAAGGTTAAGAAACATTTTTTTCAAATCATTAGACCAATTATTAAAACAATTGTCTCTCGGTCTAAAATTAGTAGCTGGGGATTATAATCAGACTTTGTCGGATTTAGATAGAAAAAGCAGAAAGAAAACTTGCGCTCATCAAAAAGAAAATTCCGATTTACACGAAATGATTATTTTACACAAATTAAATGACATTTGGAGAGAAATAAATAAAAATAAAACTCATTACACATGGAGACGCTTAAATGGTACAGAAAAAAGAAGAATAGATTTTTGGTTAACAGATGCTAATATAAGACCTGCCATACACACAGCGGATATACGACCTGCTCAAATAAAATAAACCGATCACTTAGCTTTTCTTTAAAAATAATAAACTTATCGAACAGAGGGCCTAATTTTTGGAAGATGAATAATACATATCTAAAAGACAAAGAATATATTAATTTAATAAATAAAACAATAGAGCAATGCTTAACAGATTTCGAACAAAGAGTAAACAACCAAACACTCTGAGATTATTGTAAAGTTTTAATCAAGGAAAAATCTATTATATATGCAAACATTAAAACAAAAGAAAGAAATAATACTTTAAAAAATTTAGAAAACCGTCTTAAAACTATAATAGATTTAGATAATGAATATGAAAATAATGACAAAATTAAAAAATAAAAACAAGCAATTGAAAAGGAAATAGAAAATATTTAAAATTTTAAAGCCACAGGAGCACAAATAAGGTCACGTACGGAAAGTTTAGAGAATGATGAAAAATTATCAAATTTATTTTTAGGTTTAGAAAAATCAAGACAAACACGAAAAGTCATGTATAGTTTAAATGTTAATGGAGAACGTATCACCGACATCAAAAAAATTATTAAACAAGAAGTTAATTTTTATAAAAATTATATTCATCAGACGACATTGATACTGATTCGATTGGTTCATATTTAAACAATACCACATTCAAAAGAAAATTATCATGTGACGAAGCTAAAAGCCGCGACGGTCTTTTAACAATGGAAGAAGTAACCAAATCAATTTTTGTAATGAAAGCTAATCGTTCACCAGGCTTAAGCGGGATAACAATGGAATTTTATCAGACTTTCTGGGAGAAAATAAAAGTACTTGTACTAAATTCTTTAAACGAAGGTTTCGTCAGGGGTGAACTCTCACAACTTCAAAAACAAGGGGTACTTTCTTTACTTGATAAAAAAGGTGACCCTGAAAAATTGGAAAATTGTCGTCCTATATCATTACTTAACACAGATTACAAAACCGCTACACGTGCACTTGCAATGCGTTTACAAACAGTTTTACCTAGCATAATAAGTATGGACCAACAGGGGTACTTAAAAAATAGGTTTATTGGCTACAATATTAGGCAAATACAAGATAAAATAGACTATACTGAAAAACTAGACATCGAAGGAGCAATTTTGTTTCTCGATTTCAGAAAAGCTTTTGAAACAGTTAGTTGGAATTTTTTATTTGCTGTTTTAATACATTTCGGATTCAATGCATCTTTTACTACATTAGTCAGAACTATTTATAATAACTGTTCATCCTGCATAATGAATAATGGCTGGAAGTCGGACTTATTTATTTATATTTATTCTCTTTAATTCCTCCGATTACAGAGATTTTATGGTACATGAACACAATGCAAACATATGTATAAGGTGACAAACAACAAATATGAAAACAAAAATACAAGAACATTAGCAAATTGTAGTAGGCAATAATGAATAATTGCACGTTCGCTCGCTTGCCAGTGGCCATACCCACCTGCACACGCATGCACAGAGACACACACGCAGACATAGACACACACACAATGACAGACACACACACACACACATACACATATATGAAAACAAAAATTCAGAAGACAGTAAACATTTGCATACAATGACATGTCATGACAACATGCACTGGCATCAGATGAATGTATATAGTAATCAAATAATTGTTTCAATCCAAAGCATACATTTTGCAATAAATTGAAATGTGTCCAGGCAAAACCTTTCATGCACAGCAGTATTATCGAAGTCCTTTGATGCCTGCCCCAGCAAGCATCTCATCATATTTTCTTTGTCAATATTTATTAATTTGTGACCAATTCTGTTTCCGTAACTTAAAAACACATAATTTATGAAGTCATGACGGATCAATTGCGTCAATGGGCATGTCGTTATTATATGTAAGTTTGCGTCGTGGTAAATACGTTCACAAAAATGGCACACACGCGCGATTTTCGGCTGAGTATCTGTCCATATTTTGCTTGCAATAGCCGAATTTTTCAAGGAGTTCCTGTTCGAGGCACACGTCCATACAATAGCTGGTTCGATAACAGTTTGTAATGCCATGAACCGTTCAAATACACCTTCAGCGCCCATTCGTTCATACCATTGTTTATTTTCATACAACTGGATAGCATTTTTTACCGTTCTTTTCCAGCATGTTTTGTTTGGAAATATACCAGTTTCAATATAATTAATTATGAAATTTGTCAGGTTATACTTATTGAGAAGCTTTAGAATATCAGGTATAAAACCTCTTTGTTTATTATTAGATCTAGTAACAAACATTGACAGACGGCTATTAAAGATGCGTTTTGATAGTATATCGTGTGGTAAGGTACATAGTTTTTGAAGAAATCCTAATTTTCTTTTATCAATCTCTGATAGTATAGAATACCAACTCAGCATACTCAGACACATCACTGTTCTAGTTCGTTTCTCAAAACCTTGAATGACCTTGGAACAAAATCGAAAAAATATTTCTAGTTGTTCAATGTTTTGACAGATAGGTTGGACCAAAGTTCTGAACCGTAGATTAGAGTTGGGATACATATCTTATGAATGAGTGATGCTGATACTACTGGATTAACATCGTTTACGTTAAGACCGATAGGCATTATAGAGTAAAACGACGATGTGGCTTTAATCACTGCATTATCAATCGTGTCGTTCTGGTTTAGCTTGTCATTTAAGTGTATACCAACATGTTTTACATTAGTAACAACATTAACATGTTCCTGTCCCAGGTGGAATTCAGGGTACTGTTTTTGCACGCGATCTGTCACCAAAGACTACGATGTTGCTTTTGATGGGGTTAATTATGTATCTCCATCGAGAAATGTAAATATACACAATGTCTAACATCTGCTGCTAATTAAGAGGAGATATGCAGGAGAGTGTAAGATCGTCTGTAAGAGTGCAATAACCAGTTTTATTACTTAAAATGCACGTTCCCAAATTGCTGCTTTCTAACTCATTTAAGAGGCCATCTATAAAGAGATTGTAGATAAAAGTTGAGAGCGTTCCTCCTTGGCGGACCCCTTGTTTTATCATGAACCAATCCGACTTTATGCCATTTATGTAGATACAACTGTTCATGTTACTATGGGCATTTACAATTAGCCTCCATATCTTTCCCTGTATTCCAAATTTATGCAATTTATAAAATATTCCAGGTAACCACAGGGTGTCAAAGGCTTGTTTTGTGTCTAACAGGCATACATATACTTTGCTCCCTAATTCTATATTGTAGTGTATAGATTCCTGAAGGTTAAATGAGGCTGTAACTGACCCGCGATATTTTTGATAAGCATTTTGTTGTACATTAGAAATGAGATATTTTTATTTGTTATCCAACTAACTATATAACTGTATAATCTTTTCAAACAGCTTATATATAACAGGTAGGAGCATTATTGGTCTGTAGTTTTTTGTATCGGATCTGCTCTTCCCGTTATTTTTTAATATTGGGATTATTACACCCTTTTTTTCTTCAACAATGATTCGATTAAAAAGTGTCGCTAAAGCTTTGA
Organism: Panopea generosa; assembly: GCA_029582155.1. NCBI lineage: Eukaryota > Metazoa > Mollusca > Bivalvia > Adapedonta > Hiatellidae > Panopea > Panopea generosa. Next base: position 26,047,221 of record CM055898.1, read on the forward strand.
ATAGAGATTGTCCACCAAGTTTCAAATGCTCATTAAATATGATATCAAAAGAAGCAGCCTTTCTATTTTTTAAACTTTATACTACCTTTTGTATATGCTCGCCCGTTATATCTGCTTCTAATATAGGATTGTCATTATATGCTACATTGTCCTGCGTTATTTTAGCAATTTTGTTTTCTATGTCTTTTTTAAATTCCTCATCAAAAGTATCTGATTCTAGAGGTGAGTATATATTTTGATAAAAATCAGAAAAGCAGTCGCATATCCCGTGAGGGTCTCGTACTATACCTATGTCCGTTTCTATTTGTGAGCAAGTTGGAGATCTTTTATTTTTTCTCTTCTTTACAAAACTCCAAAACAATTTGTTATCACAGTCTGCTGATGCGTTTAGTTCATTATAGAATTTATTTTCTATGCTTTGTATGGCTTTCTTTTGTATATTGATGAATTTTCGTTTCAACATTTTGTAATTTGAGTAGGTTTTGAAATTTCTACCACGTGGTTTACCCTAAGCTATCCATAACTTTCTAGCGGCTCGTTGATCTTTGTGAGCTTTTTGTACGTTTTTTCCCCAGTATGGTTTAGCATGTTTGTTATATTTTGATTTCGGCATAGTTTCGTCAGCGCTATTATTGATTATTGACACCAAATCATTGTAATATATATCTAAACTGTCATTTTTAATATTTTGTAATGCTGAAGATAGCTTGGATTGGTACAGGATAGATATATCTTCATTAATTTTAAGCCACGCAATTTTTTCTGAATTGGGATTTTCTAGTATTGTATTAAATTGAACGTTGGCACTTACATATATGGGATAGTGGTCCGATACATTGAATAAATCATCATCAAGTATCTTAATTTGTGTAATAATATCCATGTTATAGTTATGGACAATAATATGGTCAAGCATTTTTTCTGCAGTTTTGTATGTGTAGTTTGGACCATTATTTGATGTGCTTAATCCTATAGAAGTAAGTGAATTGTTATCTAAAAATCTTGACAATCGCTTATCTCTAAATGATGCATTTTTATCATCTTTATGTTTGACCTCCGCATTCATGTCGCCTGCCAGGAAAACAGTTCCTTGCTCAGAGCGTGTATCAAGAATTGCCTGAATAGAACTCAATACTTTCATATAGTCGAATGTAGAATAATTTGAGGAAGGCATATAAGTACATATAAAGAATAGCCTAGTACTGTTACTTAATGTGAGCTTAATTCCTGCTAATCTATCATCTTCGACTTCGTACATTGTTCGAATTGAGAATTGTAACTCCTTTTTATAGATAATAGATACACCCGCTTTACCGCATTTTAATGAACCGTATATATCAAAAGAGGAATCGCACAAGGTATGATTATAGTAATTAAAATGAATACTGTCCATAAAATTATTCATATGTGGTAAAAGCGTATGTTCTGTTATAAGTGCTATATCAATATTCAATGTGTCTAATGATTTACTTAGGCTGGCTGCTGAGGACATAACTCCCCTTACATTCCAGGTTATTATGTTTAGATTAGAAGGGATATATGTAGGTAAATTAAAAATTGTGTAGACAAAATTGGAAATATTATTTGGGCTCAAAAACCTATCAAAGCTTTAGGCACTCGCAACAAAACTGAATGCAACTCACTTAACTGGGAAAGAAAAATAATTGACAGTGAAAATTTAATAAGCAAATGGCTTAAACGAAATTTAACATTTTTCGGAAAATAAAAGTTATTAAAACATTAATTATGCCAAAATTTGTATACTTGGTACAATCCTCTAAAACACTACTCGATAAAATAAAAAAATCGACTCGCTCATTTATAAATTCTTATGGCATGGGAAACGCGAAAAAATAAAACGAACAACACTGATAGGACAAACAAATCAATGTGGACTAGATATGCTTGACACCACATCATCTTTAATTCCCTTAAAGTAAAATGGATAAAAAAACTAACAGAGAAAGATGAAGCAAACTGGAAAATACTGCCTAACTATTTTTTAAAAGATTTCGGAAACAACTTTCTTATATTCAATATGAATTTAGGTAATCTGAAAAACATAAAAAAAAAGATAATCTTTCAATACCGGATTTTTATAGACATTATTGAAACGTGGTTACATAGTTAAAGAGGAGAAAATATAAAAAGCAAAACGGTTGAACAAATTCGAAAACAAATCATATGGGGTAATCAAGAAATTATGTTTTTTAAAAAATGCTTGGTCTTCAAAGAATGGATTAAATCCAGAATTCTCTTTATAAATGACATTATCGATAATAACGGCGAAATAAGTGAACAAAAAAATAAAAAACAAATATAACTGGATTACGGAATTAAGAAGATTGAATCAAGCAATATCTACCTCATGGAAAACTATTTTAAAATCGCATTGTTCTATACGATCAAAAGTAAAAACAAACCTAACTTTAAATTTACGTTTAGCGAACGGAAAAGTTCTAGAACTTGTAAACACAAACAACAAAATAATTTATAACCAACTTATAAGTCGTAAATTTTCTATTCCTTATTTACATACATACTGGAATACATATTTTGATAATATAATAAACTGGGAAAATGTATATAAAGCTATACACAAATTAGAAGATAATCGTATAAAGCATTTTAAATTTAAATTAATTCATAAGATCATTCCATCGAAAGAAATAAGATTCCTTTGGAAAATAAGCTCAACTCCGTTTTGTAACATCTGCAATGAACCCGAAACTTACAAACATTTGTTCATAGACTGCAAAGAGGTAAATGGATTAAGGAAGAAAATAAACACCTTGTTTAAACACTGCGGAATAAATAAAAACGTAAAATCGCTATATAATATAATAATAGGCTACAAAGTAGATCATCATGAATATATTAATATAAACAGAATATTTGCACTAATAGGATTTTCGATATATAAAACGTATTTAATAAGCGAATCTAGAACTAAGGATGTTAATTGTTTTTCATTATTCTGTCAAGAATTTAAAAAATTATCTAAGCTCTCCGAGTACAATATATATAAATCTAATAATTTTGAAAGACGAGTTCAAAACTACATAGACAGCCTGTTAATACAAGAAAAAAAAAACATCTTTAAATAAGTATATATCTTATTTAGAAAATAATATTCATAAATAACTGCCTATATAAATTATAATCTTGTACACGTTCCTAGAACTTGACAAGGAAAAAAAACTATTTTAAAATCTATATTAATAATTATTGTTAATTGTTACACAATCTATCGTTTGTACTTTTAATTAATCTGTGATTTATGTACATGTATATTAATTGAATAACGTTTAATAAAAAAAAAATACACCCAAGCTCATTGAGTTGTGCAATATTGAATCCCTACTTATCGGGATTTGGTGTGACAAGACAATGTTTTTTAGATTTCATATTGATTTTTTGTAAAAATGAATGAGAAAATGCAATTTATTAATACTATTATTCCTGTGTCTTAATCCTATAGGGGGCCCTAAACATTCCAACACCTTAAGTTGTAGAAACTGCAGTCACCTGCTGACGTAAGACGTATTTTTATCATACATGAACTATGTTTGCAAGTACTCAAATTTAACTTAATGTCAGCAATGGATAACATTACATGAGATAGTCTATATTTCGTATTTGGAACAGTTTTTAATATTTTACATAATATCGTGAAAACAATGTACATGCTAATACAAGGAGTCGAAGTATAATTCTGAAGTATCATTTCAATAGTGATTTAATAGTGATTTCATACCGGACCTTGGATTGCCGTACGGTCACATGAAAAGACTAAAGCATAGAAAATCTTCTTTGCGCTCATTGTCATTTGGTCTTCTACCATGTTAGCATAGCACTATCTTGTTTACAATTCACCTAGCTGGTTCGAAAAAATGTATCCATATCTCGTCAAAAGAAACAATAACTGCAAATTGCCTTTGATTAAAATCTAGAGCAAGCCATTTTAAGCGTGCCCCTTTTTTAATCATTCATCAAAATATGTGGTATCATTCTAGTACATATCTCTCGGACTTCCAAGATACGCTTCAGAATGAAATGTACTCTCGATAGTGATATGCCGGCAGTTTTTGGCTATATCGCAAACGATATATCTGCCATCGTTGCCAATGATATTTCAAACTTTAAGACATTTCTCTTACCTGTTGCAGTCACTGATCGCCCAGGGTTTCTAGTCTTTTTGACAGACTCTTAACATGTATCAAATTCATCCCCCCTCCCACGAACAGTCTCATAAGATACCTAAGCAGACCCAAACAGTTGTTCAAATTCAGTAAAAATTTGCTTTACAGAAATAAGTAGTTTTGATATAAGATATCAATTTTCAATATTATCAACTTTGATATATGCTCTAATTTCTTCAATAGTTTTATACTTCAAGTTATTAATACACAATGCACTTAACAAAATACTTGCTGTTGGGTTGGTAGTATACATATACTTTTAAACCATATGAATTTGGATATACTTGGTTGAATTTCAATTTACTTATTCCTTCATGTTAAAACAAAATATTTGTGATCAATTTTTACAATGTTATTATACATCCCTTCAAAATATGCCAATATAGACTATTTGAAAAAATTTAAAACATGTTATGAATGTGGATTATATTTCAAATGAAACAAATTGTAAAGATTTAACAATAGTTCTTCCAAGTGCGCATAACATGTTGTTTTGGGTATAGAATAATAAAAAATAAATATATTAAACAGAGTAGATTTCCAAATAATTATAGATTTAAAAAAAATATGTCATCAAGGAATAAAATATATTTGTAATCTGGCACAATTTATATTCGAAGCTCGAAACCTAAAACAAGAAACTTTTAAATTGTAGATTTTTTAATACCATGACTGCTTCAAATTGATTAAGCGATATATGCGGTATTGCTTTTTGTTTTGTATTGTTTAATGGTGTATCTATGCCATATTTAAATTGATTTTAATTTGTATATGGTCATAGGTAATGATTTGATGATGTGCCAATACACTTGTAAACATGTTGCATTGAATTAGTTAATTCTTTTATTATACCCTTTGAATTACAAACAATGCACGGATCTGTCTTATTAGATTATGCTGAATATATATTGAATAAGAATGTTTCTATTGTCGGATAAATCTTATAACAAAGTAACTAATTAAGCTATGTAAATCTAAAGTCTACAAAATGATGATATATCAATTTGCACAATAAAAACTAAAGCAAGTACATTTAACATTCTAAAACATAACGTATTTATATTAAGTATTAAATGGCAAATCCGATACTTATACGACATTATCACATCCTGGAAAGAATGCTGATCCTTAATTTCAACGCGTATGACTGTCAATCCAGGAGTCGTGAGTTCGAATCCCTACTCGAACATGAATTTAATATGCAGCTCTTTCCTTTTCCATGCATTGAAGTATACAAATCAATATTGGTATATGTCTGATAAAAATATTTATACTATTATTCAAGGCACTTATAAAGTACATATTAATATCTTTGGTATTTTTACTTTTTTCTGAACTGCTGACACGAATTCAACAAATTAAACAGTTAGTTTTTTTTCTTGCTTTTGATTGAATATTTAGCGTCTTTTTTATGCCATCGAAAACTTATAGATATAACCTCAATTTCCTTGGATCCTGAAAGGTTAACCAGTACTCGAGGACACTACAAGTAACTCATAACTTTCCCAGTTGAATCAGTGGTGAGAGAAGAATGCCAATGAGACAGATGCAGTATATCAATCATCACGGAAACTGTTGCCGGGGACTGTTGCGGGGATTCGAACTCATGACCACTTAATTGATAGCCCAGACGCGTAACCGACTGAGCTAATTGGGCCCGATATTTCATTCTTGTGTACATCATATAAGTTCACTTAGAACAATAATAATTGAGAAAATAAAAATTCAACCTATTTCAAACTACCTTTAGTACAGTTTTGTAGCTACAGGCTTTGTAGAATGTTATTTGCTGAATAGTTAACAAATTAAAAGTCAATAAAAAAACATATTAAATAACTACTTACAAAGTAAGTTTCGATTTTGATAGAATTAACATGTACTATATCCGCACTTAAGCGACTTTGCACATTGTTGTACAATTTACATACACGGAAGTAAATAGATAATACAGTGTTAAGGCCTGTACTATATCGTACTGGTTTCAGGCATAGTACCACCATTGAAAAAAAGGAAGTGCTTTCGTGGAGTAGTCGCATAATGGCGGTTATTAATAATCCTAGTGTCTTTTTCTTTTAAAATGCATTTTCTTTATTTTAAATTCTCATTTTTTTTTATTTGAATGGCATTATTGATTTATTTTGAACATTTTGAAAGCATCGTCATGTTTGAATTGTGAATTTTGGAGATTGGGGTATGAATACATGAATTCGGAAGTCTACTTTCACTTTGTCAACAGTGTACACACTGAGCAGAAAAATATCTCTTACATGACAGATGACCCCTACTTTTCACATAATATTTTGATAGTGCAGAGATTTACAAACAGTTAAATGTAAGTTTCACTTCTTTTATTTGATCTCTCTATGAATGACACGCCTTCAAACTTTTATTGTTAACTATAGAATAAAAAACAAAAATCAATGGTGGGATTACACCTTTATGGTGCATGGTTTAAGTTTCAATGTATTTTTCTCCTTGTAAAACATGTACAGGTGTTTTGCATGGAAAGCCAACGGCTTCAAAATTCTTGTTAAATGCGTAATAATTTTTATTCTGAATTATAAATGTTCAATTGAATACTCTAAATGATTTATTCTTTGTTTCTGTGTCTTAATTCTAAATGATAACTTCAAAATTCTTAATACCAAAATGCCTGATTTTAAATGCATGATTATTATTCATATACAATTTGCATAGTGTTTCATTATTAATTTCTAATTGATAAATTCTGCATGCCATATGATTATTTTTTTATATATATTTTAAATAGCAAATGCTGTGATGTTTATTCTAATTGCTTAACTCTTAATTTTGAATACGTAAGGTGTAATTCTTATGCCAATTGTTATTGCAAATGAAATGTGGGATGCAAGAATCTAATTAAAACTTATTAAATTGCAACTTCAAAATTCCAAATTACAGATTGTGCTGTCTGGTAAAGCTCCTAACCAAACCGCAGTGCACCACAAATGAATGGAATAGCCAATATGAACGATAGCACCGTTTACAGTGTCTTCTTTATCCCGCGAGAATAGAAAGAAGCTCTTAGGTTTCTCAGAAAAGCTTTCGATATGCTTGGTTTGTACATTTCTATATGTTAAATAAATCCGTTTCATCAGTAACTCCATCTATTAATTCAGGCAGTAATCGTGCTCCAAGTATGTTTTTTTTGGTGATTTAATTATCTATCTTCCTGAAACCCCCTGTTGGGGATAAAGACTTTGACACCCGTCAACTGACACGAATGGAATGGAGAGATTAAACGCATAAACGTAGGGATATATCCAGAGTGTATACAAACAGTTTATAACAGAGCAGGTTTCTAGGGAAAACACATATTCTACCTGGGAAACTGCTTGGTTGAACTACGGGGTCTCTGTTGTCACCATATTGCCAGAAAGAGAAGGTAAAATGGTGCGTTGGAGTATTTGTAAAAATATGATAATAATCTGAATTTGACTGTAGGCCATGGATTTAACCAAACAGCTGGGACTTTTATTTGAGATGAGATACTTTTTCATTTGGGTTAAGAGAGGTGTTGTGTAACAAAATCAGTCTCTGGTTAATACAGCGGAGGCTAAGGCGAATCCAATTATGTTAACTTAGTATATCTTTGTGACACTAGAAGTACGGCTAAAGTCACGCATCCCATGTCAGCAGCCCTTCTCGGAACATTCTCAATGTGTAAAATACAAGAACTTGTTTGCGGGGACCAGACAGGAAAATTCATTCGTTTTCCATTTCTTATCATCATCTACTTGTGATAGTCGTTGACATGAAACTTAATGATGATATGCTGAGTTTAAAAATAAAATGTATATGGGATTGTAAACATTTGTGTTGTAAGATCCTGGTAGAGCTCGCACTTTGTTATTGCAGAGTTCGAGTTCCTGGTTCAGCCGCACATTTTTGTATGTTCTTTTAGTATGTTTTACTACAAATAGTGACTCATCAATATTTACTTTTTCTCTACCAATCGTATGGTATCAGCATGCTGAAAATGAATAAATTATCTAATGAATTGAAAAAAAACAACTTAAATTTATAAAGGGGAATTAATGGCGAAATGAATTCAGATAAAATGTAGAAATGTACAAACCAAACATGTCGGCAGAAGCGCAAGGAATTCTTTGTTGTAGTTTTGTCCATTCTCGCGGGTAATGCAGACCTGATAAATCGTGCTATCGTACACACATTTTGTTTTGTGTATTTCTATCATTGATAATGCGATGGCGTTTGGTTCGGTACGGTTCGGACAGAGCTCTCTGTTATCAAAATACGAAAATGTTATTTGGACTATTGATATTTGCAATTTTGCAAGAACGAAATAACAGAACAGAACGTTCTTTTATTTTGGCTTAGGCATTACAAAAGCTTTTCACCATTTACAAAAGCTTTTCACCTTAACAAATGGCATGAGAATTAACATTACGCGTTAAGAATTAATAGTTAAGCAATTTGAACAAAACCATTTTGGACAAGGCCAATTCCCCCGCAGAAGCAAATGCTTGTACTGTCCACTCCTGTCAATACTCTCTATGGCTGTTTGCAATTTCAAAGTTACCGGTGTACATGTCCCAGGGTCGTTGCGGGCCTTCTTACAATACACTTTACAATATACCATATACTATGATCATTGACTGATCCAAATTAAAACTAATGATCATGGCCTAGCTATTCAAAGCCCTATTGGCCTAGTGCCACGTTAATAACGTTACAAATGGCCATTCTACTTCTATAACAATTTTGTATTTTATACGAGAAATGTAATTGTTAAACATATCGAAAGTATAAGATTTCACTTAATATAGGTTTAAACAACCAAGTCCTGATATGTTTTTCTCTCACCATTTTCTTTCAAATTGTCGGCATTGCTGAGCGTCAAGGGAGGAAGCTTCTAGTACCAATTTTCAAATCATTGATATAACCCGGCCAGGGGGTCGAACCCACCAACTTCCGTAAGCAAGGCGCAAGCTCTACCACTAGACACGCTGCAGTCGTTTTGTAGTAGAAAATAGGTTTAGTATACATATTTTAAATACTAAAACCAACGTTAAAGACTTCAAACATATTAAAACAATTACTCTGGCAGTAAGGTTATTATTGATTGTCCGAATAATTACACAGAAATGTGTGTTCGAGGTATATCCAATATGCATAAATAGAAGTTCCATGCATAATAAATAGTTTGATATGGTCATTATTTTAAACAGAACAGTTTCCAATGTTAACAATAATATCAAACATATACATAAGATGTGATGTGTGTTTTCTAAAAGAAATTACATTCATAAAATTATGATGCTTTGTTAACAATTTTAGTACTAAATATGTGTTTGTGAAGAAAACAATTATGATAGTTAATGGGAGACTTAATTTGTTCATGTGTTATTGAGTCTGGTCTTTCCGAGAAAGTATCAGAAATCGTCATTCGTGTAGGGTGACTGTAATAACATGTGATAATCATGTGAGCTCCTTTCCGATTTGACTGAACAGATATGTCATGTTTAAATGACGTTTTTTTTTAAGACGTTATGTCATATGATAACTGACGGAAACTAATATGCACGATATTGTCTTGTTCCTTATAGAAATGATCTGAAAAAATAATTGGTAAATTTACCATTGTTTGAGTTATGTGATAAAAAAGAATCTTACATATGTGCTCACTTGTTATTGAATTTTTATTTTTTACCAAATCGTTTAGTAAATTAAATATTAAATGAGCACTCATGAAATATCTTCTATTTACAATCAACAATAAATGAAAAACTTAATGCTATTATCAATATAAAAATTGAAATATCCAACAATAAAAATGGATAGAAACTCTTTCTTTCAGTTACTTATTCTGGGAATGCCTCATTACACAATATTTTTGGTTAAACTTGAACATGTTATTGTTAATATAAACTTTCCCATAGAACTCGATTTAAAAATTATAACATTTGGCATTCTTGTTAAACGTAAAATAACATGCTTTTAACTTTATTCATTATTTATATAATACAAATCGGCAGTGGAGTCTCTTTCTTTTCTTCTCTTCAACCAATACTCTCTTTTTTATTAGAAATATTCTGAATAAACCAGTATTTCTTTCATTAATTTTTCAACATTTGGCCAATTTGAAATTATTACGGAACAATGTGATAAAGTCCATATGAAATGTAAAATAACTGTTATGGAAGCAGATTTACACAAGTTTCTAAAGCGTTCTTCTGTATCTTTTCCACATATTTCGTTAAACGTTTGACTTTATGCTTTACTTTTAAATTTATGCTTAATATAATGTGCTTATGTGAATAAAGTATTGTTTAAACTAAAGACTCTTGATGGTCATATGATCCTTGGATATTCTAATCAGATTTCTACTTCCTCATATAATTGAATTTAATTTTGTTTTATGCTAGGACACAAACTCTAAAATAGGATCGGCCGCAATGAGGTAATGGATATAATTAATATCGTATGATAGTCTATTTATAAATCCACGGCCAGATAACTTTGACTACTCCATGAAATATCCAGTGACACATCACCAAGAAGTCAAGTAATTCGTAAATAACACATTAGAAATACCCAGCGTTGTCAATATTGATATTGTGTATATTCTTCTGTCAATGGTATCATTTAGTTTAAACTTTTTTTTTTTACTTCGATTACGGAACATGATATTGCAACTTATACAAGTCATGTTCGAAAACTTCCTGGGTAAAACCAGCACTAACTATAAGCGAAAACAAAGTAAGTTTGCACAAGGACACCACATTTAGCCGTGGAGGAGGATCAAACCCATGACTTTCAAATCATGGGTACGATGCTCTTTTACTGGACCAGTGTATATTTTACTGAACAAAGTATGTCAATGCACATAAAAGATATGTTTGATGAGCTATAGTTATTATAAACTAATTTTACATCAGTTGTGAAATCAACAAATGTACTTCTTTGGTAGAACCTGTATTTAGCATTTCTAGTTTTCGTTGAGGATCAAACACACAACCTTGTGGTCCCAGGGTTCGATGCTCTACTAGTATAACCACGTGATTCACAAATTAAAAGATTATATTTAATTTTTCAAATTTCAATGTCGCAGATTTACAAATAACTTTCTTTATAACGTTCGCCATTTTCTGATACACAACCGACCTTTCGCTGTATAACTGTTTGAGTTGAAATGGAATGTAACAGTCAGGTGCTGCATTTATAATGCTTAAATGGTTTCCTAGTCAGTGAGTTCTCTAAATAATGAGGAGATGTTACACATGATAAGAATAAAAAAGTCACTGCAATGTAAAGTCCTGACAAATATGAAGAAAAAGGGAAGTATATTTTTACTACTACCTCAATTATCTGTAGGTCCGGAGACTTAAAGGGAGATAATAGTGGCGTGAGTCCTAAACCCTGGTGAAATACTTACTAATGAGTACGCTAATAAAGCTTTGTTTTTCTTGGATTCGACCAAATTAATGGGCTGTGCTATTGGAGATAACGGTCCCATTTTTTTTATGAAAATTATCACACAGGAATGCTATACTCTAGACTTTTCAACGAGAAGTTGCAGCACAATTCAACAATCAATTAAAAGAACTATATGCACTGCGGTCTAAAAATAATAGAACTCGTTAATTTACTCTGTCCACGTAATTAAACGTTTTGATATTCTATCAACTTTCAAAAAGAAATGGTGAATTCAATAAAGCAAATGCCAGAGAGAGAAAAATACTTGTACACCAACGGCAACAGATGGCAACAGAAAATAGAGTTAAAAAGGTTAAAAAGGTCAACTGTGGTCTTCTGATATGGATTATTTGAAGGAAAGAAGAAATACCTTAAGCAAAACAGAAGAACACTTTGGGAACACAGGACAGTCCAATATCATATCACTGCTCAGTGTTGATGGGAAAGATATTCTTCGTTGCACTTACATCAAATCGGAAAGGTGGAACTCATACTTTTTAGGATGCGTAGTACATTTAAGCATCATGAAGCAGCTGAGAGGCTAAGATCAACAAGTTTGAAGCTCTTTACAATGGTACATTACCATTTCAAAAACTTGTTGACTGGTTATTTTTTAATAAATTAATTTTTGATCCTTTCGGGACTCTAAATGACCATTTATTGACATCTAATTTGCTATGACTAAGATAATGGGGGTAGATATCTAATTTAATGATTATATGCAAAATTCGAAGTTCCCTTTTGTGGTCCATATCAATTCTAGCTTTATATATATATATATATATATATATATATATATATATATATATATATATATATATTAGCTTGAGACAACCTCTCATAGAGCTAACACGTATCAAATATGAACAATTCTGACTGACTGGTTTTTAAAAATTCTCAATTTTTAATCTTTTGAGGTTCCATCTGGTCTGTAATTGAAATAAATTCCATTTTCCTAAACCAAGTCTGATATCCTTCAGATGTAAAATTAAATATTAAAATATTTTCATAATTACTTGAGAAAATGAGAATGTTGCATTTTCCCATAGATTTCTTATTAAAAACTATGAGTGCCACTGTGTGATCCTTATAAATATAAGCCGCTTGATTTGTACAACTTTGAAACACCAACTCATAATGAAAACTTGTGACCGGCTGTTGAGATGAGTTTTTTTTTTATAAATTATCAATTATATCAATAATCCCGCCCTGTTTTAAAATATTACCTATAAATTATGCTATCCCATATTCATATATTCATACGCGTGTCGTTAACTGTTACAACACGTTATATAAATATTGCCATACAAGTAATAGTATACACAATTATAATGAAACATGCTTAACACTTATCTAATTAGAGAATAGAACATAATTAGGGAAACTTATGTCCATGCTGTTTTGAGTTAACAATCGGATAAAGATCTAAAAATAGATCGATAACTATTAACAATCGTTATAAGCTGGTTTGCTTTTGGCTTGCCCGGCTGAATATGTTGAATACATTGCAATGGCTTCACTATTTTGATCAATTGTTTTATTAATCTTTTTTTACATATACTGTCTCCCTGAGTTTATAATTTAGTCATTTCAGCTAGTTTGTGGTCAAAGCGATATAACGCTTTTAAAATAAAGTATTCATCTATCACACTGACAATATAGGTAGAATTCCTAACTGTAAAGTGTTGGAAAATACTCAGTTACCTGTATAAGGCACATAAGGTATATCCAAACTAGTTTATTATGCGTGTTTGTTTATATATACTATAATATGCGCAAAACAGGTTCTCTTGGGAGAGAAAGTGATTGAAAGTGAGTGATGCTAGTTAGAAATAAGTTTGGGCTTGACATTGATTGACAGGTGAGTGATGCAAATAAGGTCAAATCACCCAGCACTGCATGTGTCATGAATTCCCAACTACTCTATATTTTATATTTAGACACAGTTGTATCAAACTGCAAAGTTTGATTTAAACTGACAAGTGCCAATCTGATCACCTCGGCCTTTATACTACGCAATAGACCTCTGACATAATAAGACTCCATTTTGAAATTACTTCTAGTGACATGATAGAATAAAATGGTGGGCCCCCTTATGCCAGCTTATATACATGCACATTGAAAATATAAACGTTGGATAATCAAGACTGTTATTTTAAATTTCCCTATAAACATGACCCATGTCGAGTGTATAAATAAAACAATCGATATAATATCGCCATACATTCAACTTAATGACGGATACATAATTTGTTACTTTCACGCGAATGAACACAGACTTGTAACACAGGCGAATAGCGTTGGTGTATTCTAGAGCTATACACGAGGTGTATTATACGGAGGATACGGAAATACCCGATGTTTCACAATTGTGACAAGGGCATATACCGGTAATATTGATTGTTTAAAGATCGGTGTTGTAAATTGAGAAATATTGTAATTTGTATTTTACTGGTTTGTGAAATGTTCTTGATATTTTAATTTTTTTTTTCATAATTGTATCGTTATATACGCTAAAGACTTTTTCATAATCCCAATTAAATAAAAAAAATTTGAACACATCTCCATCTTTATCTCCAACTTCGCTTACAAATGGCGCCTAACTTAAGCCTTGATTGTGGACAGAGATGTACTTGAAATGTCCCATGAGGATCGACGAGGATGAGGATATATGTATAGTAGGCCTACATAACTAAAGACAGTACATTTTATTCCTAAAAGATTATTTACAACGATTATTGCTATGACTCTGCATACATAAATACATATCAAGTATTAACTGATATGAATACCCGAACATATATGGCACAAAAATATCCTAGTAAGTGTGCAAATCTTTAATTTCAGGTAACGCGTCTGACTGTCAATCCAAGAGTCGTTTGTTCGAATTCCCGCTCGGTCACCGATGTGATGATTGGTCATGAACTCTGTTTAATGCCCATGAGTCTCCCACCTCTGAATATATAGGGAAGTAGTCAGTAACTTACAGGGATAAGCTGTACGTACTGGAGGATCCCAAGTACGATGACTTGGTGCACTAACCGCCGTTCAAAACCTGAACTATGGTATAAAAAGGCAAAATCCCCATACAAATGTATCATTTGTATTATAGAGGGAGATTTACCCCTTGGCAATGGTTGAAAGGCATCATCTGTTGCGTGTTGTGCTGTCGTAGGGGACTTTAATCAGGTAGTGTTAATATAATACTTGATAGTGGTAGAATTTATCTGATTAAATAATGCAAAGAAAAAAAGTAAATTGATTATTTTCTATCACGCGTGTTAACATAATTTAATGCATTTATTATATTAGGTTTAAAGCTAATGTATACATATACATGCATGGTTAAGTCAATAATATAGGTAGAGAATGGGCAAATTCGTGCGATAGTCGGTATGTAATAGATACTTGTATATGCACTCTCAATTCAAGGTTATCCTAATTTCGTGTTGGGGCGGTAGTGTAATGGATAGAGTGTTGGCCGTTTACGCCAGAGGTCGCGGGTTCGATTCCCAGCTCGACACGATAAGTATAAATAAACTGATTCAAGGTTATTGAATTTGCCGAAGAGTTAATGCGCTGTTTACACATATATTCATTAGATCTCCCACTCCCACACAAGAAAGGCCAAAGTCCAGGTAGATAATAAAAAAAAGAGAAAGAAAAAAAAAGAAATAAACATTAAGTTAATGTGGTACTTTTGAATACAATTGAATCAGACTGGTTTTGTATTTGGGGGTCAGATATTCTGTCAGGTATTTTAACTTTGAATAAGGTTATATGTATTTGGGATCAGATGTTCTGTCAGGTATTTTTACATTTTAATAAAGTTATATTTAGTTGTTTTATAACGACAGATAACTATTGCAGGACAATACTGCTTAATGAGGAAAAAAATCCGTGATACCAGTAGTTACAGATCGTAATCTTACAGGATAGTATTTATTGAAGATGGCTGTGTGATTGTTATTGTTATTATAGATCATATACTTTATGTTTTTATTCCCTGAATTTACTTTCAAAAGATTTTTTTTTGTTTTTTGTTTAAGAAAAGCGAATTAGGAAACACACATATATATACGTGTTTCATACGACAAACGAGCAACAGTATATCAAATAACAATCTTAGACAAATACAAAAGTTGGTAACACAAAGCCTCAATATATCCATACATATAGAGAAAACCCTGTTAGTATCTGATATTATCAACTTTATCAGGTGATGCTTAGAAATAAACTAGCCAGGACGAGACTCTGTCGAAACCTTGATATTTTCGTGCCGAACCTGATCATGTTAATAATATTAGACACTTACATGGTATTCTATTTATCATGTCAATAGTTCTAGTTCGTTTTTATTCATTTTAAGTAGAGTTAAAAGTAGTCCCGACTAGGTCAAAATGTATAATTATACATGCTAACGTCATGTGCCTGATAAACTTGCATTGACGTGATCAACCTATGTTTATCAAACTGGCAGTTTATCAACAGAAATGAATACATTGACATGATAAAATAAAACTAAAGGTCTGACTAAAACAACTTGCAGTAAAAACAACAAGAATGTCAAACAAGAACAACGTGTATTTTCAAAAAGTCATTCATTTGCAATTGTCCATGCATTAATTACGCTTTTAAACCTTATTAATGTTGAGTTGCTCTATAAAATACAATGGTAAAGAGCTCCAAATTTTGCAGCACCTAAACGGAAGAAACTAGCAGGTTGCGTTATGGGTGTTGCATAGGGGTTATTCGAGAACAGAATATACAAGAATTTTAATCTGGTACTAGGGGGCGTTATGGGTGTTGCATAAGGGTTATTCGAGAACAGAATATAGTTAACTCCGGTACTAGGGGGCGTTATGGGTGTTGCATAGGGGTTATTCCAGAACAGAATATAGTTAAATCCGGTACTAGGTGGCGTTATGGGTGTTGCATAGGGGTTATTCGAGAACAGATTATAGTTAAATCCGGTAGTAGGGGGCGTTAGGGGTGTTGCATAGGGGTTATTCGAGAACAGAATATAGTTTAATCCGGTAGTAGGGGCGTTATAGGTGTTGCATAGGGGTTTTTCGAGAACAATTTATACAAGAATTTTAATCTGGTACTAGGGGGCGTTATGGGTGTTGCATAAGGGTTATTCGAGAACAGAATATAGTTAACTCCGGTAGTAGGGGGCGTTATGGGTGTTGCATAGGGGTTATTCGAAAGCAGAATATAGTTAAATCCGGTAGTAGGGGGCGTTAGGGGTGTTGCATAGAGGTTATTCGAAAGCAGAATATAGTTAAATCCGGTACTAGGGGGCGTTATGGGTGTTGCAAAGGGGTTATTCGAGAACAGAATATAGTTAAATCCGGTAGTAGGGGGCGTTAGGGGTGTTGCATAGGGGTTATTCGAAAGCAGAATATAGTTAAATCCGGTACTAGGGGGCGTTATGGGTGTTGCAAAGGGGTTATTCGAAAACAGAATATAGTTTAATCCGGTAGTAGGGGGCGTTATAGGTGTTGCATAGGGGTTATTCGAGAACAGACTATACATGTAGTTTAATCTGGTAGTAGGGGGCGTTATGGGTGTTGCCAAAGGGTTATTCAAAACAGAATATAGTTTAATCCGGTACTAGGGTGCGTTATGGGTGTTGCATATAGGTTTTTCGAGAGCAGAATATACATGTAGTTTAATCCGATATTAGGGGGCGTTATGGGTGTTGCATAGGGGTTATTCGAGAACAGAATATATTTTAATCCGGTAGTAGGGGACATTATGGGTGTTGCATATAGGTTATTAGAGAACAGAATATACACGTAGGTTAATCCGGTAGTAGAGGGCGTTATGGGTGTTGCATAAGGGTTATTCGAGATAAGAATAGAGTTTAATTTGGTACTAGAGAGTGTTATGGGTGTTGTATAGTGTTTATTCGAGAACATAATATACATGAAGTTTAATCTGGTACTAGGGGCGTTAGGGGTGCTGCATAGGGGTTATTCGAGAACAGAATATACATGTAGTTTAATCTTGTAGTAGGTTGCGTTATGGGTGTTGCAAATGGGTTATTTGAGAACAGAATATACATGATGTTTAATCCGGTAGTAGGGGTGTTATGGGTGTTGCATAAGGTTATTTGAGAACAGAATATACACGTAGTTTAATCTTGTTGTAGGGGTTGTTATGGGTGTTGCATAGCGGTTATTCGAGAGTAGAATATACACGTAGATTAGTCCGGTAGTAGGCTGCGTTATGGGTGTTCCATAGGGGTTATTCGAGAACAGAATATACACGTAGAATAATCCGGTAGTAGGCTGTGTTATGGGTGTTCCATAAGGGTTATTCGAGAACAGAATATACACGTAGGTTAATCCGGTAGTAGGGGGCGTAATGGGTGTTGCATAGGTGTTATTCGAGAGTAGAATAGAGTTTAATCTGGTACTAGATAGTGTTATGGGTGTTGTATAGTGTTTATTCGAGAACAGAATATACATGAAGTTTTATCCGGTAGTAGGTTGCGTTATCGGTGTTGCAAAGGGGTTATTCAAGAACAGAATATACATGTAGTTCAATCCGATAGTAGGTTGCGTTATCGGTGTTGCATAGGGGTTATTCGAGAACAGAATATACATGTAGTTTAATCCGGAAGTAGGCTGCGTTATGGGTGTTGCATAGCGGTTATTCTAGAACAGAATATACACGTAGTTTAATCTTGTTGTAGGGGGTGTTATGGGTGTTGCAAAGGGGTTATTCGAGAACAGAATATACATGTAGTTCAATCCGGTAGTAGGCTGCGTTATGGGTGTTGCATAGCGGTTATTCGAGAACAGAATATACACGTAGTTTAATCTTGTAATAGGGGGTGTTATGGGTGTTGCAAAGGGGTTATTCAAGAACAGAATATACATGTAGTTCAATCCGATAGTAGGTTGCGTTACGGGTGTTATATAGGGGTTATTCAAGAGAAGAATATAGTTTAATCTGGTACCAGGTGGCGTTATGGGTGTTGTATAGGGGTTATTCGAAAACAGAATATGCATGTAGTTTAATCCGGTAGTAGGGGGTGTTATGGGTGTTGCATAGAGGTTATTCAAGAGCAAAATATAGTTTATCCTCCCCCCCCCCCCCCCCCCCCCCCCCCCACGAACAGTCAGTCTCATAAGATACCTTAGCAGACCCATACAGTTGTTCAAATTCAGCAAAATTCTGCTTTACAGAAATAAGAAGTTTTTGATATAAGAAATCATTTTTTCAATATTATCAACACTTTGATATAAGCTCTAATTTCTTCATTTGCATAACAGTGGCCCACAACTTATTGTATTAAAATCACTGTGTTGAACTAGAGATACATGAATATACCATTAACAATAAATAAATCGATATACTCATTTTTGTCAATATTGATGTATATTTTCACGTGATGTTCACAATATAGTTTAATACACATTAAATATGAAGCATCCATCGTATGCATACACCTGTGTATGCACATATATGAACTACGTGTTTTATCCAAATACCGAACACGGCCAATGTATTACATGTAGATAAAAAGATAGGTAATCAGGTTTTTCAAAACATGTAGCCCAAATATTAAATGTTCGTCATTGATTCACTTCGATCTGAAGGACATGTTCATTGTTATATTAGTTTTCAGTGTCTAACAACAAAGTTCATTTGTTCTGTTTCACAAACATCGCTGAAAGAATCCGAAATATCGGTAGGTTATGATATGTTACTTACACACTCGATTGGTACATTTTAAATTAAACAATTACATATAGCCATTCCTGAAATATTATATGCAAACTGTAAATAAATCAAAGTGGAAATTATTTTTATTAGCGTTTACGGTTGTGCTAATTTTATCATTGGGGATATTTATGAAAGTAAAAAATTAGATAAATTATATATTTTGTTTTGCAAACGTAACATAAGCAAAAAGATACTAACTCAGCTTTTTTAGGTGAACTAGGAATATTTTCATCATTTGTTATATAAACAACGTGCAACAATCTATTGGACAAAAAATATAAAAAGAACCAATTCTATTGAACTTAAAGTTATTAATTAACAATGCACTTTACAAAATACTTGCTGTTGGGTTGGTAGTATACATATACTTTTAAAGCAACACGGATTTGGATATATTTGGTTGAATTTCAACTGATTTTTTCATATTGGAACAAAATATTTTTGATCAATTTTTTCAATGTTGGAATACATCTCTTCAAAATATGGCAATATAAGACTATCTGAGAAACATATTTTAAATGTGAAACTTACTTGGATTATATTTCAAATCAAACAAATTGTAAAGATTTAACAATAGATCGCCCTAGTGCGCATAACGTGTTGTCTTGGATATAGAACACTTAGAAATAAATATATTAATCATAGTAGAGTTCCAAATAATTATAGTTTAAAAAATATGTCATCAAGGAATTAAATATATTTGTAATCGGGCAACATTTATAACCGAAGCTCGAAACCTAAAACAAAAAACTTTGAATAATGTATTGTATTCTTTAATACGATTTGTACATCTTTGAATACCATGACAGCTTCAATTTGATTAAGCGATATATGCGGTATTGCTGTTTGTTTTGTTTTGTTTAATGGTGTATCTATGCCATATTTAAATCGATTTTAATTTGTAAATGGCCATAGGTAATGATTTGGTGATGTGCCAATACACTTGTAAACTTGTTTTATTGAATTAGTTCATTCGTTTACAATACCTTTTGAATTACAAACAGTACACGGATCTGTCTTATTAGATTATGCTGAATATATATTGAATTAGAATGTTTTTATTGTCGAATAAATCTTGTAACAGAGTAACTTATTAAGCTATTAAATCTAAAGTCTACATAATGATAATATATCAATATGCACAATTAAAACTAAAGCAGTTACATTTAAAATTCTAAAACAAAACGTATTTATATCAAGTATTAAATTCATATCTATCCGATGCTTATACGACATTTTCACATCCTTGTAAGAATGCTGATCCTTAATTTCAACGCGTATGGCTGTCAATCCGGAAGTAATGAGTTCGAATCCCTACTCGAACATGCATTTCATATGCAGCTCTTTCCTTTTTCATGCATTGAAGTATACAAATCAATCTTGGTATATGCCTGATAAAAATATTCACATTATTATTCAAGGCACTTATAAAGTATATACTAATATCTTTGTTGTTTTTTTTACTTTTTTCTGAACTGAGGACACGAATTCAATAAATAAAATAATAAGCTTTTTTTCTTATTTTTGATTGAGTATTTAGCGTCATTTTTATGCCATCGAGGGCTAATAGACAATCAGTTAACCTAGCCACTGTTTCCTTGGATCCTGAGAGGTTAACCAGTACTCGAGGACACCGCATCTCCGCAAGTAACTGATAACTTTCCCACTTAAATCAACGGTGAGAGACAAATGATAATGAGACACGATGTCGTATATCAATCATCACGGAGACTGTTGCCGGGCGGGGATTCGAACTCACGACCACTTAATTGATAGCCAGACGCGTAACCGACTGAGTTTATCCAGCCCGGTATTTTATTCTTGTAGACATCATTATAAGTTCACTTAGAAAACTTAAAAAAATAATAATTGAGAAAATGAAAATTCAACCTATTTCAAACTACCTAAGACATTTTTTTATTTACAGGCTTTGTAGAATGTTATTTGCTGAATAGTTAACAAATTAAAAGTCAATATAAAAGAACATATTAAATAACTACTTACAAAGTATGTTTCGATTTTGATAGTATTAACATGCACTATATCCGCACTTAAATTAGTTAGCAACGTTGCACACTGTTACACAGTTTACATACACGGAAGTAAACAAATAATACAATGTTAAAGCCTGTACTATATCGCACTGATTTCAGGTATAGTACCACCATTGGAAAAAGGAAGTGCTTCCGTGGGGTAGTCGCATAATGGCGGTTATAAATAATCCTCGTTTCTGTTTGCATTTTCTTTATTTTAATGCTCATTTTTTTTATTTGAATGGTATTATTGATGTATTTTGAACATTTTTAAAGCATTGTTATGTTTGAATTGTGAATTTTTGGAGATCTGGGTGTAAATACATGATTTCGGAAGTCTACTTTCACTTTGTCAATAGTGTACACACTGAGCAGAAAAAAAGTTCTTATATGACACATGACCCCTACTTTTCTCATAATATTTTGATAGTGCAGCGGTTGAAAAACAGTAAAATGTAAGTTTGACTTCTTTCATTTGGGTCTCTCTATGAATGACAAACCTTCAAACTTTTATTATTAATTTTAGAATAAAAAACAAAAACCAATGGTATGTTTCTTCCTGTAAAACATGTACTGGTAATTTGTATGGAAAGCCAACGGGGTCAAAATTCTTGTCAAATACGTAATAATTTTATTCTGAATTTTAAATGTTCAATTTAATATGTTTAATGTTTAATTCTTTGTTTCTGTTTCTTAATTCTAAATGATAAGTTCAGAATTCTTAATACCAAATGCCTGATTCTAAATGCATGATTATTATTCATATACGATATGCGTAGTGTTTCAGTCTTAATTTCTATTTCTGAGTTTTAATCGATAAATTATGCATGCAATATGATTGATTTCTTTTTTCTATTTTATATCTTTTAAATAGAAAATGCTGTGATGTGGGATGCATGAGTCTAATTTAATCTAATTAAATTGCAACTTCAATATTCCATATAATATTTTCGCCGTATTTTGATAACGGTTGCACTGTCCGGTAAAGTTCATAACCAAACCGAAGTGCATCACAAATGCATGAAATAGCCAATGTGTACGATAGCACCGTTTACAATGTCTTCTTTATACCGCGATAATGGAAATAAGCTCTTAGGTTTCTGAGAAAAGCTTTCGAGTTTTCTTTTTGTTCGCTAGAACGAAATAACAAATGACATAAGAATTAACATTACGCATTAAGAATTAACAGTTTAGTAATTTGAACAAGAGCCATGTTGGACATGACCAATTCCCCCGCAGAAGAAAGTTCTTGTACTGCCCACTTCCTGTCAATACACTCTATCATTGTATGCAGTTTCAAAGCCTTTACTTCAAAACTTTTCAAGGTATGTTCCTCGCAAGGGAAACTAACATAGGTGAATAATTCTGCGAAGACAGACGAAAGAGTTATGCTTCCTGCACACTGTTCATCCTCTCAATGTGTTCTATCAATGTGTGAAATATCAATAAGATGAGTAAGCACTCTAAATAAAGAGGAGATATTACACGCAATCTTCCTGCTGTTCAATGTAGTCAAGTTTAATGCAAATTGGTGTAGCAGAGCTAAATGTTAAAACTCCACTTAATATTGAAACTAATTGTAAATGTGTCAAATTAAACGGTAAATTTGATGTTAAATTTCTATTAAATGTTAAAATAGTGTATCCCTAATGTAAAGAATTATTTAACAATGACATTATTTTATTCGCTTTTGAGGTTTGAGTGTATAAAGTTAATTTTAATAAGAGATACACCATTTTAACCCCAAATTGCAAATCACTACCAAGAAATGCCGTGTAAAAGCAAAGTAAAACTATTTTTAACTTAACGCTCACGATACCTAAGTGGTAATGTCTCATATCGATTTACATGTATGTGTCAATATTGTAAACTATATATTTCAAATATGGTATAACGCCATTGTCGCCGATTTACCGGTTAAATATGGCATACAGTTTTATCGCTGGAGGAAGATCTCAAATGCACATAAATGACTCCATATGCAACCATCATCCTTTGCAAAAAATTTATCAATTTTCTCATAAAGTTGATATAATGTTTTGTTTGGACCGAGCTTGTCTCAAACTTACAATTGAAGCAGTAGAAGGCGGCGACCACGGATGACGCTGCGATAAGTGTTTAAAAGTCATCAAAGAAGAAGCTTCTTGCCGTTCCCTTGCTGGTCTGTTCCATTCTTGAGCTTAAGAAGAAAGAAAAGATTTGTTGTATATGTTGGTGGTTCATTTATTCGCCCCGTAACCGGTGTACATGTCCCAGGGTCGTGGAGGGCCGTTTTATAATACACTTTATACAGTTTACCATGTACTATGATCATTTCTGTTTTTTAAATGAATGATCCAAATTGAAATTAATGATCTTAGCCTAGCTATACAAAGCACTATTTACCTAGTGCCACGTTAATAACGTTACAAATTGCCATTCTACTTCTATCACATTTTTGTATTTTATACGAGAAATGTAATTTTGGACCATACCGAAAGTATAAGATTTCACTTAATTGATGTTTAAACAACCAGGTCCTGATATGTTGTTTAACAGTTTTTCTCTCACCATTTTCTTTCCAATTGTCGGCATTGCTGTTTCCCTCTGTAAACGTTTTTATTAATATAAAATAAATGATTTTAAAAACAGTAAATTGAATTTCATGAAAAAATATAGATCAATGTTTTATGTTTTATTCTTATTACTTGTTATACATATAGTTGGAGAAGAAATGTGTTTTTAAATTTGAATGTATTTTTTTTAACTATAAATTATTAATATATGAAACAAACTAAAGTAATAAGCAATCCTTTTAATGTGTTAGAAATATTAATTGATGATTATGGTGTTGTTCTTTTTAATGATACAAAGAGAGATTATTCTAATGCAAATTGTAGCACTAAAGTTATTTATTTATGACCGACAGTCAACACAATCAAACGGTTACAGAACATATCTTTTTTTCTCTCTTTTTTTAAAAAAAATAAAACATTCTGACCCTAAATAGATTAAATGGTAATACTATTATAGTAAAACACTAACTGAAGTTTGAAATACTGATATAGTGCAACTTCTGTTAAAAAGTACAAGTAGTCATACCTTTATGATATATACTAGTTTTTTAAGTTAAAGCGAAAAAATGAGAAAATGTTATCATAGAAATGGGGATTCATCTCGTATTAATAAAACATAATAACATGAAACATCAAAGAGAAAAAATGAAACGAATTAACAGACAAAATAAAAGGGAAGGGTATCCACTGATACTACACATATACATATACAGTCACACCTGTGTAAGTATTCTCCATCAACAAGCCACTTGTCTTTAAGAAGTCATATTTGCTATTTTCCTGGGTGCTTAATATGGGTTATATGTGTACGTGTGTATGTCAGGACAGCAACAGTTAGAGAAAAAACAACACAAACAAACAAATATTCATTTAAATCTACATGGCGCAAGGTGGTTTCAAATTATTCTGTTTTTTGGGGGGTTTTTTTAGTTATTTTTTAGAATATGTGATATTGTTCATATGATCAACATATTATTTTGTGGAGCACGTGGTCCAGTGGTATATTATTGAACCCAGGATCGGAGGGTCATGGGCTCGATCCTCTCCCACAGCTATGTATGTGTCCTTAAGCAAGATGTGCTTAGTACTGGTACTACCCATGAAGATTTCGAGCGTAATTTGCATGAGTTGTAATAACTTGTTTCACAATCGAAGTAAATAAATAAGCTTAAAATAAAAAACCTATTTAGTATTGTATCATTATTACTATTCTCTATAGTTAAACCCGACTATGATTCAGTATATTAGTCAATGTTTCTGATAAAAATACTTAATACTTTTTTGGGATTTCACTTTCATAAATTAATGTTTAATTGTTTCATTATATGAATTGCACATGGGCAAATTTCAGAGTTCATTGTTATTTTTTTATTTGTTTTTATTTTTTAATGGGGTTTAACGCCGTTTTCAACCCAATTCAGGTTATATATGAAATATCAAGTTTTACTGGTGGAGGAAGACCTCAGACTGAGTCAGACTGAGTAGAACCTACGTCTTTCTGCAAGAAACTAGAAACGTTCTCCCATGAAGTTTTTGGAGCGAGAGGGACTCGGACCTCCGACTTTAGCGGTGAGAGGTGAGTGATGTTGTGACGGCGTCTAAGACCACTCGGCCACGGAGGATCCTCTCATTGTTAATTAATGCTTCCCAAAATTCACATTTATATAATTACTTTATTCAATATGTGCTTGAATCGACAATGTTTACGTATACATACTCTCCTGTAAAATGGGTTTGATTATATGTAATACACTACGACAGATATAAGTTTATGAAAAACACTTAAACTTAAATTCATTTTTACTGTTTTGGTATATACCATGAATACGTTTAGTGTCATACAATGTCATTATTTAACAATTTAATCACTCTATTTTTAAACACTGATAATATTTAAAGCCTAATAGTTTTAATTGTGTTTAATAAATTATAATGAGTATTAGAAAAATAATATATAACAAATCGTTTTAATCGTTAGAAACACAAAACATAACTGCTATATCATGTTTATGTCCTCTGTCTAACACATTATAAATATTGTAATCTGCTAACAAAGCGAGGTAACTCTTCGTACTATAATTCTTCGATTATTACCAGCAGTTATTGTTACTTAAAGGTGTTGTTGTTTTTTGCGACTGTAATCATCGCCCAATACACATGGGTAATATAATCCGATTCTTTTCATCGTGATAGATAAAGGGTATTGGAGTTGAAACCCGGGAGTGTCCGATTATGATTGTCTTAATAATATGAGACACATAGTAGTAGTGTTATGTTTAATGCCCCATCAACTTGTAGTCCACATTTGAATGTCATAAAACACGTGGTTATAACAACAACCAAATACATTACAAATATAGACACACATTGATACATTTGTTGCTTTGTGAACGTACGAAACATATACATTTTATCATGATATAAGTACACGTATAAAACGTTTGGCAGGAAGCTAAAGGAATGCATACAATGTCTGCATAAAATAAAATTAATTTACTGATACAACGCACTTTGTAAAGATTAGGAAAACAGAATTTAACTTTGATTTTCGAATTGAGCCTAGCCACAAAATTCTATAAAAATTCTATATAAAAAACTAGACTTAAGAGAGAAATTAATAATTGAACTACAGATGGTAAACTTCAAAATACCATTAAAAACACCAATGCATGTGAGCTTAAAGTGCTTTCAAGTCACTTAACTCAAATCAAACAAATGCGAATAGTATAGAATTGAGGTATTGTTTTAGAAATGGAGAGATCGGAATTAAAACATTTTTCGTGTATCCCGTATTAGAACAAGGTTATTGAAGTGTACTGATAACTGATTGAAATATACCTAAATGTCGACTTTAATACCCCAAGTGTTTTTTCTCCGTTTTATGCAAAATGTTAGAGTTGCCACTGCATTTTTACGAATAGATCTTCTTCCTTGAATCGCTGTATCAGCTTGAACGAAGTATATATTAATAAGCGGTTAATAACGACCTAATTATACTAATATTGAGCATGAATACTAAATTTGATATTCAATGTTCATATCTGACATTGAAAATACAATTTTATATACTCTCCGTATTCCTCCGGTTACAGAGATTCCAAAGTGCAAGCATATGTGCAAAGTGATAAACATTGAAAAGGAAATTACATTAACAGTTTGTAGGCAGGAAACCAGCATTTGCATTCTAATAAATATACAATGTATAAAAACCATAAAATTAAGCATGTAATAAAATCATATAATTTGATGTAAGCTGATGAATACTGATGTACGGTCATAGCTATTATACAATCGTTTCCAGTATAAGTATTATACGTTTTGCAATATATTTGAACGAGTTTCTGAAAATTCTTTCGTGCACAAGCGTACTCCTGCTGAAGTCCTTTAGTAACTGCCTCCATCAAACATTAAATTAACGTTGTATTGTCACTGTTTATCAATTTGTTGTAAAGTTTATTTCCATAATGCAAAATAATTTAAGTATATTTCATGAGTTTAAGGTGCGGATGGAAAATTCAATATTGATTGATAACTGTTGGGACACCTGTTTAGCGGTAACTTTGTAGAGCCTCGTTGGGACAACTGTTTTGGTGGCAACGAGGCTCTGCAGAGTTACTACCAAAACAGTTGTCCAACAGTTATCCCGCGGGACTCGGTAGGGCCTCGTTCCGCCGAATCAGTTGTCTAAACAGTTATACCTCGGGACTCGGCAGGGCCTCGTTCCGCCGAAACAGTTGTTTCAACAGTTATACCTCGTGACTCGGCAGGGCCTCGTTCCGCCGAAACAGTTGTTTCAACAGTTATACCTCGTGACTCGGGACACTTTAGACGATTCTTATTGTTTGGGAAATGATATTATAACATGTTGAGAGGAGTTTATTATAAGTTAATAAAATACACTCTTTTGATTAGTGATATGTTTCATGCAAAACCACTTTTAAAATCATTTAACAATTGTATATTTTTCTCAATATTGGTACAATTGACTGTTTCAATTAAAATGTTTTGATTGTTTGAATAATTTTACAGCTTCATTATCAATGTTAACATCAATTTAAAAAGCAAATCCTTATAGAAATACATGTATATATCATGTCCCATAACTATAATTGATCAGTTCGTAATAAGAATTTACTGATTTTTAATACAATGGCAACATTATACTATTAAGGTAGTTCGTGATATCGGAAATTATGACATCTGACGTAAATTATCAAAGAGCTGTACACTCATACTACGATGTATCAGCATTCATTTTGGCTTTGTTTTTCGGCGTAGCTGTATAATATTGCTTTTGACTTAAATTTTGGGGTTATCCCAGGGGCGCGTTCGATTCACGGTTCTGGACAACCCGAACAACTAGAACAACAATCGAATACATTGGAACAGTGTCCGGAAAATGTTCCAGCTGTGCCGCTGAAAATGGTGGTGTGGTCGGAACAGTGACGTCACAAACACGGCTGCTATATCACTGGCACTATATCAAACAACTGATATATTGATTCAATCTCAAATGATTTTGTTTGTGTATCCTAAAATCAATTGAAACGACAAAATCTGGTTTTGATGTTTATAGTAACTGTTAATGCTGCATTATTTGGCGCCAATGCAGAATAGATCTATCATATGTGTTGTCTTTTTTTTCTTTGTTTTTGAGCAAGTTTAAACAATGGTGAGTGATTCATAAATACTAATTGAGATGAACCATTGGACATTGGAAGTGTGCGTGTCCAATGCTTACAAATATTCAGTTATACAATTATTTTAAAAAATCATTTATTTGATTTGGCTGCGCGATTTTCTGTTCCTTTTCATTCGATTGATGACTGTTCTGGAATATCTTCTGAACTTGTTTTGGACAATAAATCGAAAGTCCCCCTGGGCACTGAATGTGTGTGTGTGTGTGTGTGTGTGTGTGTGTGTGTGTGTGTTATAAAGATAATATAATGTGTGTTTATTATCACTTTTATAGAAGTCACATATCAAATATCGGATTATATTAGTTTTGGTACTAAAAACATGACAGATTTATTTCAGTTTCAATAATTTATTGTCGCAAGAGAAATCGAAAGTAAACTTTTCACCCCGTTGTGCTGCTCGCTGACAACCCGTTGTGCGCCTTGCTAACCCTAACCGAATGTCTACGAAGCTTGCCGGAGAACGCCGAGTAATAATGATTGTTTACAAAAAATTGGGTCTAACAACTCAGGGTTCGTATTCACAAATAATCTTCGATCAATTTAAAATGAACAAGTTTCTAAATGCTTTAACATATATACATTGTTGTTTTGATAGATATTTTTTACTATTTATTTTGTTTCATTACATGATGTTTTCTAATTTTTAATTTCATAGATGTGTTGAATAAATAGTGTATGTTTAGCTTATAATATGAGTAAAAAACAAAAAAAAAATAATACAGATAATAAATCTACTAATTTCAAAAAGAGTTTCTCGCACTTTGATAGGTTTATTTAAATAGATCACATGGATTTACCATCGTCAAGTGATTTGCTTGATGGCAGGGATAATTGTTTTTACAATATTCCTGCGCAGAGGTTGGCGCGTTATAACTGATAAATCTATAGCTTAATTTAAATATTTGCAAATTGATCATGTTGACCATTGTTACAGAAATGTTTCTTAGATATATATCCACATATCTTCAATATATTAGTAAATTTAATTTCACACTTAACTGTAGTGTTACTTTCTGTTTAATTCTGATTTTACATACGGCAAACAACATTCATTACTTCTACGACGATTACCATTTTTAAAGATATTTCTTGTTTAATATAGTACGGCAGAATCTCGTTAACAGCGCCCCATAACAGTAAATATTTTTTTCCGGACGATTTTCGCCGTTTTTCTCCTGATAAAATGGTCATTATTCAAAATTCTTATGTTTATAACGTCACTGTTTAAAATATTACATTAAACTTGCGGTTATCTACTGTGTATCATATAATCCGTTTTTTATATCCAAATGATAAAATAGCATTGTATTTTTAAATTAAAACATTAGAAAATACAATATAATAAATAAAAGTAATAGGAGTTCAATCTTCTAATGATGACACATAAGTCTAGTTTAATGTTTAAAATTATCCCTTCTTGTTTCACGGACATTTATTCAACTAGCATCTTTTGATGGAAACTAAAACGTGTGTTTTCAATTCTAATTAAAATGAGTAACAATATCAGTGAAAAGAGACTTATGTTAACGTTGATAAAGGAAATAAAATTACGCACTAGCAAGCTGTTGTTATATGCTCTCTTCCAATAGAATATTGTTAAAAAAACATGCTACATTAGCTTGTTAAATTGTCGTCAACATGTTAAAAGGTATACTTTTGATAATCGGTTATTTAACTTTACTACTGAAGTTGCAAACTTTGTTGCTGATGTAAACGAAGACTCAGGAACCATAAACTTGTATCGTATTTACTAGATGGAAATGCGAAACATGTAAAGAAAAATAATGTTATTCATAAACAAATAATTATATATTTATATATGCCTTTGTAAATTTTTGCTACAATTTTACAAGCTGATGTAGCATGCTTTTAATCAATATTTGTTTATCGTTAATCGTTATCGTCAATAATCGTTTGATAATTATATTTTATGTTTGAATTATAATATAGTATTTGTTTGTTTATATTTTCAACATTTTAGATTAAATCAATACTTGAACATGATTTTACATATTTTGTTACATATACAGGAGTTATATATATATATATTATATATACTACACCTTTGTGATAGAATCATATCCATTGTAATTCTGACATTGAAAATATATTTATGTATACATATTCTTGTTGTGCAGTTAAACGCAA
Source organism: Panopea generosa (assembly GCA_029582155.1). Classification (NCBI taxonomy): domain Eukaryota; kingdom Metazoa; phylum Mollusca; class Bivalvia; order Adapedonta; family Hiatellidae; genus Panopea; species Panopea generosa. The sequence continues at coordinate 26,078,060 of CM055898.1, forward strand.
AATAAATAGATGTACATTCTTAGTCTGTATTTTAGCATTGAACTATTTCGACATTTAGGGTAAAATGTTTTTTCCTTTATTATTTTTATGTAATCAATTGATAACATGTTTAACATATATCAATTAGAATTTATATCCAAATAAAATTGACCATCAAAATATTTTATCATACAAATTGATATATGTAAAATATACTCTCCTATAAAATTGTATAAACATGTATCACGCGTTCAATTAAGGTTTGCTATTGTGAAAACAATAATATCATAAATATCAACTTTATATCGTATTGTCAATTGAATTTGTGTTCTTTGTCCATGTATTAAATATTTAATTTTGTTCTGTCAATTGTTTTGTGGAATTTGTTGATTTTGTACTCGTATTCTCTTCTGTATTAAAGGAAATGAAGATATATGCATTCATATTCATAAAACATTTTAGTACGTTTTCAATTAGTTCGAGCAACTGAACTATGGATTTAGGTGAACCATAGGATAACATTTCGTCTCGATTGACAAAATGTATCTAGTATAATTGAGCGACTTTAAATACCACAGATAGTACCCGTTGTTTAGGGTTCGCTGCAGTTTGTTTTGCTTTCAATGCATCACCATCAGACTGTTATTGACTTAAATATAAACTATTACCGGCCAGAATCAGATTAGAATTACCACTTATTTATTAAATTGATTGACTGAATAGAATGAATGGTTACCTTTTCACTTTTGTAGTATATTTTGTTACCATTTAATCTAAACGTAACTTTAGAAGAAAGTAAATGCTAGAGCTACATCATACGATGAAGTTATATACCATGGATGGAGTGACACCTTTAGTTTTCGTTCGGTCCTCATTAAACATTTTGCTTTTTAAAAGGATTATTTTGTAAGTACATGTATGAATAAAATCATTAAAATACAGACGATATTGTTTTGGATTTTTCTACCAAACTGATAAAAATGATGACATTAATATATATTTAACATTTTTTGTCACAAATGACTACAAATCTGCGCCAGGGGATACTTTTCCAGCATTTACCAAAGTTATGCCGCTTTATAAAATAGAAACGAAATTAAGGTTCTAAATACTTAATGAGCTATTTTATATCCGTATTTGCTTCATGTTGATATACAACGTTCAAAAACTGCAATGAGTGTAAATTGAGCAAAGTTACCATTTGCACCTTTATTAACCTGAATAAGTCCGTTCAATACTTTCAATTTGAATCCATGGATGTATCATAAACATACCACATGAGTCATATCTGTTTTCTAATATACGACTGCGCTTAGTGTGTATTTAATGTTGTCAGTGTATTATGTGCCTCTTAAATCATTTGTCATACTGAAAATATTTTATATGTTGTCAACTCGAATGTTAGATGTTTCACTTTTTAATATCGCTTCGTATGTTTGATCAAGTTTACATTTCGGCACTACAAGAACATTTTACGAAACTCTTCAATAGTGTTTATTTCTAACTCGTTATTTAATGCGTAATGTTCAGGCTTCGGTCGAAAAAACTTTTAGTTTAATTAAACTCAATAGTATGCTCAATTCAATTTAATACTTAAATTGGGCACACTATTTGAGTTTAAGTAAAATAATGCATTTAAGTTTTTTTCGTGAAACCGGGACCAGGTTGACTGATATCACCGACTAAAGTTAAGGATAAGTCAGAATCCATTAGCACTATTTGAATTAAGTGTGAGAGTTATAGGTAAAAAACAACATGCATGAACACTTAGTGAAAGTAATCAACAACACAAAGTTGGGTTTCACAGGAATATATTTCAGTTTATTGTGTTACAATCTCCAAATATAATCCAAGTTTCCAAATGTCAATTGCTACATAATGTATACACTATTTTACGCATTGTAATTTCTCTCACTAAAACCATTTGATTAATATCCGAATTGTTCTTCAGTCGACATTCACAACTTAAACTACAAAATTGGAGTTGAACGTATTTGTACATGATTCTACATATTTTCTGTGACTTTAAAAGACTCACGCTAATACAGTCTGTATTGATAACATTTCTTGTTTACAGGAACTGTTCTTATTTGGCAGAACGTTCCAAATTAAAGCGATTTCATGAGTTTAGTTCTTTATACTAAAATATTACAAGTCTGAAATAAACAACTTCCTAGTAATAAAGTAATTATTCAATTTTGTAAAAATGACACCGTAAGTTTAAGTAAGAAAGGTGAGTAAAAATAATAAGTTTTGTATGATTCTACGTTGAGTCCTTCCGTCAAATACTCCCGGATGACCTATAATAATTTATTGCTTATTATCTATATATTATATATAGTAATAGCACATTCACTGCTTTCTCTGATTGGCAAATAATGATATCAACAAAAGCAAGAACGTCCGAATAATGATACAAAATAGAGTAGGTTAAAAATTTCTAAATCAAAAATATCATATACATTTGATAAAGTAGAATAAAGACTTGAACAACTCTTGATTTTTGCTCTTTTTCAAGGAAAGATCAGGAACCCTTTTTTAACATTTATTTACAAACTAACTATGGCTGAATAAAATATTAAAAGCTACACTTAAATGAATCTAACATATAAACAAATCAATAAGCAAAACGTTTTACATAATAAGGTTAAAACATTATCATATTATATATCAAAATATAAACAAAACAAGCTTTCTTACAATTATTCAAAAATACTATACATGTATTTTCAACTATGAGTTTGATATTATATTATACAATCAAATATTTTCTAGCAACAGTGGTTTTCTTTATATAATCTTATGAAAAGGTGTCAAATATGGTTGATTTCATAATATATATTTGAATGTTTATCCATGGCTACATAAACGACGATTATGAAAATATAAACAGAACGGCGTTATATTATGCAGTTAGAACGTGTAATATATGAAATTGCTTTATACTAAGATTTCTTAAGATATTTACAAAATACTAATTTCTCTATGAAACCTCTTCCCCCAAACCAAATGTTCTTCACATAAGTTTAGTAATATGAAAAACTACACTGAGATGAAGCTCATATCCAAACAACTCAATATGCTCCTAAATATTACACGAGAATATGACATACTAAGCTTAAAACTTAAAACTAATCATTTTTAATTTGTGACATTTTTTTGAGAACGCAAAAGCTACCACAATGCGAACAAAACAGGCTTTCCTACAATTACTCTAAAATACTATTTGTCTTAGTATGGAATTTTGTTCAATGTGTACAGATGCCAAAACCTACATAACAGCTATAAATTTAGATTACATTATACATTATTTATCATATAATTACTATATTTACTAACAGAATTTGGTTTCCTTTCATTTGACCCATTTCGTAATCGCTTTTTTACTTTTTCTCTATTTATACAAAGACGAGGATACATTAACAAAACAATGAACTGAAAAAATCTAAAACTAACATTTTAAGAGATATATATAAAAGCATTTTTTTCCCTATAAAACATTAACCAAACACTCAGGAGTCGGTTTCACTAAACGTCTCAAGTTGAGATTTTCCTCAACTAAAAATCTCATTTTCTCAAATGATTATTTGAACTCATTACCATTGAATGACAACAAATAAATGATGATGAAACAAATATCTGCCCATAAGTCAAGTTGATCAATGTAGCTGAAGTTACAGCATTTCAAAACAATTAATATGAAGAAATTCTCAGGTTGAGATGTTTAGTTTCGTGAAACTGAAGCCAGGTTCATATAATGTTCATTGTTTGTAGGCTTAGGCATTTAAATTATGTTTGAATAGAACCTGGCCCCTTTTTTACGAAATAATTAAATCCGCTATGATTTTAATTGAACTAAAATGGAGTGCTTAATTTTGATATAAAAAAAAGTCCGTTATTCACTTACTAATATGTTTGGGAGCCATGGTCTAATATAAAATTACTTTATATGATCAACAATCAAAAGTATCCTATTAGTCAATTTATCTCAAATTATTATCATCAATTAAATATTATATATTTGTTAAATTTTGTATACCATATTCACAATTTTATAAACAACCACAACAACAAGCTGTTTTGATGTGTTATACAGAATGTTCGGTATTATCACATTTACAAATCTTAAATCCCTTTTTTCTAAAATCAGTTCCTTAAGTTTTAAATAAATATCTAAAAGTTTTTACTGCAAATTTTGTACTGCTTTATTATTTTTTGTATTTTCTCTTTATATCCTTTCAACAGATATTAACACGTGCACATATGCAATGAGATAATATGTAATAATTTAGTTAAATAGTGAAAATAATGCAACACTTATACAAATGAATTGTATACTTTAAGTATGTCTATGAACACACACGTACGCACACACGCACGCACACACATATATATACGCACGCACACAACATATCTTTTAGCAACTATTAACATCACTATATTATATATTCCTATATACGTATTCATGCAATTCATGTAATTTTATACATCTTATCAACAACATATATTTCCTGTTATAAATAAGAGAAGTTTTTTTTTATTGTTTTATTGACTATGTAAAGGCACACATGGTTAAATAATTGTCCATGTAACGCTGTATATGATAAATATATATTCAAATATTTAAAAGATGAAACTATGAACTTTAGAAAATGTCATGACTATTAATTATGTTGTTTTTTGTTCGGAAAGCGCATACTCCTGTAAAATGATTGTTATTTTTATAATTTATGTTACAGATAGTTATGCTGTCTTGCTACAAAACACCCCTAATACGGTAGGTTTCATCTAAAAAAAGAATGGCATAGGTTCACACTATAGCGTGTTTGATTTATAGTTTAGTCAGTATTGTTCGAAAAAAGTATACTTAAGCCAATGCTAGTGGGAGTGGGGACCATTGCATATAACATAACCCCACAAGGCCATATTTAATAAAACCAAGTCTGCTAGTTTAAGCCAGGTTTGACATGGTCCTGCTTATTTAGTCATGATCAAACTTTGCAGTGTTGATCATCGCCAAAATAACCATACGTGGTAGGGACTACTTTTTTATCCTCGAATTTCATTTTGTCATATATTTTTATATAAGCAAGCAGAAGCAAATCAAACAATAAAAATATAGTGAAGACATTGTATCATTTCATTTTTAAAATAATATCGCATTAAATAAAACAAATGATACAATAATTTCAATCAAATAGGGATTAGATTCTCCGCCGTAGCTGTGTGTCGTCCTTGAGCAAGACACCTTTTCTGAACACGCTTAGTACTGGTTCTTCCAATGAAGACTTATTGGTTGTAAGAATTTGTTTGACAATCAAAGTAAAATAAATGAGTTCAAACTAATCAAATTATAAAAGCGTATGCACCTTTTTAAAGCCTGGCTATCAGTTCGTTCAAGTTCTTTGATTTTCTTATGTCAGTTTGCCATTCGATGACTCCGAACTACATTAATACTGTCATAACTATTTGTTGAACTCCCAGTTTACTGGTTAAAAAACAAAATATTTGGAAAAGGCAATGCAAGTTTTGTGCAAGGTTAAGGTTGCCAAAATAGCAATTATATTGATATTTGCAATGACTTCTGTGATAATAAACTATAATTATTCCTAATTCTTTGTGAGGCGTACACTATAGTTTATAACTTCCTAGTTCTTTGATATTACTCTTGGACGCATTCTGTGCTTTAAAGTATGTACATTTGAGTAATTCGGCGACAACGTATCTTCGACAGAAAAGTTATGCAATCACTAATTCAATTATATTTTGAAGGACGCTCTCAGTGTCTGGAATGAAGCTATTTTTTATATCTATTCGCACCATGAAAATCTCAAACCGGTTATCCCAAATTATGTTTTGAAGATCTCGCCAGGAATCCTTTGATGGCCCGTTTACGACACACTCGATTGATAGAATCTGTTATATAGGAAAAGCAGTACTCTAAAACGTATAAAACACCAACATTTGACACCATAATTTGTTGAAGTGCGTGTAAACATTAAACATGATATAGATGTTTTCAAACGTTTATAAATGTCTGATAATTGTTGATGAGCTACAAAAAAATTGGAAGAAGTGGAAAATTGAGTGGGATGAAAAGGACCAACAGAAAAACTAATATGAAGCAAACTCAAACAGTCAGCGCTATGTAATTATTGCTATGGACTGAGTTGTTCAAATCTCTGTTAATTTAACCTCCGTTAAGTTAAAATATTGTTAATTCGTTATCTTTAAAATTCAAGGATTTCATATTGAATGCAATGCGTTATTGAATTAGATGGCATTTTCTTTACTATTGTCTGTAAATCTTTACTCTGAATGTTTTTCAATCTTGAAATACCATGATTGGAAAATTCATCTTTACGTGTTGTTCAGCTAACAATATGTTGAACAACTGGACCCTGCACAAAACATTTTCCATATTTTACTATTTAAAACTCGTTTTATCAGTCGTTTAAATTAATAAGAGATTCAGAAAATATAGTGCTTAAACAATTGGAGTTTGTTTGAAATACGAATGAAATATGTTTTGTTATAACGCAATGATTCAATACGATATATTCTATTGTACAGTACTTTCGGGTAATTTTCCCCCTGTAAATCTTTTAAGACCAACTTAACTTATTAAAATTTATACTAAATGGAAAGCTAACCCACCACTTTTGCATTTTCAATATCTTCATCAATATATTGAGAAGCGTGATTTTAATTTTAAATACGACATTATCAGGCGATTATTCGTTGATTTTACATAGACTAAATCTTATTTTTGACTTGAGTACAAATTTTGAAGAAATTGTTTTGATACTTTTATAAAAAAAAACATAAAGTATTAGGTTCTTAAAATGCCAGATGATGGATTAACAGTTCCGTTCAGTATATTTATAAAGGAATACATCCTACTAGTTTGGACAATAGTTATTATGAATCCAATTACGCTATTTTGAAACTACGTCATTCTATATTTAACTGAAACCTTCCGTACTAGGGATGTTTTGTAGCATGAAAGTACAAATGATACAATAAAATGGCTATCAATAATAATGTTTTAGCGGTATTGGACGATTCTAACTATAAATAGAATGACATCATTTCAGATAAGCGTATTTGATTCATACTATTTCGTTTATTGTTGCCTTTACACCAATCATTATCCAGCCAAATATCTATACCTAATTTTGGACACACCATCACCATATTTTCTAAATCCGCAATTGTGTGGCTAACTGTGCACATATGTCGGTAATATCGAATTCATGTCATTCTATTAATAACATGTTATTGTAAGTCTACGAAATTAGTTTATTAATCATTTAAACTGCATGATAATCACGTATTATTTTGTATTGAAATAATATTACAATCTGAATATAGACCATGTCCAGTCCACATAGAAAAAGAGTTGCGATACCTATTTCTGATGTACAATGCAATATCAGCTCTTATACTAAACCATAGTGACCACATCGTCAGCCCGTTACTTAATGCAGGTTGAATATGACATTGATTAAAACGATCAGGATTTTGCAATTGAACGTCATTTTAGAGGTTCTTTGATTGTGCTCAGCTGATAGCATGCTGGTAACAGTTCAAATACTAGTAATATTCAAAATGACAAATCAGATGAACGTATGTATGGTTCAGGTGTACTTTTCAAGGAAATAATGTTGCGCTAAAGACGCATTAATTGAGGTGTTACAAATTAGTAACTTCATTAAAGTAAAAACATAAAACATTGTCAAATGTTGTGAGAAAATGTTTATAAACTCCTGTATTTTGTTGCTAGAATAAAAGGGCTTTTTGTAAATCACGTGCTGTTTAAGTCTTCGCAATAGTAGTATAAAATGTATCTACTCAAACAAATAGCGTATTTACAGTACACTTTATACACAACAAGCACGCAAAAAGAATTATGGCAGTTGGTGAAGTATGCTTTTTACGGTCTTATATAACGCAAAGTTAGTCGATGCGCAGAACTGAGCGACACAGCTGTAGATAAATTATCATAACAGATAATAGCACTAACGAATTTTTCGTCCTTTGTTAATTGCGCGACAAACCGAAGTGTCAAACTTATTTCTTTTAAATTGTGAATACATTTATCGGAAATAACTTTTCTGACAGACAAAAATTAAACTAAAACAAGAGGTCCACATGTGTCTATAACACTCACATGATCCTTTTTAGGGCATCCGTCTTGTCTAACACAAAAATCACACAATTATAGTTAAAGGATCATAATTCAATTATCAGAGAAATGTTATTTAAAACTAAATTTTAGCCAGATGCCTTGAATGACTGATTGCAACACATAATTGTAAAAAGGTACGATGTGTTGATGAAAAATATTGGACTCAACTGGTTTAAAAGATTTTTTCAAAGTTTTTCAAACATAAGCCTATGTAAGAATATGGTGACCAAATTGTTTGACGTCCAGACACAAAACAAATCCCCCAAGAATTTCAGGGAGGGTCTATATGGTAAAAATTCAGCAAATTTAAATAAAATTCTTACAGTGGTTTAAGCAGATGCCGCTTAAAGTTTCAAAACAAAACATTGGCGGGGCACTAGCGGCCATTTTGGATGACCGATGTCAACCAACAATACAATTATGAAAAAGCTCTGCCCAATTTTATTGTGACCATGTACTTTTAAAACTAATTCAGTAATTTCAGTGCAGTATAAGTTTAAGTTTTTAAACTTATCGGATAACAAATACAGTTTTGGTATAGTCACCAGGGTAATACTGAAAACTGACAGGTAGGTTTAGAGGAGATGTAGCTTAAATTGTAAAACAATAAATTGGTCGGGGCTGGCGGCCATCTTGGATGACCAACGTAACAAACAACAACGTCATTCTGATAAAAACATTGCCCAAGGTATTTCGAGGCTTGTCTTCATTAAAAATAGAAAAAGTGTTACCAGAGAAGAACATAGAAGAACATTTTTCCAGAATTGTCTTATGTAAAATTTACCTAAAATTAAAAGGTATTAGATTCTAGGAAGAAATCTCCATGGTACTAAAGTACTGAATATGAATGAAAATAATCGTTACATATGTAACAAATTGATGGCGTGTCAGACAAGTTTATATTACTGTACATATGTTTATTTAATATAGACTGCTAATCAAATTTTTAGATTTATACTTCACGTTGAAGTCGGTAATATGTACCTATCGTTGAACTTATATTATTTATTTCATTCTCCATTCTGCTTTAAATTTAAACAATACAAGTGCATACATCATTATTGTAATATTCACGTGGCACTTTAATTGTTTTATTGAAATGCACACCAATCACATAATCGAATAAGGTCTTACGATGTTTCGAACATGTCTTAGCACAAAAAAACTTATTGGTGCATCATTTTGACTTTGAATCAAATTTGCCAAATCATATCTTGGTTATATTTAAAACAAAGGAAAGCCGTTTCACAAAAATGTAGTGTTTTGTGTGTGTGTGTGTGTGTGTGTGTGTGTGTGTGTGTGTGTGTTTTCTCCTAAATCGGATAATTATTTACTGAAACGTTCACATGATAATTATAAAATCGCACAAACAGGCCATTCACCATAGTAGTTGTTGTAGTCATAGCTTGCATCTAATTCTTTTCCACAACTGTTACAAGGCTTTCCGTTGTTCGGCCCACATGTTCCATCGTTGAAGAAAGTGTGAATCTTGCCGGTTGAAGGATCCTTTCTGTATTCTGTTGTTGCTTTCATGTTGCTTTCACCGCAGTAAATATATCCACTCCAACCTTGCCACTTACCCTCAATATCTACACAGCGTTCTCTTTTGCTACTTCGAGGAACCTTTAATACTCTGCAAGCGGGACAGTTAGGACCGTTGTTAGGACCACATCGACCATCCGTCATAGAAAGCGCTGGTTTGTTATGTTCTTTAGTCACGTTTCTTCCACAGTATAGGAACTTAGTCGATGGACTGATGCTCGGATTGTAGGTTCTTCTTCTACAAGGTCGGAAAAGAAGGTTGAGGCCAACTTTGTCCAACTCACTCATAACTTCTGAACGACCTGTGAAATTTTTGAGTTTCCAAACTGGATCTGCATCTTGTTTTCTTTGCAACATCTCCGACTCGGGATACATCATTATGCTAAGTGGATCAAAGCGTGTGATTCCCCAATATCCTTCTTCTTCTTCATATTGTCTTTTCCATTTTGAATCGCTATTTTCAATCAAGTACAACCTAGCATATAAACGTTTCATTTCATGTTGAAATCCGATTGCATGGAGAAGTTCGTGGGTACTAGTCCCTTTCCAGCTCCCTTGCCAGTTGTTATCCAGACAAATTTCACATTGCTCAGTAATAAGAATGTTGCCTGCGGTATAACATCCATTACTTGAGCTTTCGATAACGATTATTGAATCCTCTTGTTTTAAAACAATGTATAGATGAAGACCGGTAGCTGCCAAATTTATGTCATGAATGGCATTTCTTATATTGGTTTTCCATTTGCGGTCCAGATTGTCATTTAAAAATACCGGAATCTTTATAACATCAGCTTCTGTTCCAAGTTTATGCATTGCTTGCATACGATAAAACAACTTGCACGTTTCTAAATGGTTGAGCCTCGTTACTTTGTCTGATGACAGCGTTTCATATACTTCTTTCAGTTTGCCCAGCAAACATGTTGTGTCGATAACAATTGCTGTCTTTTTTTTCAGTACCCGTGGTTTACTAAGTTTCCCCCCAAGATGCAAGTAACTAAACTGAGATGGTAAGTCGAAATCTGGTTGTTCCACATTTACAAAATCTTGTCCTTCAGAGTCACCCTCCAGCTGTTTTTTCACCACTGTTGGCATTGTGAGATATACTGAAACAATAAAATCAGTACTCATAATAAGCATACCTGGGCAATATAAAAAAATGATAAAGTGGCATTTTTTTGTTATATAAACAATACTATTGTGAGGTCCACAGTAAACACATGTGCTGAAGAAAAAACTTGTTGGGTGGCAACCACTGGATCAAAAAGTTTGGCGTATAGAGGGCGGGATGTTAGGGATTTTGTTTTGTAAATAAAGACGCCAAATGGTGCAATTTGATACATATTTTATGACATTTTGCTATGATTTCGATCAGATTTTGAATAAGGGAATAAGATTACATTAAAAACAACACATCCCTCGAACATTTTTGAAATAAAGAAGCCAAACGGTGAAATTTGACACATATTTGAAGACATTTGTTACTATTTTGAGACAGAATTTTTATTAAGAAATGTGATAAAAAAAGAACACCTCACCAAAATAATAAAAATCAAGATGCAAATGAAACAATTTGACACATCTTTTAGGACATTTTGTTACGATTTTAAGACATAATTTGGAACAAAGGAAAATGATTATAAAAATCAATACCTTCCCCAAAAATATTTGAAAATATAGAAACGGATGGTGCAATTTAACACATTTATGAAGACATTTTGTTACGATTTTGAAACATAATTTTAGGTAGGGAATATAATCAAAATCAACACCTTACCTGAAAAAAATGAAAATGAAACCGATGGTGGAATTTGAAGAAAAATTGGAATGATTTCAAATAGAATTTCAATAAGGAAATATGAATAAAAACAACAAAATATAAAAAAACAACATAAAATTACCAAAAGTTCACTGATTACGTCATTTGACTTTGTCTGGTAAATACACATAGCGGTATATTAAGAACTGCGAAATTCCCCGATACATATGTACATATACATATTATATTTCGTTGCGCGCAAGTTGATATAAATAATTTATGTTTTTTTATTTTTCACGACACGTTTCCCGAAAACAAGTCTCAGCATTTTGTACTTGCAAGTTTTTTATACAAATGCCTTGTTGTATAAATACAAAATCGAATATCTATAGAAGAGAACAATTAACTAATTCATCGAAAATAAATATTGTAATATAATAACGGACAAGGGGTTCTAACTCGACCAAATTGAAATGAAAATTTATGAGCAGTTGTGTTTCTTAACAGAAAAATATAAATTAATAAAATCTACAATACAAACGCATTTACTCATATTAGTATATTTTAAACACAATTGTTTAATCTCTGCATCGTATCGTCACAAATGCGTTTTGCGACCCTTTTGTACATTTACCGGAAAGGAGCTAAAACCAAAAATAATAAAAGATCATACTACGATAAAAAATGAATACCTTTAGACTCCCTACCGCTGTTTGTTCTCTATTTAATGTTGGATAAGGCAAACATTTTACTTGTGTACATTGTTGCTGTGCTATTATTTATTAAGACCACTGCATTCTCATGATAAATATACGGTTGCTATTGACAACGAGCGGCGTGTACGTCCCCTTTTGAATTCACCTATGACAACCACACTCATAATGGCTGCTATATGCCTTTTTTTAAAAAAAGATCAAGCAAACCCTGTCAAACTTCAAATCAAACCCGTAATTATAAGGATCACATCCAACTCGATCAAAGTTCAAACCCGTACTTATAACGACCCCATCCAACTCGGTTAAACGTCAAACTCGAACATATAAAGATGAAATCCAACTCGGTCAAACGTCAAACCCGTACATATAAAGATGAAATCCAACTCGGTCAAACTTCGAATCCGTACTTATAACGTTCACATCCAACTCGGTCAAACTTCAAATCCGTACCTATAATGAAAACATCCAAGTCGGTCAAACGTCAAACCCGTATTTATAATGATAACGTTTAACTATCGGTCATACGTCAAACCCGTATTTATAATGATAACATACAACTCGGTCAAACGTCAAACCCATATTTATAATGATAACATCCAACTATCGGTCAAATGTCAAACCCGTATTTATAATGATAACATCCAACTCGATCAAATGTCAAATCCGTATTTATAATGATAACATACAACTCGGTCAAACATCAAACCCGTATTTATAAAGATAACACCCAACTCGATCAAACGTCGAATCCGTATCATCCAACTCGGTCACACGTCAAACCCGAATTATAATAATAACATCCAACTCGGTCAAACGTCAAACCCGTATTTATGTCAAACCCGTATTTATAATGAAAACATCCAACTCGGTCAAACGTCAAACCCGTATTTATAACGATCACATAAAACTCGATCAAACTTCAAACCCATACTTATAATGATAACATCCAACTATTGGTCAAACGTCAAACCCGTATTTATAATGATAACATCCAACTATTGGTCAAACGTCAAACCCGTACTTGCAACGATCCCATCCAACTCGGTCAAACGTCAAACCCGTAAGTATAAGGATCAAATCCAATTCGGTCAAACGTTAAACCCGTATTTATTACGATCACATCCAGCTCGGTTAAACGTCAAACCCATACTTATAATGATAACATCCAACTATTGGTCAAACGACAAACCCGTACTTATAAGGATCAAATCCAGCTCAATCAAACGTCAAACCTGTATTTATAATGAAAACATCCAACTCGGTCAAACGTCAAACCCGCATTTATAAGGATCACATCCAACTCGATCAAACGTCAAACCTGTATTTATAATGATAAAATCCAACTCGGTCAAACTTCAAATCCACACTTATATGGATCACGTCCAACACGGTCAAACTTCAAACCTGTATTTATTATGATCAATTATAGTAAATAAAAACAAATTGGACATTCTTTTTCTTGACAACATTTCTGAATGTTCTAATCGCTTACCATTTAAGGCCCATATTGCCCCTTTTTGCAATGAAATCCTCTTTTCAGAACAACATTTTATCAGATATTACAAGTATTCTGATGATGCTACAGATCACATATTGAATAATTGCTTTAATAAATGAACGAAAATAGAGAATTATTCATTTCCCCATATAGTCCATTATGTGGCCCCTTCATTTGTACAAACTTTAATCATATGAACAATTTTGACTGAGAAAGAATGTTTTTGAAAATTTTGAAAACAAAATCAGTTTCACCTTTTCGGAATTCTAACTGGTCATTTATTGAAATCCCATTTGCTACGACTAGATAATGATGAATATATCAAATTTGATAATTATATGCAAAACTGGACGTCCCAATTTGTTGCCCATGTCAGTGCTAGCTCTTTGGTTTCTACAAACTTGAGATAACCTTCTAATAATACGTTTCAAATATGAATAATTTTGACTGACCGGTTTACGCTTTTGACACTCCACCTTACTGAATCAATTTCTCTTTACTGGACCAAATCTGATACGCTATTACCAAATGATGCTTCCGATTTAAATAAATACTTGAGAAAAATAAAAATGTTTCGTTTGTCCATAGAGTTTCTATTTAAGACTTTAAGTCTGCCTGTGTGATCATTGTGAATACAAATATCTTGATTTGTACAATTTGAAACCCCTTTTTAATTTGTGATTGGCTATTGAGAAGAAGTGATATATGCATTTACACAATTTTTGTTTATTTTTACCTCATTCCACCACTAGATATTATTGGATAAATAATCATTTTTAAACGATTGTTTCTAAATTAATATGCAAGAACAGAAAAATTAATGAAATAATTTTAAATTATTAGTAACAAGCTCGTAGTTGTATCAAACTGTCAGTTTGATTCAAACTGGCAAGAGCATATACCGGTAATATATGTGGTAGCATTTGATTTTATATATCTTAAAGATCCGCGCTGTAATTTATTGTTATTTGTATTGTATTGTAATGCGAAATGTTCTTGATGTTTTTCTAATTGTATTTTAATGTGTGGTAGAGTGTCATTTTCCCCATTTCAATATTTTAACGAATTAACACATTAATTTAGCTTGTTACCAATATTAACATACGCTAGCAGATTTAATAGCTTTAAACTTATACTGGTAATGGCTGAGTAGTTTTTGGTGGGTTAATAGTGTCAACTGACAATTTTATGAATTATCATTGGTCAATTCATATCCTAAATCAGTCTTGGAAAGAAATCTGGAGTGTGAAGTTGTGTTAATGAGCTGAGTTTATACATTTCCCTAAATAAGTTAATTATTATTGTTTAATCGTACAAATATAAATAACGAATATGAAGTTATTTGATATACTATAAATCTGATTCTAGTATATGTGTTTTATATGTTTTGAAAGCTGTGTTGGTATATTTCAGAGATTTTTTTTCTATTATTTACCATCTTATTAGTGGAATAAACAGTGTACAAAGAGAGCGGTGTCTTTATTTACTGACAACCCTTGTTATAGGGTGTGGCTTAACAGCTAGTCGGGATCAACCTATAACATATATATGTTATAGGCTCTTCCATAATCCCAATTAAATAAAAAAAAACTGCAATATACATATCTCAATCTTTATCACAAACCGTGGTTACAAATGTCGCCTAGCGTGATCCTTGGCTGAAGACAGAAATTGACCTCAGCCAGGATCTGACCTAATGCTAGGAGTTGACCTGAGTTTTCCCATGAGGATGTAATTAGGATGAAGATGTATGTATGTAGTAGGCCTCCTTACCTATAACGTGCACCATCTGTCGGTTCGGTATGTTACTTACACATTCAAGTTTCGTATAGTACTTCTTGAAATATAATAATGATAAAAACTACTTAAACTCGTAAATCGTAGTTGAAATGCTTTGTGATCTTATATCAATTTACTAAATTATTTTGCCCCTAACATTTGGTTATATATGCAATAGCTTTTTTCACACATGACATAATATTGTTTGAATAAAGCAAACTAACAAAATACACTATTTACGGCAAAAACACATCCAGATACCTGATAAAATACTTTTTATTGCATACATTCAAGCTCTCATTATGTCAGTTTCAATATGTACTGACACAGTTTATTCGTTTATAATATCTTTTGAATTAAAACTATTTGCATCGGTATTGTATTACATTATACTGAATGGTATTATTCAAATAACTACGTAGATTTACGACTTGTCAGTGGTTGAAAGGCATGATCTGTCGTTGGGTTGGGGTTATCACATAGTTGTAATATGATACTTGACAGTCGTAGAATGGATCTTATTAATTCATGAAGAAACAAATAAATCAAGTATTTTCTATCACGCGTACTAGTGAAAATAATTTAATGTTTTTAATTTAATTTGAGGGTCCCTTAGGGTATTTGAGTAATGAAGTCGGGTTAATTCATTACTCCTGTGTTTTTTTTAAAAAAAAATATCTTTTAAAGTAACGAAATAGTAACAAATTGTTGACAGTGATAATCATAAGGTGATCTTCAGATACTGTAAACTTGTAAAGGAAATATGTTCTTATATGTGAATATAGATTTTTCTATACCTGGATATGTACCTGGTAAACATGAATTCCTTTGTTCTCGGTGAAGGGTCAAAACTAGGGACACTACCTACACAACAAATCTGAGTGGTAACACACTAAGTGTTATTGGATTTACAGTTATTTTTGAGAATAGCTCACCACAACCACAATTGAAAACTGGATCATACTTTTTTTAGTATTCAGTCATAAATTATTCAATGTGGCTTTTTATCCGATTTCTTCAGTATAGGGAGCGGCTGCCGTCAGAAAGATCCCCTCTCGCCATACATCTTTATTTTGTGAAGTGATTTTTTTAACAATTAGAATAAAAAATAAAGTAATAAAGAGAATAAGTTATCTCAGTTTGCAGATTGTACCTTAATCTAACTGGATGGATCAGACACTTAACTTAATGTATCTCTCTCCGAACTACACTACTTTTCACAAATCTATGGACTTAAAATCAATTTTGACAAGACACACGCTATATGGATTGGATCATAGAAATACAGCTCATATTCAATATAAACAAAATGGAGACTATCATGGGGCAAAAATTAATTAAGATTGCTAGGCATTACATTTAGCACTAATTTAGATACAATGATAAAACTAAATTTTAAGGAAAAAAATAAAAAAAATAAATAAATCTTTGCAATATTGGAACAGAAGGTTTCTTACACCAATTGGGAAATTCACAGTCATTAAAAGCTTAGTTTTACCATCCTTAAACCATATTTTCATTTCTCTCCCAAACCCGCCATACAAAGAAATAAAATTTATTTCACCTCCCACTAGAAACTAGCGATTTCATTGGACAAGAGCAGTCACGTGGTGACCACCTAAATTTCTATAGTCGGTCAGTTTAAAGTCAATAGTCGACAAAATGGCCGCTATTCATCGATTCTTCCTTCAAAATCACCCTTTTTTATCCCCAAATCACGGAAATCACTACCAATATTACAACTGTAAATTTTGTTTAGTTGGCCTGTCTGTATTGACACGGCGACCGTGACAATAGTCAAGTACAACGCGAGTGCATTCCCCTTGCCGACCTTGACCTGTCAAATTGTCGTCAGACGAAAACGGTGATAAAATGACTTTTAGATTAAGATTTGAAGAAACATCAGAATCAGAACAAGAAGAGAGGCGTTTAAACTTAAACGCGGGGAAGACTTTAAAGGCTAATAAATTTGCAGTCAAAATTCTGAAGAAATATTTGTCAGAGAAGGGGGGAAATTCCGGATTTTGATGAATTACCGGAGGTTGAGTTGGACGACACTTTGGGTCGCTTTTGGATGGACCTTCGCCGTGCTGATGGGTCTACGTACAAAATTAATTCGATGGAGGGAATTCGTCATGGAATCAACCGACACCTAAAAAAATCCACCCTTCAATAAGAGATTTGACTTAATAAAGGACTCCAAATTTGTAGGTAGCAACATTTGCTTCGAAGCTGATCTGGTTGAATTGAAAAGAGCAGGGAAAGGTGAAGTTGTGCATTATCCAGTAATATCAGAAGTGGACATACAGAAGTTGTATTCAGGACTGCATATTAATATATTCACACCACAAGGACTGTTCAGTAAGGTTCATTTTGATGTAAGACTTTATTTCTGCAGGAGGGGAAATGAAAACATGCATACCATGACAAAGGAAACTTTCCGAATTGAAACCGATTCAAAGACAGGACTTAGATATTTGAAGAAAATACAGGATGAGCTTACAAAGAATCATTATTCACGACCGATTACAAGTGCAACTCCATCTTCAACAGTAACAAGCAACGTTGATCTGCCATTGCAAGAAATCAGTAATCAGCTGGCGGGCATAAATCTCGATGACATATTCAATGACTTTCCAATGCCGTGTCCGCAAAAGGAAACTGTTCAAAATTACACGCCACAATCGCCCGTGTTCAACAATTGTACTGTTACATGGATAAACAGCATTAAAATTAATAAGTAACTTGAACATGCATCACATGTGCTCTGGATGAAACTCCATCATATTTTATTGACTGCGATAAATATGTGTGATCCAATGAGACAGTTTAGTTTTCAATGGTTAAAGCTGTGATGATTGAAAAGTACATTGAATTAGTTAAAACTGTGATATAATTATTATGTTGTTACTTTATTTATTTTCATTTTTATTTTTAGTTAAGTTTTTATTGATATTACGTTAAGTTTAAAACATTAAAATTGTTTAAAATTATAAGTGGTACTTTTTTTATGAAATGAAACAATATCAGTAATTTCTTTTGATTATTTAAATAACTATATTTTTAAAATAACTCCACCCAACCCACCACTTTAATAATGAAATGAAACAATATAATTTTTTTTTAAAATGGGGCCTGGCCCACTATAAATTCCACAGACCCCCCATTTTTCCGTAGTGGGTCAGTAACAGATCAACTAACTAATACAAAATATTATGCAGAAGGAGAGTAAATAATAAGTAATTTAAAAGCTTTAATTGCAAGCCTAAAGAATACTTGGATAAGGCGACTTATAAATTCAGATCGAATGTGGGAATATTTAATAAATTCTTTTCTTGATATAGAAAAAATAGTATCTTGTGGTAAACATTACCTCGAAAAGCTATCTAATTCCATTTAAATTGAATTCGGGAAAGATGTAATTCAGGCATATATGAATGTAACAAAGTTGATACATATGAACAATTCCTCAAGATTTTTAACGATCAGAATCTATCAATTGGAAAGCAAAGATTTTTTCCTTAAAGCTTGGTATAACAAAGGAGTCCGATATATAGAAATGGTATTATTAATGAAAATGGACGTTTTCTAGTGTTCATTGCGTGATATAAATATTTAGCGATTGACAAAATATCATCTGATTTTGAAGGTGACATAAGGGAATAGAATAAATTATGAGTGCTGTTTCTTAACCATATATATTTAAAATAAGTAGCTCTCATTTGTTATACAATGGACATTCGAAGAAAAAATGATATTCATCTTCAATAACATATGTGTTTGTCCTTAAGCAGAAAAAGCAGTTTCTTGAATGCCTATCAATTTCTGTATGTCTTCCCTTCTCTATCATTAGATCATGGCTAGAGCAACGGAAATTAGACATAGCTCTTCTATATTTATATGGCAAGTCTAGAGTTAAATAATGCTCGACGTTGAGTAAAGACTTATAGTATTTATAATGTAATACTTTTGGTGAAGATTCAACATCATCATGCCAATTTTGTGAATAACAGTCAATTAAGCGTTGCTTGAAAATATAAATAAACTCTACATCATTCCCTACGTCATGGGAGAAACACATACCGAAAGCCAAATTTGAAAAGCATTTCTTTTATACACCCTGTCCAAGCTTTTCTACCAGATTCATGTAGACGTTTTAGCATAATAACATAACAATGTTTTGAATACCTTTGGTCTCTCATGCGTGTTAATTCTAACTAATATTTAATGCAGTTTGTCATATAAATAGTACAAAGTGGTACTCTTCCACATTCACCGAGAGCAAAATAACAGGCAGTATTTTGAGACAAATTACAATATTGTTTGCAAAATTTAACTTGTACAGATTCTATTTTATCAACATAATTATAGCCCCAAATTTCTGATGCATAGCATAAAATAGGCTTAACCATTGAGTAAAAAAAATTAAACATATCAATAGGATCAAGTTGACCGAATTGTCATTGAAAGTTAAAGATACAGGCAGACCCTGTAGTGAAAATGTTTCTTGGGTTTTGGACCATACTAGCTTGGGTATGAAAAATACACCTAAATATTTATAGAAAGGAACAACTTCGATAAGTTCGTTGTTGAAATACCATTTTTCAGTTTGTTTTAAAACACCACCATTTCTGAAAACAACAACTTTTGTTTAACTTAAATTTATATTCATGTTAACTGAGGTGCAATATTCTTCAATATAGTTGATCTGGTGTTGTAGGTTTATAACAGTATCAGAAAAACTAGAAACATCAACGAGACAGGGGGACATAAGTAGTTCTATTTTATTTTCACTTTATATCAATGACCTTTGTACATTATTTACAGAACGCTGAGGTACTGGAATATTTGTCTCTAATGATATACCTGATATCATGTATTTATCCTTTGCTGATGATGTAACAATCGTAGCTGAGACTGCGTCAAAGCTACATATTCAACTAAATATATTAAATGATTTTTGCATTTCTACAGGCATGAACATTTATCTTAAGAAAACTGAAATTATTGCATTTAAAAATGGTGTCAGATTTTGTTTATATGAAAGTTGATCGTACAGAGGAAATCTCATAAAAACCAACGTCGTTATATAAATTCATGGGCATTCTGTTGACACCCAACTGTCGTGGACTTCCGCCAAAACCAAACTTGCAGCACAGATCAAAAAAAGCTATAAATTCTATTCGAAATTATCAAAGGCCAATTGGACGATTTTTACATAATGAACTATTTAAATTGTTTGATTAAATGGTAAAACCAATATTGTGTTATGCATCAGAGATATGGGGTTACGAATATTCAAGTGCAATTGAATCAGTTCAAGCTGATTTTTGTAAATACTTTTTAGGTGTTATTAGTTCCGTAAATAATAGTGTAGCGCTCGGCGAGTGCGGAAGGCTTCCTTTGTGCGTTACTTATCATACAAATTGCATTAAGTACTGGTGTAAAATAATACATATGCCAAATCACCGATATCCAAAACATTGTTATAGAATGCTTAAAGATTTAGATGATGTTGTAAGAAAAACTTGGACTTCAAATGTCAAGAAATTTTTGTTTCAATATGGATTCGGGTATGTTTGGATTTCACATGAAGTGGGGGATATTAATATGTTTATTTAAGCATTTAAACAACGACTATCAGATTTCATGACCCAGTACTGGCATGGTAGTATTGCAGAATCCATACGTTGTGACACTTATAAGTATTTCAAAACTTTATTAAATCCAGAAAAAATATCTTTGTATTGAAATTCCCTTATTACATAAAAAAATCTCTTGCCCGTTTTCGATGTTCTAGTCACAAGCTCGAAATAGAAACTGGTCGCCACGAAAATATTGAAAGGCAAGACCGAAAATGTTCATATTGTTATATTCGTGCGAATATTAACATTATAAAAGACGAATAACATGTATTTTTTCTTTGTCCGAGATATGTGGATCTGAGACTACAATGTTTACAGTCTTGGTATTCTGGTGAAAATAACTTAAAGATTTTTATCAGCTACTACAACTAAATGACACCTTCAAACTTAGGAAACTAGCTGCATATATCCATTTTATTTTGTTACGAAATAAATCACAATTATAATAAATAAAGATATTGTAAAATATTTCAACATAAATTGCATGCCATATTTCATTTCATATTTTGACACTACTAAATGTTTGTAAATAATGATATGTATTTTGGGCCAGAGGCCTCTATTTACGAAATAAAGGATTTTTCATTGTTTGTTTTGTTTGTTTATCAGCAAACATAAGTGCAACTAAATCTTCAATATCATTAGAAACAAAAATACCTCTATCACAATTTTCATGTAGAAAAGTAACAAGATCATTGATAAAAAAAAAAATATTATAGGGCTACCAACATAGCCCTGTCTTGTTCCAATATTACATCTAAAGAAGTTTGTGAGTTTGTCATGAACTTTAACACATGATTTAAATTTTGCATACATAGATTTTATAATGGTTAAAAAGTTTCCATTAATGTTGTTTCTAGCAAATGCTTCCCATAATTTGTTATGCTGGATGCTGTCAAAAAGCTCTATCAATATATATATATATATATATATATATATATATATATATATATATATATATATATATATATATATATATATATACAATAAAATCTTCTCCTTTTTTTTGATAAATATTTCTGAAACCGACCTGGGACTCATCAATAACACTATAGTTATCATACCATTTTGTTAAACGAATAGATACTATATTAACAAATATTTTACATGGTGAATCTGTTAACGAGATACCGCGGTAATTATTTGGTTCAGATTTGGAACCCTTTTTATGTATCGGAGTAAAAATGCTTTCAATCCATTGAACAGGAAAGTTTCCATTTTCAAATATTTCATTGAATAGAGCATTTAAAAAAGGTAAAATAACATGAATAGTATGTTTATACATTTGAAAGCACACACCATCTGGTCAAGGTGAGCGATTTACACGTAAATGATTGATACTTTGAATAATTTCTATATCAAAAATTGGTAAATTTAGTTAATCACAATTGAAATCATGGTGTAAATTGGCATAAACATTATTATCTTCATTAATATTGTTTTCAACAACAACAGGGTTTAAAGGGGTTTTAAAGTAGTCATGCCATTCATTACATGTTATTAATGAATTTGTTATCTTTGCTTTTCCAGTTTTCAGAATATTCCAAAATTGTTTAGCATTTTTTCTTGAGTCAATTAACAGCTTTCGATTTGCTTTACAATGTGAGTACTTTTTATCTTTACACAGTGATTTAAATTTATTTCTGGATAGTTTGTATTTTAATAAATCATGCCTTTCATTTGTCACACGAAATTGTCGAAGAAAAACGAGTTTTCTCCCTTTCGAGAGTTTTGCACTCTTATCCCACCATGGTGGCTGCAGTGAAATGCAACTGTGACTTTTACATTTCATTTTATCAGCTGATAATTTGAAAATATTTGATATATTGCCTAAAATAGACAGAAAAAAAATGTTTTGATGTTGTTTTAATTTCAATAATGTCACATTATAGAAGGAATACTATATACATACTTAGAATGAATGGTTGAATGAGAGTGCAACTATAATAATAATATATTACTTCATAATTGCTTGGTTTTTGTACGGTGTGAAGGAGGGTGGTCCTCCCCGACCTCCTCACACCTATGACGGGGAGAATAAACGGACCATCAAATGGTAGTTAAAAAAACAAAAACAAAAATTAAATGTATTTATTATAGGTTTAAAGCCAATGAATACATATACGTGTAAAGGTGCGGCCAGTGTATAGAGAGAGCATGTCTCCTCGTGCGATACAGTCAGTGTGTAATAGATTCGTGTGTATGCATTCTTAATTAAAGGTTATTGCATTTGCCGAATAGTTACGTTGTTTACACATAAATTCATTAAACTTCCAACTCCAACCACAAAATGTCAAGATCCAGTTAGATAATAAAAAAGACAGAAAGAAAAGAGAGAAAAAACATCAAGTGTTTGTGGTACCTTACAATTCATACATTTAAATGAGATTGGTTTTATATGTTTAAAGTAAGTGTATATGTATTTAGGTTCAGATGTTATGTCACGTGTTTTAACATTTTAATAAGGTTGCACATAGTTTGTATAATGACAGATAGCTCTTGCATGAGGGAAAAAATCCGTTATAACAGCAGTTACAGATCGTAATATGAAAGGATGGTATATATTGCAGATGGCTGCAATTGTAGATTTCTTTCTGTTTTTATTCCCTGAATTAACTTCAAAAACAAAAATGAAAGGATTTATTTTCGTTTGAGAAAATTGAATTAGGAAACATTTCTATACATAATGGGTGTTGCATAGGGCTTTTTCGAGAAAAGAATATAGTTTAATCCGGTACTAGAGGGCGTAAGGGTGTTGCATAGGTTTTTTTCGAGAGAAGAATATAGTTTAATCCGGTACTAGAGGGCGTAAGGGTGTTGCATAGGGGTTATTCGAGAACAGAAAATAGTTAAATTGGTACTAGGGGACGTAAGTGTGTTGCATGGGGGTTATTCGACAGCAGAATATAGTAAAATCCGGTACTACGGGACGTTAGGGGTGTTGCATAGGGGTTGTACGAATCGGGGTATAGTTTAATCCTGTACAAGGGGACGGAAGGGGTGTAACATAGGGGTTATTCCAAAGCAGAATAAAGTTAAATCCGATACTAAGGGACATTAGGGGTGTTGCATAGAAGTTATTCGAGAGCAGAATATACTAGTAGTTTAATCCGGTTCTAGGGGACGTAAGGGGTGTTGCATAGGGGTTGTTCGAAAGCAGAATATAGTTTTGTCAGGTACTAGGGCGCGTTAGGGGTGTTGCATAAGGGTAATTCGAGAGTAGAATTTAGTTAAATACGGTACTAGGGGACATAAGGGGTGTTGTATAGGGGTTATTCGAGAGCATAATATAGTTTAATCCGGTAATAGGGGACGTAAGGGGTGTTGCAGAGAGTTATTCGAGAGCAGAATATAGTTAAATCCGGTACTAGGGGACGTAAGGGGTGCTGCATAGGTTTTACTCGAGAGCAGAAAATAGTTTAATCCGGTACTGTTGGACGTAAGGAGTGTTGTATAGGGTTATTCGAGAGCAGAATATAGTTAAATTTGGTACTAGGGGACGTAAGGGGTGTTGCATAGGTATTATTCGAGAGAAGAATATAGTTTTTTTTCCCGGTACTATAGGGCGTAAGGGGCGTGGCATAGGGGTTATTCGAGAGCAGAATATAGTTTGAACCGGTACTTGTGATCGTAAAGGTTGTTGCATAGTGGTTATTCGAGAGCAGACAATAGTTTAATCCGGTACTATGGGACTTAAGGGGTGTTGCATAGGAGTTATTCGAGAGCAGAATATAATTTAATCCGGTATTAGGAGACGCAAGAGGTGTTGCATAGGAGTTATTCGAGAGCAAAATATAATTTAATCCGGTACTAGGGGATGTAAGGGGTGTTGCATAAGGCTTATTGGGAGCAGAATATAGTTTAATCCGGTACCAGTGGGCGTTAGGAGTGTTGCATAGGGGTAATTCGAAAATATAATATAATTGTAGTTTAATCCGGTACTAGGGGACGTGAGGGGTTGCATAGAGGTTATTCGAGAGCAGAATATAGTTTAATCCGGTATTAGGGGACGTCAAGGGTTGCATAGAGGTTATTCGACAGCAGAATACAGTTTAATCTGGTACTAGGGGACGTTAGGGGTGTTGCATAGGAGTTATTCGAGATCAGAATATACGTGAAGTTTAATCCGGTACTGGGTGACGTGAGGGATGTTGCATAGAGGTTGTTAGAGAGCTGAATATAGTTTAATCGGGTACTAGGGAACGTGAGAGGTGTTGCAGAGAGGTTATTTGAGAACAGAATATAGTTTAATCCGGTAATAGGTGGCGTTAGGGGTATTGCATATTTTATAACATCCTCTTGAATATGTTCAGTAAAAATGAATCTGCTGTTTACTTCCTTTGATTATATTCTAATCTGTGCTTTCAATTGATCCTTAAACTGGACATTGTTTCATAAGCAAATGCGTTATCATTCTGTTTGATAAATTTAAGTGAATATTTACTTCCTCACAAATCTGCCAAGTCTGGGGACAGTTATTAATATTTTATATGTATGTGGATGTCTCTTTAAGTAATATGTATTTAGTTTTCAAAAATTTCTGTCATTGCAACAACAGGCTGGGAAACGATCTTTTACAATTGTGTGTGGCATCAAATAAATTATCTATTCCAAAAAAATCAATTGTTGCACCTAGAAACTTTACATGACACGTTCGTTATCATTTCTATCCAATTATTTCCTGTCTTAGTTTAAGTTGCCTTTACCTGAACAAAAGATTTATTAGGATTGCGTGAATTGATAATGAAAAAGTTATAACGATACAATTTTAATAGAAAACGGCACAGAAAATTTTATCTTTATATCAATTGTGTTCCTTTCTTGATCAAATGTAAGAATGTTGGATAATTAATGTAAATAATTGTGTTTGTGTTGTTTTACAGCATTCCATATGGTAAATAAATTTCATTGGGTGCAATACATACTAACTAGGTATCACATGACTGAAAATGTAGCACGTGATCATTTGTCAGCCATATTGATAAATGTGTTTACTGTGCAGAAAGGCCAGGCACTGAATTTAAAGGACCATCGCCTCCCCTTCATCCTTCCAATTTTTTTTTTACATTCCACTGGATTGCTATTTTTCAAAACTTCAGAAATGTCAACCTTTTTGAATCATGCTTGTTGATTGTATCTTTGGGTTATTTCCAATTCCATATGCAAAACCCAACAACTTTTAATGTAACATTTACTTTGTATATATATTTTCGTTATGCTATGTTATTTGCTTGATTTGTCTTTAATATTGTTTGGCAGAAATTTGCCCACCCTTTTCAATAGGAACAGTCTATTGAATAGTTGAAAAGATGTATGTGAACTACTTGTTAAATGGTCAGCATACTTTTGTGTTCATCCGGTATCAGATGTCATTGGGTTGTCTATCGCATAATGTTCAGTATGACATTCACATATTATATGATGCATTATAATGAGGTGTTTTTAATGATTATAATATTGCGTCATTCTATAAAAAAATAAATGACATATTCGCATATACTAGATTGTGCATTATTTAATTCCTATATCGTAACTAGCTCCAATGATGTAGCGCGGTGATTATTTCTATCCAATTATTGTTCAAGCTGGCACAAAGAGGCATTATTCTTAATTTTAATTGCGTTTTTTTATGTAAAGCATTTATGTTTTTTTAGTAATAAGGATTTTGTGTATGTATTTGTGTGTGCTAGGTATATATTTCTACACTGCCTTAACTGGATATTAAGTTCCATTTATAGTTTTAAGGAATTTGTATTGTCTGAGCTATGTCAAGTGAAACCAAATACAAATACAAATACATGGCATGTATATAGCGCAAAAATTATAAAATATTCTATTGCGCTTCACAATTACACAACACACATTTAAAACATATACATTCAATATATTAACAGGATATATATATATATATATATATATTAATACTGTTTTATATTGCTACAGGTATTTTGTATTTAACCAGAGCACACTCATTGTTCATGAAACTGACTATACAAATGTGTTTTCAGTTTTAAAACTGGCTTCAGACTGAATGTCTTTCAGATAACTCGGTAGATTATTCCACCATTTGGGACCAACAACGGCCATAGATCTGTCTGCTAGTTTTGTTCGCCGTCTAGGTATGTTAAAGTTAATGTCACCTTGTGATCGTAGTCTGTACCGTTATCGAGTAGGTGCAAACATTTCCCTCAGGTATACTGGAGCTATACCATTGATGACACGGAAAACCATTACTAAGACTTTGAACATGACTTTAGCTTTAACTGGAAGCCAGTGTAATTCTTTTAGTAGTTCCGCACTCGGTTGATCATAGGAAGCATTCATGACAACTCCAGCGGCATGATTTTGGACTCGCTGTAGTTTGACCAGAGAAAAATAAACAATACAAAAACACCATAAAGCTGATTATCAAAACAACAGTATTTCATTTAATTCTTTGTAAACAAGTCTTACAAAGTATATATATATACAGTCTTTATATATATCTGATTAAAATCAGTATAAAATAATGTCGTTCAAATTCTATTCAATGTCTAAGGTATGTTTGCATTTTATTTTCTGAACTGAGGACAAATTGTTATTAGTGAAATTAGATAAATGACATAATAAGCTTTCTTTTTCTTTAAGATATTATTTAAAGTCGTTTTTAAGAACATTTAAAAGACGTTTTAGAAAATAAAAAACTAACTCCATTAAAACTTACTAAGACATTGTTACTATATCATTAAATACTATTATATTTGTAGAATAATTGTCACTGAAAAGTCAATATAAATTTACTACTTACAAAATACGGTCCGCTTTAAACATGCACTTTGTCCACACTTAAATTATTTTTCTCATACACGGAAGCAAATATCGGAAAATACAATGTTTATCTTTGCATTCTAAGGCCTATGCTATACCATATTCGTTTCACGGTGTAGGATGTTAGTTTTGACAATGCAGTGGTGTTTTGTAGAGGGTTGTTGTTTATCTTCATCTTCTTTATGGTGTTTAGTGCGCTTTCAACAGGTTTTCGGTCATATCGCAACGGTGTTTACTTGAGACAGTATTCTTAGCGCTACCACACTGGAATATCATGCCTCAGACACATGGTATGACCCAGTCACATTACATTGACACCGGGCCGACCAGACCTATAATTTCAAACGCTGAGCGTCAATTATGGAAGCTTCTAGTACCAATTTTCGAATCATTGATATGACCCGGCCGGGGGTCGAACCCACCACCTTCGGTATGCACAAGCTCTACCACTAGACCACGCTGCAGTCGTTTTGTAGTAGAAAATATGTTTATCATACATATTTTAAATACTAAAACCAACGTTAAAGACTTCAAACATATTAAAACAATAAGTCTGGCAGTAAGGTTATTATTGATTGTCCGCATAATTACACAGAAATGTGTGTTCGAGGTATATCAGATATGCATAAATAGAAGTTCCATGCATAACAAATAGTTTGATATGGTCATAATTTTAAACAGAACAGTTTGCAATGTTAACAATAATATCAAACACATACATAAGATGTGATGTGTGTTTTCTAAAACAAATTACATTCATAAAATTATGATGCTTTGTTAGTATTAAACATGTGTTTGTGAAGAAAAAATTATGAATGTTAATGGGAAACTTAATTTTTTCATGTGTTATTGAGTCTGGTCTTTCCGAAAAAAATATCAGAAATCTTCATTTGTGTTGAGCGACTGTAATAACATGTGATAAAAGGATCCTTACAATCAAAGAACGAGTCAAAGAACACCTCCAAGAATTGACACGTTTTGAGCTTGACTTTATAAAAAAGGAAAGCTGTTGTATTCGCCATGGCGTTTTTTTTTTAAATAGTTAAAACGGTTTACAAAATAATTAAATATTTACGACATATATCTGATACGTTGACTAAGTCCTTTGCTTTATTTTTGTTATTAGCCTAGTGTAATATCACTTCCGAATCACCGCTCGGTGTTTTTCGTATAACTCGGCTCTCGTACGTAAACTGTCGAGCTCCTTTCTGATTTTACTGAACATATATGTCATGGTTAAATGACGTTTTCTTGAGACGTTATGTCATATGATAACTAACGGAAACTAATATGCACGATTTTGTCTTGTTCCTTATAGAAATGATCTGAAAAATAAATGGTAAATTTACCATTGTTTGAGTTATGTGATAAAAAAGAATCTTACATTCGTGCTCACTTCCTATTGAATTTATATATTTTACCAAATCGTTTTATAAATTCAATATTAATTGAGCACTCATGAAATAGCTTCTTTTTACAATCAACAACTAAATGAAAAACTATTATCAACATAAAAATAAAACATTGAAATATGCAACAATAAAAATGGGCGAAACTCTTTCTTTCAATTATTTATTCTGGGAATGCCTCATTACACAATATTTTTGGTCAAACTTAAACACGTTATTATTAACGTAAACTTTCCCGTAGAACTCGATTTAAAAAATATTACATTCGGTATTCGTTTTAAACATAAAAAAAACATGCTTTTAACTTTATTTATTATTTATATAATACAGACCGTCAGTGGGGTCTCTTTCTTTTCTTCTCTTCAACTAATACTCTCTTTTTTATTATGAATAAACCATTATTTCTTTTATCAATTACTCCACAAATTGAAATTATTACGGAACAAAATGATAGTGTCCATATGATATGTAAAATAATTGTTATGGAAGCAGACTTACACAAGCTTCTAAAGCTTTTTTCTGTATCCTTTCCACATATTTCGTGAAACGTATGACTTTATGCTTTATTGTTAAATGTATGCTTAATATATGTACTTATGTGAATAAAGTATTGTTTAAACTAAAGACACTTGATAGTCATATGATCCTTGGATATTCTAATCATTTTTCCTATTTCCTCATATAATTGAATTTAATTTTGATTTATGCTAGGACACAAACTTTAAAATAGGATCGGCCGCAATGAGGTAATGGATATAATTATAATCGTACGATATTCTATTTATAAATCCACGGCCAGATAACATTGACTACCCCATGAAATACCCAGTGACACATCACCAGGAAGTTAAGTAATTCGTAAATAACACATTAGAAATACCACGCGTTGTCAGTATTGATCATGTGTATATTCTTCTGTCAATGGTATAATTTAGTTTAAACGAAAACAAAGTATGTTTGCTCAAGGTCACCACACTTAGCCGTCGGGGAGGATCGAACCCATACTTTCAGATCATGGGTACGATGCTCTGCTACTGGACCAGTGTATAATTTTACTGTACAAAGTATGTCAATGCACATAAAAAATATGTTTGATGAACTATAGTTTTTCTAAACTAGTTTTTTTTCTAAACTAATAGCCGAGCCCGATTAGCTCAGTCGGTTACGCGTCTAACTATCAATCCAGGGGTGGTGAGTTCGAATCCCCGCCCGGCAACAGTCTCCGTGATGATTGATATACGACATTGTGACTTATTATCATTCGTCTCTCACCACTGATTCAAGTGGGAAAGTTATCAGTTACTTTCGGAGATGGGGTGTGCTCGAGTACTGGTTAATCCAAGGAAACAGTGGTTAGGTTAACTGATCGTCTGTAAGCCCTCGATGGCATAAAAATCACGCTAAATATTCAATCAATCAATCAATTCTAAACTTATTTTACATCTATTGTGAAATCAACAAATATGGTTCTTTGGTAGAACCTCTATTAAGCATGTCTAGTTTTCGTTGAGGATCCAACACACAACCTTGTGGTCCCGGATCCGATGCTCTACTAGTATAACCACGTGCTCCACAAATTAATGTCCGGAAATGATAGTGGCGGGAATCCTAAACCCTGGTGAAATACTAACTGATAAGTACGATAGTAAAGCTTTGCTTTTCTTGGATTTTACCTAATTAATGGACTGTGCTATTGGAGATAACGGTCCCATTTTTTTGAAACCTGAAGGAATGCTGGACTCTCGACTTTACAACGACAAGTTGCAGCACAATCCAGAAATATTGCTAAATAGTATTATTGGGCGCAACCTCATTGCGGTGCCCAGTGGGAATGCTTCTAGAATTTGAACATGGGGTTGCGTAACTGTATTGGTCAGGTATTTGTACGAATTCTTTAACGAGGATAAACAAATTGTAATATTATAGATTGATAGGAAAAATTCCCAACAAAGTTTTGCACAGAATTTGAAGCATCTAATCAATGGTGCTGACCTCATCATGTGATGTTAACATTTATGTATACGGTTTCCACAACACACAGCGATACAATCATACAAATACATTTGCTAATCTTGTCACGTAATGTTTACATATGTTTACATGCGGACACGCTAGCAGAAAGTCGCGTGGAAAATAAAGCAAAGATGGTTTAATACAATTTCCACCAAGGGTGTGAAATATTTGCGCCTTTTAATGGTTTGCAATATAAAGCTTTGTCTTAAACTGCGTTGCTTGCCTATATCAGCTCGGTATTGTCGATATAGCCATTCAATGTAGGCTAAGATGGTTGAGACGTAATTTTGCGGTAATAAATGAAGGTAGTGATCGAGGTCACAGGAACGTGACTTCACGGCAAAATGGGATTGAAATAGGTGATAGATATGTTTAACATGAAAATGTTGCTAGTAGAACAACTGGTCAAGATAAAGTTGCACATTCAAATCATACTTTGGACAAACTAAACAAGAAAATATCGGTGGAACCGATGGATGCTCCCCAAGTGAGTGTTTGACTCTGTACCATATTCCCTTAGTACTGATGGCTACTTGGTTGAAAAATACCAAACTGCATAGTAGGAACAATATGTGGCTCTGCACTTGACAGAACGCATGCGCAAATCATTGAACTGGAACAAAATGGCAATATGTGCATATCCTAGTTAGTTTTACAAAATTAAAAACAGAGGTTTAGCGAAATAGGGTCATGAAGACAATAATTATGCACATCTCCACCTGGTAATTATGCAAACATAGTAAATTTCATAAAATTCCAACCTGAGGATGTAGAGAAACAGCACGGACAATAAATTGGTCACAGATTCAATGAAAGGGCCATAACTCCGTGAAAATCATCGAAGCGGAACACAGAGACAATATGCATATCTCCACTTGGTAGTGATGCATCCTAGCAAGTTTCATACAATTCCAACATGGGGTTGTAGAGGAATAACGCGGACAATAATTTGGTCAAAGACAAAATCAAAGGGGCCATAACTCCGTGAAAAATCACCAAACCGAAACATAAAGACAAAATACACATCTGCACTTGGTATTGATGCATCCTAGCAAGTTTCATAAAATTCCAACCTGCCGTTGTAGAGAAATAGAGCAGAAAAGAGTTTGGTCACAGACAGAATAAAAGGGCCATAACTCCATAAAAAAATCATCTAACTGAAACACAAACATAGTAAATTTCATAAAATTCCAACCTGAGGTTATAGAGAAATAGCACGGACAATAATTTGGTCACAGACTCAATGAAAGAGCCATAACTCCGTGAAAACCATCGAAGCGGAACACAGAGACAATATGCGTATCTCCACTTGGTAGTGATGTATCCTAGCAAGTTTCATACAATTTCAACATGGGGTTGTAGAGGGATTACGCGGACAAGAATTTGGTCAAAGACAAAATCAAAGGGCCATAACTCCGTGAAATATCAACAAACCGAAACATAAAGATAATATACACATCTGCACTTGGTATTGATGCATCCTAGCAAGTTTCATAAAATTCCAACCTGACGTTGTAGAGAAAAAGTGAACACAAGAATTTGGTCACAGACTCAATTAAAGGGCCATAACTCCCTGAAAAAATCATCGAACCGGACCACAAAGATAGTATGCGCATGCTCACTTGGTAGTGATGCATCCTAGCAAGTTTCATAAAATTCCAACATTGGGTTGTAGTGAAATAGTGCAGACAAGAATTTAGTCACAGAAAGAATCAAAGGGCAATAACTCCGTGAAAAATCATTGAACCGGAACACAAAGATATTATGCACATCTGCAATTGGTAATAATGCATCCCAGTTAGTTTCATAAAATTCCAACCTGAGTTTGTAGAGAAATAGCCGGACAAGAATCTGGTCACAGACTCAATAAAAGGGCCATAACTCCGTGAAAAATCATCGCACCGTAACACAAATATATTATGCACATCTCCATTTGATAGTGATGCATCTTAGCAAGTTTCATAAAATTCCAACATTGGGTTGTAGAGAAATAGCCCAGACAAGAATCTGGTCACAGACAGAATCAAAGGGCTATAACTCCGTGAAAAGTCATCGAACCGGAACACAAAGATATTATGCATATCTGCACTTGGTAATGATGCATCTTAGCAAGTTTTATAAAATTCCAACCTGTGGTTGTACAGAAATAGCCCGGACAAGAATTTGGTCACAGACTCAATTAAAGGGCCATTTCTCCGTGAAAAATCATTAAACTGGAACACAAAGATATTATGCGCATCTCCACTTGGTAGTGATTCATCCTAGCAAGTTTCATAAAATTCCAACATTGGGTTGTAGAGAAATAGCCCGAACAAGAACTTGGCCACTGACAGAATCAAAAGGCCATAACTCCGTGAAAAATCATCGAACCGTTTCAAAAAATTCCAACCTGTGGATGTAGAGAAATAGCGTAGACAATAATTTGGTCACAGACTCAATTAAAGGGCCATAACTCCGTGAAAAATCATTAAACTGGAACACAAAGATAAAATGCACATCTCCACTTGGTAGTGATGCATCCCAGCAAGT
This sequence comes from Panopea generosa, assembly GCA_029582155.1. NCBI lineage: Eukaryota > Metazoa > Mollusca > Bivalvia > Adapedonta > Hiatellidae > Panopea > Panopea generosa. The sequence continues at coordinate 26,111,924 of CM055898.1, forward strand.
TTCATAATATTCCAAACAGAGGTTGTAGAGAAATAGCCCGGACAAGATTTGGTGACACACGGACGGACGGACGCACGCATGCATGCACGCACGCACGCACGGACGGACGGACGAAGCGGTGACTATATGCTTCCTCCCTTTGGGGGAGCATAAAAATGCAAATAGAGCACGTAGAAGTAAATTTCCTGCATCTAAATGTGAAATCGAGTCACCAAGTGAAAGTTCATATGCTAAAATAAATATGATGACTAATGAAACTATTTTCGATGTTGGTTTAGTCTATGAAACGATCTAAATTTCATCAATTACACAAGTGACCAAAGCCATATACATGATTATGAAAATGGTATAGCAACTTTTGTCATTCAAGAAACCGGTTTTTGTTTCAAGATCATGTTAAAGTTTGAGAAATAATCTGCGACGCCATTTATGCCATGCATCAATCTTTGCATTGTTATTATTTACGAACGTTGTAGCATTAGTAACAGACACTGTCGTAAGTTTGTCGAAATGCTATGAAAAGCAGACAAATGGATAGTTTAAACTTATTTATTTTTCTTCGATTGCGAAACAAGTTCTACAACTTATACAAATCACTCTCGAAGTCTTCTGAGGTAGAACCAGTACCAAGCATATGCGGAAAAGGTATCTTGCTCAAGGACACCGTGCATGGCCGTGAGGAGTGCCCTACCACTGGAACACACGCTACATTAATATGAAACAGTGAACTGTAACTATATAGGTCTATATTTTTCTTGTCGTTTTTCAAATGGCTAATGTATAAGCAGTCAAGCTTAAAAACATTAAAAATCTCTGATGTGTGCATTATGTAATATAAGCCATACGTCAAATCATGTCTTTTAAGTTGTTTGATATAAAAGTTAGTTCAGTGTTATTGTATGGATCGGAATTATGGGGCTTTACACATATGGTTTATATTGAAATTGAACACATTTTATTTCCAACTCTTAAAAACTGGTTTTAACAATTCTTTCAAAATTAAATAAAAGCGTTATACAAAAACAGTGGGATATGCATAATTCATAACGACTGTATTACGATATCGGGAACATTTGGAATGAGTTGGAACTCTGTCCCGTTAAACGTTGCAGAATTAAGTGCAGCATTGATCCATGCTTAGTGTGTATTGCAGATCAAGAGTAATGACAATTATGTAATTGTGTTTATACATGTGATGGGAAATGAGCTGATCACATCGTTTTGTTATGAAATGAATTAAATGTTTGTTTTGTGATTCAACAATACGACGAACTATAAATGTACAAAACTCCTGTGCAATATTTAATTTACTTTGAGGTATGAACGTTAATAAACAGTGTATACTTTCCTTTTCCTATCACTTTGTATTTGCATTATTTAAACACAAATATATTGTAATTGTTTGATAATTTGAAAGGAGTGAAAATATATGCGCATATTTTAATTGTTTAATGTTTAATTAAATATTTCTTATATACTAGGATTTGTCGTATAAAAGACTAAATAGGGTTATTAAAGGGGGCTGGTTAGTGGTGTTTATAATGACAATGTGATTTGAACGGTGACAAAAACGGTATCCATTTGACATGTGTTTTTTACGGCTCTTGAACGATGAAGAAATTTATTACTGTATATATATATATGTATATGTATGTGTGTGTGTGTGTGTGTGTATACTATGTATACTAGCGGAAAAAAGAAACTGTGCATGTGTAAAATGTTCATGTATCGGTCAATTTTATAAATTAAAGCTTGAAACTTTACACAGGTAAGTTGTGTATCCCTCTCGGTCATTTACACTGGTAAGTGCATGAGTTGCACGGGTAGTTTGTCTGTCTGGCCAACGTCTTCGTTTTTACGTTTTTTTCGGTCAGCAGTCAATCGCAAACACGTTTGTCGCCTAAACCTGAGTAAAAGCATAGTGTTGATACCTGTAAGACACAAAACCAGCATAATTTTGAAAAACGTCTTTGATACGCCATGCCAAGGTTGAATGAAACTGACAGATACCGAGGCATGATTGAAGCTGGTGTACGTCATAATGATGTTGCCAGACAATTTGGTGTGTACCGAAATACTCAAAACGCTTTGTGGAGACGGTACCAACAGTTTGGGACCACCAGAGACCGGTGTCGGTCAGAACGTCCACGCGTAACGTCTAATCGTACATTCGGGTCGTTCATCTTCATGAACGACTCAGAACTGCTATTTTGGCGGCTATAAGTATTCCTGGCCTTAGAAAAATTAGTCCCCGAACGGTACGTAATCGATTGCTTGAACGAGGCATACGTCCACGACGTCCAGCCATACGTCCTGTTCTCCAGCAACGTCACCGTGTAGCACGTTTTGCCTGATGTAGACGACACATACACTTCACACAACAGGACTGGGCACGTGTTCTTTTTACGGATGAGTCCAGGTTTTTCATCTCGACAGCAGCGACGGTCGTTCTAGAGTGTACCGTCGTGTTGGTGAACGTTTCCATGACAGTTGTGTAATTCAACGACGTCCATTCGGCGGAGGTAGTGTCATGACGTGGGGTGGCATCTCATCCCGTGGCAGAACAACTCTTGTAGTTGTGGACGGCACAATTACAGGCATCGGATACCGTGACGAGATCATACAGCCTCACGTCCTTCCACTTGTGCAGCAACGTAACGCCACGCTGCAACAGGATAACGCTCGCCCACACGTCGCACGGGTCGTCACCGACTTCTTGATCCAGAACAATATGAATGTGCTGCCCTGGCCTGCAATGTCACCGGATATGTCGCCTATAGAACACGTGTGGGATGAGATGCAGCGTCGCTTACGTCGCCTGCAAAAGCAGCTGTTGACGTTACCTGACCTGTCACGTGCGCTTGTGAGAATCTGGAATGGTATTCCCCAGGCATTTATCAGCACACTTGTTGCATCAATGAGGCATCGTTGCCAAGCATGCATCGATTCCAATGGTGGACATACACGGTATTGATGAGATGAACTTTGTTTAGAGAACGTCTCTGAAAACTGATCTCTATCCAAGACGCTGATGATGCAATAACCATATCAATTGAGCTGGTGTTAAATAAAGGTCAGATAAAACCCTGTTGAATTTTTTTTTTGCGATTTCTTATATATCTCCTAAGTTATAGCATATTATGCCAATGCACAGTTTATTTTTTCCGCTAGTATATATATATATATATATATTATATATATATATATTATATATGTCACAAAAAAAATCAAAATTATGATACTTTAATTGTTATTATATTGTTATATATGTGTATAAACACTTAAATTTATCAGATGATAATGGTTTTAGATGGATTTCATACAGACCGAAACAACCATTCCCCACCCACAATGAATGAATGCTAATATGTATATACATTAATGCAGCCTGTTTTGTCAATATTTCATTCGAACATTTGTTTTTTTGTTATTGTTTTTTTATAAATATTTTACTATCTGTTCATTAATTTGTTTACGTTTGTTTAGGTAAGGTTTTTAACATCGTCGTGGTAAGTTCCGAGCGCAGTGGTAATTTCACGAATCGGGTTGTATTACAGTATCAGTTATATAATGTGTTCTGGAATTACTTAAAATTATTATGGTTAGTACTATAGGTTTAACTTTAACCGTATAATTATTAAATTTCACCTATTAAAATGTTGGAGTGAATATAGGTCAATGACCATTGACACGACGGAAAAGAAATTTATTGCAATCAAGGGATGTAACCGTTGGTAGTATGTTATCAGATTTGAATAGTAATTGTCTCACTTGGGTAAAAAAAATAAGTAAAAATAAAACAGTTGTTTATACACTTCTCACACGATAACTTCCTGTATTAAACACGGTGTGATAGAATATCTTGTTCAGGAGCAGGAGCACACAGTCTTTGTTCGGATTCGAATTTAAAGCGTTTCGCTTAATAGTCAAGTGTGTTAACATTTTACATTTTTTAAATAATAATAATATTTAACAAAGAATTGTTATGAATATGTAGGCAATAAGGGTTAAAATTGTTATGAATATGAAGTAAATGGGGGATTAGAACTGTAGTATATTTTTCCGGATTTATAACTACCAGCATGCCAAAGCACCAATCTATGAGCCAGTATGGCACCCGCAGCAAGAAGAGGTTAAATAAAGATCCTACGGAGGCAACGGTGGTAGATGATGATTTAGTGGAGAATCCAGCAGTTTCACCCGAGCTGGTACAGGAGATTGTGAGGCAGGTGACACCCCAGTTAGTGGAAGCCATCAAAACCAGGAATGAGCCAGCACTATTACAAGCTCCTCTGGCACCGCTACCCAGGAGTGACTCGGGTAATATATTAAGCTATTATGACGCTTTGGGTGTTACTGTATGTGCTACCACAGAACTAAAAATAATGAACGGGGAGTTTGTTGAGTTGGAACTGCTCATCAGCAATGATTCACATCCAGGGGACTCCAGTAAAAGTTGGAGTATTGTAGACCAGGAACTATGGTTGCTGTATATGTTCCATACGTCGACATCCAGTGACGATTCCAAATCTGCTCATAAATGTAATGACTTTAATAATGGTCGGTGTAGTAAACAGCCGTACACTTACAAACACATTTGCACGCGCTGTTCAGGAAATCATCCTTATTGGCGTTGCAATGTAAGCGGTTCATCTCAGTTGGGTATGAATGGTTCTTATTTTAGGAATGATGTTGGCGGTCAGCGAGTGCCTCACTTCACATCTACACAAAGTTTCCCGTTAAATAAGGTTCAGAGGTAATGCACCAGTTCGAGGTTCTCCAATGGGTTTCCCGGAATACGTTAGTCCTCAGTCAAACACTAATCAAATTTGAGGCTTTATGTCGTGTTTTAAGCTACTTTTCTAAACTGGAAGCAAAAGAAGAATAAATAAGTGGTTTTAAAAGCGGGTGTTTCCATTGCATTATTCAGGTAAAAAAATCTTTACTAATTGTAAAAAATCGTTTCTGTAAAAAGTAGTGAAAAACAAGCGTTGAATTTTGTTCTTAAGGAAATAGCTTTAGGTCGAATGGCGAGCCAATTCGAAAGTAAACCCTTTGCAAATATAAGGCTGTCTCCAATCGGCATTGTGCCAAAAAAGGATAAAACCTTTAGATTACTACATTACCTGTCATATCCTTATAGAGAAAGTGTGAACGATTTTATTGATGATAATTTATGAAGAGTTCATTACACATCTTTTGATAAAGCAGTTGAAATGGACAGTTCATTTGGTCCAGAGGCATTAATAGGTAAAATGGACATTAAGTCTGTAAACTGCTACCTGTTAATCCGCAGGACTTTGAGCTTTTTGGGTTTAGGCTAGGAAAAAAATATTTTTATGATAAATGTGTTCCCATGGGATGTTCTATATCTTGCGCACTTTTTGAAACATTCTCCACTTTTTTTAGAGTGGGAAGTATTAAAATTATTTGGACGACTTTTTGTTCGGTGGTCCAAGGATTTTTTGCGAATATAGGGCTATAATGGGTTCCTTTGTAGACCTTTGCTTAGATAAAGGTGTACTTCTTGCACATGATAAGACAGTGGGTCTTGAAATTGATTCAATTGAAATGAAGATCAGAATTCCCAATGAAAATTTAGTAAAACTGAGGCATTTATGTTATGTTTTGGACAAGAAGAAAATAAATCATAAAACTTTTCAGTCTCAAACGGCTCGCTAAATGTTTGTGCACGTGCTATACGAGCTGCTCGTGCTTTCTGTAGACGTTTCTATGATGCTATGTCTGGGTTACAGATCCCATTGGGGAGGACATTAAAACTTGGTTAATGTTTCTAGATTGTTTTAATGGTATATGTTACTTTACAGAGCATGATTGGTTGAGTGATCTGACTTACAGCTTTTTACAGATGCATCTGGTAATGCTGGTCGAGGATTCACTGCATATTTTGAACTCTTTTGGATTTTATTTGCATGGCTTGATGCCTTGTAGTAAACCGAGATATTAAGGGACATAACCTTCTTAAGTTGGTGCCAATTGTATTGGCTTTTCAAGTTTGGGGACATTTTTTTCGGGGGGCAAAACGATTATTCTGAATACCGATAACCTTGCTCTTGTTTCTATCCTGAACAAAAAGTTGTCAAAATCAAAGAGAGAAATGCATTTGTTACGACCATTCGTGTTGCAAACACTGCTTTGTAATGTACAGTGTAAAAGCATTCATATTGAAGGTTAACTCAATAGCATAGCAGATGCTCTTTCACGTAGGCAATGGGTTCGTTTTCAGTAGAAACTGACACCCAGGGCCCAAGGGCAAAGCGACACACTTTCCCAGTCCAGGGTCTTTCAAATTGATGATTTCAGGTCTCGATCTCAAGTGCTGTTAGATTCATCTTTAGCGGTCAATACTAGAGAAGCTTATAACACCGGTGAAAAAAAACGTTTCAATTATTTAGAGTTAATTATAAAATGGAGTTAATATGGCCTCCAAAAATACAACAAGTATCTGACTTTATAGCCCACTTGTGATTAAAAGGCAATTCCCCAGCAACAGTTAGATCACATCTGGCAGGTGTGGGTTTCAGATGCAAAATGAATCATGTTTATGACGTTACTCAGATTTCGTTAATAAAAATAGCTTCTGGTATGGTGCACCTTAATAAGAGGGTTGACTACAGATAACCAATTACCCCTAATCTGTTAATAATAATTTTTGAAGTATTACCAGTAATTTGCAGTTCTGCATATGCGTCCAATTTGTTCTTAACAGCATTTTCGTTAGCATATTTTGTATTATTAATGATCGGGGGGCTTGTTGCCGATTCTAAAAGTTTTTCTAGCCATTTTTATCTGTATCTGATATCAAATTTACTATTGAGAATTCAGTCACTTAGTTGCGTATTCCGCATTCGAAGATAGATCAATTAGGCAAGGGTACTGGGATTTCCCTGCAAGCATTAAATTCTGCCTTATGTTCAGTAAGCCCTTTGAAAACTTATTTAAAACTCCAGCCTGATAAATTCATTTTGGTGGCGGGCTAGTCACTAGATATCAGTTTTGTTCAATTTTTGAATAAGGCTATCACAGCATTAGATTGATCCGAGTAAATATAAGTCTCATTCCTTTCGCACTGGGGCAGCCACTACTGCTTCAGCTAGGGGTTTGTCTGACATAGATAGAAATAAAAGAAATTGGTAGATGGAAGTCGAAAGCTTTTAATACTTATATAAGGGTCCCAACTGAGCAGTTGAGTTTTCAGTTATGTCAATAATCTGACATGCCTGTTAATTATTGAAGATGTCAGATCTAGCGTATGGATAATGGGTTCCTCATGGTGAAAACAGCATTCACCTTCGCAAGGCAATCTACATCTGCTGGTGTCAACCTTGGTTTTGAGAGAGGATCTTTCAGTTTCTGGTGGCAAGGAAAAGGCGGCATGAGATGGTAGCAGGTGGAGAGAACAATTAAAATGCTGCTGACAGTTGAGGATCCTCCTAACATGTTAGTACTACACGTAGGTGGTAATGACATTGGACAGATTCCTGCTACTGATTTAAGAATCAGTATCATCAAGCTAATTAAGGTCATCAAGGACTTAATACCTGGTGTACTGATCGTCTGGTCAAAAATTTTACCCCGACTACTGTGACGGTATGAGACGAAACATAAAGCTTTGGGATAATTTAGGGTCAGGGTAAACAGTGAAGTTGACACTGAAGTACTCAGATTAAATGGAGCCTATATCAGATACCCGGAAATTATACAAATAGATCAAAGACATTTCTGCACGGATTACATTTATCGGACCGTCGTAACCAACTATTTCTAAATGGGCTGAAAGAAGACATTAACTGCTTTTTAAACTCAAGTGTTTCCTCATAGGTTGAGTGAATAGGGTCATGGCTTTACTTAATTCATGTGCAGTAAATTACATTGGAATTATATCATTGTATTTGTAGTACATCAGTATTCCTCAATTTGAGGAGTTTGTGTTATGTATGTTGGCGCGACAAATCGCTTCCAGTTGAAGTGCGTCAGCCAAGCCTCCATTTGAGGATGTTTGTTTATGTATGATTGAGTAACAAATTGCATTCATTTGAGGTGCACTATGAACTATGTGTTTGCTCTCCGCTTCCCCCATTGTACGGCGGTGCACCTAGTGGTATGTTATGTTATACCACTAGAGGCATGTGGCAGTATCTCGGTCTCAGCAGCATATAGTGATCGGTGTATAACACAATTATACTAAGATGATTGTGACTAAATGTTGAATAGCTGTCTTTGTGAATGTCTGTTCCCAGGATTCATAGAGTCAAGTTAGTCGTTACAATTCAATTTATCTGATGTGTTTTTCTTTTCGTGACTACTCAATTGTAATCTATATCGCCAAACTTTTATTTTTATCTTGAGGCCATGGCCATTTATGCCAATAAATATAAAATATCACTATTCATTTAATTATGTCATTATTATAACCCATCTTCAATAATTGAAACTATGTTTTGTTTATATGTATTATAAAGTGTATATATCATAAGTGTATTTAATGTGACATGTAATGGTTTACAATTTGTATCATGATGTAAATATTGCATTAAAGTTTAAGAAATAAGTACGAAATAGACATTATCTTTAGTAAAAAAAATCATAATCGATAAGAATAACGATAAAAGAGGATTGTTTTCAAATTCAACCAGAAATTGCTATGTTTTGGTAGGACGGAAACACAGAAATAAGTACGGACTGCTGGACAAACTAACGGGTAAATAGACCCGTGTGTATTTGAGAGGAGGCTGTAAATGTTAATTTTACACGCGATATTTCAAACACATCTAAATGTAATCAAATGTAATGTTCATTACTTATTTAAAAAAACGGACAAGAACTCTTCAAAGTGTGTATCTTTGTTATCTTCTTTTGTAACTAATTTTAATTGTGCTATAAGGGGGTTGGTTGAAAGGGTTCAACCAATTTTAATGCATATCAATATTTTGCAGAACGTACCTGAATATGATGTGTTACCCATTTTAATCAGCTTATTTAATTTTTTTCTGGAAATAGTTTTGTGTTAAAACAATACACGGCAATAAAAACATCGATATGACCTATATTCACACACCAAGTCAAACTCTACACACATGAACCTAGAATCATATGGATATGTTATTCTCCAAGTATATGAAACCTTGTATCTAACCTTATATCGGGGTGGATACCATCAGGTGTCAGACAACGGAAAACTGTATGTACCCTCTGGAGCCGTCATGTGCACGTGAAACATGTTAATTTATTTTTTGAATGGGGTTTAACGCCATTTTCAACACAGTTCAGGTTATATATGACATATCAAGTTTTACTGGTGGAAGAAGACCTTAGACTGAGTCAGACTGAGTAGAACCTACGTCTTTATGTAAGAAACTGGAAATTTTCTCACATAAAGTTTTTGGAGCGAGAGGGACTCGGACCTACGACTTTAGCGGTGAGAGGTGAGTGATGTTGTGACGGCGTCTAAGACCACTCGGCCACGGAGGATCCTCTCATTGTTAATTAATGCTTCCCAAAATTCACATTTTACATAATTACTTTATTCAATATGTGCTTGAATCGACAACGTTAACGCATACATACTCTCCTGTAAAATGGGTTTAATTATATGTAATACACTACGACAAATATAAGTTTATGAAAAACACTTAAACTTAAATTCATTTATACTGTTTTGGTATATACCATGAATACGTTTAGTGTCATACAATGTCATTATTTAACATTTTAATCACCTCTATTTTAATCACAGATAATATTTAAAGCCTAATAGTTTAAATTGTGTTTAATAAATCATAATGAGTATTAGAAAACTAATATATAACAAATCGTTTTAATCGTTAGAAACACAAAACATAACTGCTATATCATGTTTATGTCCTCTGTCTAACAGATCATTATAAATATTCTAATCTGCTAACAAAGCGAGGTAACTCTTCGTATTATAATTCTTCGATTATTACCAGCAGTTATTGTTACTTAAAGGTGTTGTTGTTTTTTGCGACTGTAATCATCGCCCAATACACTTGGGTAATATAATCCGATTCTTTTCATCGTGATAGTTAAAGGGTATTGGAGTTGAAACCCGGGAGTGTCCGATTATGATTGTCTTAAAATATGAGACACATAGTAGTAGTGTTATGTTTAATGCCCCATAAATTTGTAGTCCACATTTGAATGTCATAAAACACGTGGTTATAACAAGAACCAAATACATTACAAACATAGACACACATTGATACATTTGTTGCTTTGTGAACGTACGAAACATATATATTTTATCATGATATAAGTAAATTACATATATATAAAACGTTTGGCAGGAAGCTAAAGGAATGCATACAATGTCTGCATAAAATAAAATTAATTTACTGATACAACGCACTTTGTAAAGATTAGGAAAACAGAATATCACTTTGATTTTCGAATTGATCATAGCCACAAAATTCTATAAAAATTCTATATAAAAGACTAGACTTAAGAGAGAAATTAATAATTGAACTACAGATGGTAAACTTCAAAATACCATTAAAAACACCAATGCATGTGAGCTAAAAGTGCTTTCAAGTCACTTAACTCAAATCAAGCAAATGCGAATAGTATAGAATTGAGGTATTGTTTTAGAAATGGAGGTATCGGGATTAAAACATTTTTCGTGTATCCCGTATTAGAACAAGGTTATTGAAGTGTACTGATAACTGATTGAAATATACCTAAATGTCGACTTTAATACCCCAAGTGTTTTTTCTCCGTTTTATGCAAAATGTTAGATTTGCCACTGCATTTTTACGAATAGATCTTCTTCCTTGAATCGCTGTATCAGCTTGAACGAAGTATATATTAATAAGCGGTTAATAACGACCTAATTATACCAATAAAGAGCATGAATACTAAATTTGATATTCAATGTTCATATCTGACATTGAAAATACAATTTTAGATACTCTCCGTATTCCTCCGGATACAGAGATTCCAAAGTGCAAGCATATGTGCAAAGTGATAAACATTGAAAAGGAAATTACATAAACAGTTTGTAGGCAGGAAACCAGCATTTGCATTCTAATAAATATACAATGTATAAAAACCATAACATTAAGCATGTAATAAAATCATATAATTTGATGTAAGCTTATGAATACTGATGTACGTTCATAGTTATCATACAACCGTTTCCAGTATAAGTATTATACGTTTTGCAATATATTTGAACGTGTTTCTGAAAATTCTTTCGTGCACAAGCGTACTCATGCTGAAGTCCTTTAGTAACTGCCTCAATCAAACATTTTATTAACGTTTTATTGTCACTGTTTATCAATTTGTTGCAAAGTTTATTTCCATAATGCAAAATAATTTAAGTATATTTCATGAGTTTAAGGTGCGGATGGAAAATTCAATATTGATTAATAACTGTTGGGACACCTGTTTAGCGGTAGCTCCGTAGAGCCTCGTTGGGACAACTGTTTTGGTGGCAACGAGGCTCTGCAGAGTTACTACCAAAACAGTCGTCCAACAGTTATCCCGCGGGACTCGGTAGGACCTCGTTCCCGCCGAAACAGTTGTCTCAACAGTTATACCTCGGGACTCGGCAGGGCCTCGTTCCGCCGAAACAGTTGTCTCAACAGTTATACCCCAGGACTCGGCACAGCCTCGTTACCGCCAAAACAGTTGTCTCAACAGTTATACAGCGGGACTCGATAGGGCCTCGTTACCGCCAAAACAGTTGTCTCAACAGTTATACGTCGGGACTCGGCAGTTATCCATCGGGACTCGGCAGACTCTCGTAACCGCCAAAACAGTTGCCCCAACAGTTACCCCTCGGGACGGGAATGAAACCCTCGTTAAAGATATTTTTTCTTGTATACAAACCGAACATTTAGAGTTTTTAAAGTTTTTTGCTCCGGTCTATTATATAAATTGCACAAGGGTAGCATAATATATATAGTCACGTTATTCGAATCTGTATCCGACAATAAGGGTCGAATTTAAGAATACAGACTTAGTCATTGTTTTCTTAAATGTTCATTATTATTAAAGTCCAGATTTTAAAGAAATTGCTTTGATACTTTTTGAGTAATATAATAGATACATAAAGTGTCAAGTGGCGGGTTAGATACATAAAATGTGAGGTGGCGGGTTAGATACAAAAAATGTGAGGTGGCGGGTTAGATACATAAAATGTCAAGTGGTGGGTTAGATACATAAAATGTCATGTGGCGAGTTAGATGCATAAAATGTCAGGTGGCGGGTTAGATACATAAAATGTCAAGTGGCGGATAAGATGCATAAAATGTAAAGTGGCGGGTTAGATACATAAAATATTAGGTGTCGTATTAGATGCATAAAATGTCAAGTGGCGGGTTAGATACATAAAATGTCAAGTGGCAGGTTAGATACATAAAACGTCAGGTGTCGGGTTAGATACATCAAATGTCAGGTGGCGGGTTAGATACATAAATTGTCAGGTGGCGGGTTAGATACATAAAATGTGAGGTGGCGGGTTAGATACATAAAATGTCAAGTGGCGGGTTAGATACATAAAATGTCATGTGGCGAGTTAGATGCATAAAATGTCAGGTGGCGGGTTAGATACATAAAATGTCAAGTGGCGGATTAGATGCATAAAATGTAAAGTGTCGGGTTAGATACATAAAATATTAGGTGTCGTATTAGATGCATAAAATGTCAAGTGTCGGGTTAGATACATAAAATATTAGGTGTCGTATTAGATGCATAAAATGTCAAGTGGCGGGTTAGATACATAAAATGTCAAGTGGCAGGTTAGATACATAAAACGTCAGGTGTCGGGTTAGATACATCAAATGTCAGGTGGCAGGTTAGATACATAAAACGTCAGGTGGCGGGTTAGATACATAAAACGTCAGGTGGCGGGTTAGATATATCAAATGTCAGGTGGAGGGTAAGATACATAAAACGTCAGGTGGCGGGTTAGATACATAAAATGTCAGGTGGCGGGTTATATACATAAAATGTCAAGTGGCGGTATAAATACATAAAATGTCAGGTGGCGGGTTAGATACATAAAATGTCAGGTGGCGGGTTAGATGCATAAAATGTCAAGTGGCGGATAACATGCATAAAATGTCAAGTGGCGGGTGTCGTATTAGATGCATAAAATGTCAAGTTGCGGGTTAGATACATAAAATGTCAAGTGGCAGGTTAGATACATAAAACATCAGGTTTCGGGTTAGATACATCAAATGTCAGGTGGCAGGTTAGATACATAAAATGTCAGGTGGCGAGTTAGATACATAAAAGGTCAGGTGTCGGGTTATATACATAAAATGTCAAGTGGCGGGTTAGATACATAAAACGTCAGGTGGCGAGTTAGATACATAAAACGTCAGGTGTCGGGTTAGATACATAAAACGTCAGGTGGCGAGTTAGATACATAAAATGTCAGGTGTCGGGTTAGATACATAAAATATCAAGTGGCGGGTTAGATACATAAAATGTCAGGTGGCGGGTTAGATACATAAAATGTCAAGTGGCGGATAACATGCATAAAATGTCAAGTGGCGGGTGTCGTATTAGATGCATAAAATGTCAAGTTGCGGGTTAGATACATAAAATGTCAAGTGGCAGGTTAGATACATAAAACATCAGGTTTCGGGTTAGATACATCAAATGTCAGGTGGCAGGTTAGATACATAAAATGTCAGGTGGCGAGTAAGATACATAAAAGGTCAGGTGTCGGGTTATATACATAAAATGTCAAGTGGCGGGTTAGATACATAAAACGTCAGGTGGCGAGTTAGATACATAAAACGTCAGGTGTCGGGTTAGATACATAAAACGTCAGGTGGCGAGTTAGATACATAAAATGTCAGGTGTCGGGTTAGATACATAAAATATCAAGTGGCGGGTTAGATACATAAAATGTCAGGTGGCGGGTTAGATACATAAAATGTCAGGTTGCAGGTTAGATACATAAAATGTCAGGTGGCGGGTTAGATGGTTTAGATACATAAAATGTCAGGTGGCGGGTAAGATACATAAAATGTCAGGTGGCGGGTTAGATGCATAAAATGTCAGGTGGCGGGTTAGATGCATAAAATGTCAGGTTGCAGGTTAGATACATAAAATGTCAGGTGGCGGGTTAGATGGTTTAGATACATAAAATGTCAGGTGGCGGGTTAGATGCATAAAATGTCAGGTTGCAGGTTAGATACACAAAATGTCAGGTGGCGGGTTAGATGGTTTAGATACATAAAATGTCAGGTGGCGGGTTAGATACATAAAATGTCAAGTGGCAGGTTAGACGCATAAAATGTCAGGTATCTGGTTAGATGCATAAATTGTCAGGTGGCCGGTTAGATACAAAAAATGTCAGGTATCTGGTTAGATGCATAAATTGTCAGGTGGCCGGTTAGATACAAAAAATGTCAAGTGGCGGGTTGAATGCATAAAATGTCAGGACGCGGGTTAGATGCATAAAATGTCAGGTTGCAGGTTAGATACACAAAATGTCAGGTGGCGGGTTAGATGGTTTAGATACATAAAATGTCAGGTGGCGGGTTAGATACATAAAATGTCAAATGGCAGGTTAGATGCATAAAATGTCAGGTATCTGGTTAGATGCATAAATTGTCAGGTGGCCGGTTAGATACAAAAAATGTCAAGTGGCGGGTTGAATGCATAAAATGTCAGGTGTCAAGTTAGATGCATAAAATATCAGGTGGCGGGTTAGATACATAAAATGTCAGGTGGCGGGTAAGATGGGTTAGATACATAAAATATCAGATGGCGGGTACGATACATAAAATGTCAAGTGCTGGGTTAGATACATAAAATGTCAGGTGTCAAGTTAGATGCATAAAATATCAGGTGGCGGGTAAGATGGGTTAGATACATAAAATATCAGGTGGCGGGTACGATACATAAAATGTCAAGTGCTGGGTTAGATACATAAAATGTCAGGTGTCAAGTTAGATGCATAAAATATCAGGTGGCGGGTTAGATACATAAAATGTCAGGTGGCGGGTAAGATGGGTTAGATACATAAAATATCAGGTGGCGGATACGATACATAAAATGTCAAGTGCTGGGTTAGATACATCAAATGTCAGGTGGCGGGTTAGATACATAAAATGTCAGGTGGTGGGTTAGATACATAAAATGTCAGGTGGCGGGTTAGATACATAAAATGTCAAGTGGTGGGTTTGATACATAAAATGTCAAGTGCTGGGTTAGATACATAAAATGTCAGGTGGCGGGTAAGATACATAAAATGTCAGGTGGCGGGTTAGATACATAAAATGTCAGGTGGCGGGTAAGATGGGTTAGATACATAAAATATCAGGTGGCGGATACGATACATAAAATGTCAGGTGGCGGGTAAGATGGGTTAGATACATAAAATGACAGGTGGCGGGTTAGATACATAAAATGTCAGCTGGCGGGTTAGATACATAAAATGTCAGGTGGTGGGTTAGATACATAAAATGTCAAGTGGCGGGTAAGATACATAAAATGTCAGGTGGTGGGTAAGATACATAAAATGTCAGGTGGCGGGTTAGATACATAAAATGTCAGGTGGCGGGTAAGATGGGTTAGATACATAAAATATCAGGTGGCGGATACGATACATAAAATGTCAGGTGGCGGGTAAGATGGGTTAGATACATAAAATGTCAGGTGGCGGGTTAGATACATAAAATGTCAGCTGGCAGGTTAGATACATAAAATGTCAGGTGGCGGGTTAGATACATAAAATGTCAAGTGGCGGGTAAGATACATAAAATGTCAGGTGGCGGTTTAGATACATGAAATGTCAGGTGGCAGGTTAGATACATAAATCATCAGGTGGCAGGTTAGATACATAAAATGTCAGGTAGCGGATTAGATACATAAAATGTCAAGTGGCGGGTAAGATACATACAATGTCAATTGGCGGGTTAGATAAATAAAATGTCAGGTGGCGGGTTAGATGGGTTAGATACATATAATGTCAGGTGGCGGGTTAGATACATAAAACGTCAGGTGGCGGGTAAGATACATTAAATGTCAAGTGGCGGGTTAGATACATAAAATGTCATGTGGCAGGTTAGATACATAAAATGTCAGGTGGCGGGTTAGATGCATAAATCGTCAGGTGGCAGGTTAGATACATAAAATGTCAGGTAGCGGATTAGATACATAAATTGTCAGGTGGCAGGTTAGATACATAAAATGTCAGGTAGCGGATTAGATACATAAAATGTCAGGTGGCGAGTTAGATACATAAAACGTCAGGTGGCGGGTAAGATTCATTAAATGTCAAGTGGCGGGTTAGATACATATAATGTCAAGTGGCAGGTTATATACATAAAATGTCAGGTTGCGGGTTAGATGCATAAAACGTCAGGTGGCAGGTTAGATGCATAAAATGTCAGGTGGCAGGTTAAATGCATAAAATGTCAGATTGCGGGTTAGATACATATAATGTCAGGTGGTGGGTTAGATACATAAAATGTCAGGTAGCGGATTAGATACATCAAATGTCAGGTGGTGGGTTAGATACATAAAATGTCAAGTGGCGGGTTAGCTGTTTTGTTCAGTATATATAAAATGAAAATTAAAAACTTATTGACATAAACATAAAACAAAAAAAGAAAAAAGCGTCGATACAACTCATATAATTTCCATTTTGTACCTTTAAAAATATATCGGGTATTTACGAAAACATTGTACGAGCTATAATTTATAATAATTTTATGAAGATTCAGAAATAATTGTAATATTTAACGAAGTGGATAGAGAGGTTAACGCGGTACACGTTGCCACGTTAAATTACGAGAGTTTGTTTTCAGGGCATCTGCTTCCAATACTTTATCTAACTGACACACTGAAGCGATGCAAGGCTGAAAATAACTTCAAGTGAAAAACTAAACATTCATAAACTTTATTAATTTACCTTAGAAACCGAGAAAATTGTAGAGGGGTACGGACTTGTTAATTATTAAATATCTATATGCGATTATTCAGATTTTGAAACCAGCATTGAAACATGTTGCATTCAAAGGTGCTTCAGAATAGAATACCGTTTTAGCCGATGCTTTGGGTGAGCGGGTTCACAACAACTCTTAACCAGATTCAATAAAACAACGTTTGTTATTTTCATTTAATTCGTCCTGTGCTTCCAATGAGCCTTTTTTCATCAGATATTATTATTTGAAGCATCTATAGTATTTCGATTTGTTATCGCAAATGATGATTCTTGCAACATGTCGTGGGTGACTGTCGAATGATGAATCATGCAGCCTGTCGTGGTTGATTGTGTCAAATGATGGATCATACAGTCTGTCGTGGGTGACTGTCGAATGATGAATCATACAACCTGTCGTGGGTGATTGTGTCAAATGATGGATCATACAACCTGTCGTGGGTGACTATCGAATGATGAATCATGCAGCCTGTCGTGGTTGATTGTGTCAAATGATGGATCATACAGCCTTTCGTGGGTGACTATCGAATGATGAATCATACAGCCTGTCGTGGGTGATTGTGTCAAATGATGGATCATACAGCCTGTCGTGGGGGACTCTGTCGAATGATGAATCGTGCAGCTTTTGAGCGAGGGGATGGGATGGGAGAGGGGACTATATCGAGTAATAAATATTTAAGCCTGTCTTGGGGGACTGTGTCAAATGATGAATCTAGCAACCTGTCGTAGTGGACTGTGTCGAATGATGAATCTTTCAGCTTGTCGTAGGGGACTGTGTCGAATGAAGAATCTTAAAGCCTGCCATGGGGGACTGTGTCGAATGATGAATCTAGTAACCTGTCATGGGGGACTGTGTCGATGATGAATATTTAAGCCTGTCGTGGGAGACTGTGTCGAATAATGAATCTTTAAGTCTGTTGTGGGGGACTGTAGCCTGTCGTTGGGGTCTGTGTCGAATGATGAATCTTGCAAACTGTCGTGGAGGACTGTGTCGAATGATGAATCTGTAAACCTGCCTGTCGTGGTGGATGCTTTACAGCAATTGCAATATCCAGTTTCATTTTTGTCGTATAACTTCAGTAGGTCATATATCGACTGTTACAGATGTATTTAACTGCGTTTCGCTAGAATATCTAGATCGTTTGTAGATATGTAGTTCCTGATAGTAGTACTTAGATAATTATGTCGTAACACACATTTATATTTTCATATAGCATTATTGACTGAACATGCATTAAAAAAGTCAACATTGTCGTGTTTTAAACGCGATGTTAAAAGACTTGTTCTCTATTGTAAGTACTATGATATATTGAGTGTTAGGATACTCATGGTTTAGATCTGTTTAATGAGAAAACACATTAGGCGTAGATCCTGTCTTCCCTAACACACCGGTGGTTACTTATGGCTATATCAACTATTCATTTAAAGGTACACAATCAAGTAAGCTTTTAAAGGGACACAATGGATTATTCCTTTAATAGTAAAGTATTCCTTTGAATAGGGCACACATGTTAAAAATGGTTCAAATCATATTTTTTTTACATATGAATGTTTATCCATATGAATGTATATCCATATGAAAAAATAGTATTCTCCATTATGATATGGAATATCATATTTAAAGTAAAAATATTAACATTTTCCATAAAACTAGTAAAGTACAGTCAGTGTTGAGAAAAAGTCTTGAAACAAATTGATATTTAATACTTTTGTCTATCCTTACGATAAAAACATCTAAAAAAAAAAAAGAAGAAAATAAACTGTTACACTTTTTATCATTATATGTGGTAACATATAAGCCTAATATATGATTTCGGAACATTTACAAGCTTTCTTCTTCTCCTCCAGCTATTGTACAGGGCCCGCTTTGGAGCATCGACTTTTTAAATAAAACTGAAACAAACGATTTGTACAGAAATAAAGTAGTTTTTTTCTTCAAAATTGTAACGTTTCCCTTTATAACCATTCATTTGATTAGCGCCACTGTTTTATTAGTAAGCCGTACATTTAACTAGCTGTCAAATCGCGTAGACATTGTTTTCCATTTAGCAACATCCCAACTTAATCTGACCAGGTAAGTTACGGAAGCTAAAAAGGTGCTAGAGTTTATCGTCAATCAGCTTACAATTCTAAGTACCTTTATAAATAATGGGCAACCCCTGCCGATAGTATATACAGCACAACATAAAAAACAGATCTCTCTTAACCCTGTAGTAAAATATTCTTTGGGTAATCTTTCTTTCGAAATCACCATGGTTTTCTGGTTTGCCAAACACGTTCCTAAGATCTTTAGCGTTTGTCCATTTGTTTGATATCATCCGGGTTGATTAGCCGCTCGTGCCAGGCTTCTGAAAGCAATTGATTCTTTGCATATGTTGAACGTGAAAAAAAAATCATGCAAATGTACACGTTTCCAAAATAGCTGCATTGTTTAAGTGTAACAAGACGGAGTTAGTTGGTTAAAAGTACACGCACTTGTGTGGGAGATGCACGAGTGCTTGTGTATTTATAGGAAAACATAACCTACCGGTGGCTGTCGTAATTAGGTCTATAATTACAATATTTTGTTAATTGTTTTTTTAAAAATGGGGCAAAAATTTGCAAAGCGACACGCAGAAAGAGGTGTCGCTTTATACAACAAGCAAAATTACGCGGACGCTTTAGTGGAACTTGAAGAAGCCTGCAAAAAGCTCCTTAAGGACGAGGACAAATTTGGCGTCCTAAGCTACCTGTGCCTGGCGAATCTCGAACTTGGACGTTACCACGATGTGTTGTCATGTGCAAAACAGCAGGCAATGGTGAGTGACCATTTGCAAAACTGTAGCTATAAAGCCGAGGCGATATTTAACATGGCGCGGGCTCACGAAAGGTTGAGTGATTTCAGAACATCGATATCATTGTGTGGGAAAAGCTTACAAAACGATGCAGAAATTTCACCTCTGTCTGGGTATGCGAATTTATGCCTTGGAAATAATTGTTTTGGTTTGAGTGAAACAAGAAAGTGTTTGCGTTATTATGACAAGGCGTCGCACGTGGCGCGTGTTCTATGTGACGTTGTGTTAGAGTGCCGCGTGTATATGGGACTCGGTCAGTTGTTTGTGACGTTACAGGATAATGTGACTGCGTTACAGCATTATGTTAGAGCGTCCGAGATCACACGACAATTTACTGTCGACCATCCATGTGTCAAATACCAACGACGTGTCGCAGTTGAAATGGCAGTTGTTTACGGCAAGTTGGGGCGACTGGGCGAGGCTTTGGAAATATGCGAGGTAGTATGAAATGTGCTGTGTAAGCATGGTGTCGCATAGATAAGTTACGATGTCGTAACGTCTAAGCGTATACTAATATATTTTAACTCAGTTGTGATGAAAGCTCAAAGCTTATATGAACCGCTATCGAGTCCGCTTCCTGGATAGAACCAGCACTGAGTGTTGTTTTATGAAATACATCGGGTTGAGCTGGGGATTAAACCTGCAACCTCTGGCGTGAACGGCCAACACTCTACCCAATACACTACAGACCCGTTTAACGTCTTGAAGGCGTATTAATTTGCCATGAACGTAGAGGGTCTAATGTAGTAATATGTGTATATAAGTAATACATGCTGATGCTGGTGTCAGTAATATTGTCGTTCTAGGTAACTGACTTAAAGCGAGAACGCTCCGCCCACTGGCCATATGGCATTAATTGTCCATGTAGTTTTAACTTAGGAATAGTTTGCTTGTCTAAGGAAATGGCGGCGTAACAACGAATATCGATCACTGATTTGACCATTATCTTGTTTGATTGACAGCCCGCGCCGGTCAATTACTGCTAACCGAGACGTGGTTGACATTATTTTTTCAAAGTTTGACAATAAAACTGTCCTCCCCATCACATTGCAATATTTATTTCAGTAACGTTATATAATCTTATATGTATTTTAACTCGCTCATGCGGTTGACAGTACAATAACGTCTTATTATAAAGAATGATACCCGCTGGAGCAGGTAACAGTACCGCAATATACTTTCATAAACTATTGTTCACTGAAGCAGTTAACAGTACATTTCGATGAAAGAGTAAACTATGTTATTCACTGACCCATGAGAACCTAGAAGTGTGTTTTACGTGATTGATAATAATTCTAATTGTCGCACGGGTAAATATAGAAATGGCTACCAATACAGGACAACTGGTCATCAGCGAATATTTTTTGAATATGGTTGAACTTCAACTTATTATAGTTTAGGGTATCCACTTTTAGTGTGCGTCCTCAAAAACATAATTTAGATGAATTTTAGCAGGGTGCTCTTCCGCATGTAATGGTAAAACAGTACAACGAACCGTGTTGAAAACAACGACGTCATTGGTATGAGATCATGTGACCACGAGCAAAGAAAATTTGCCATATTTTCAGGCAAACACTGGTGTATTCGCTTATGAATGCAACTGGTCAGTATGAGAAATAGTTTTTCAAGGATGCAACATAAGATTTTTATCCGCTATATTTTGGACAGTAGAATGGACAAAGCGCTCTCCGCTTGGGCCCGTAACACCGCTATTAAATACATGTACCAGTAGACTGATAAATAAATGATGGTGCACCGTTAAAACATAGCAGTGCATCAATAAAAATATAGTGGTGGACCGATAAAATATAGTGGTGGACCGATAAAATATAGCGGTGGACCGAACAAATATATATACTCCTTGTTTCTTTTTCTGTAAAAATGCATTTTTTTTATTTTAATGCTCATTTTTTATCTGAATGGCATTATTGATGTTTTTTTAAATTTTTACAGCATTGTCATGTTTGAATTGTGAATTTAGAAAAAAAAGTTGATGTTTAGAAATTGGGGTATGAATTCATGATTCCATTTGTCATCAGTGTACACACTGAGCAAAAAAAATATCTTATATGACACATGACCCCTACTTTTCGCATCATATTTTGGTTATACAAAGGCCAACAATCAGTAAAATGCAAGTTTCACTTCTTTCGTTTGGGTCTCTCTATGAATGACAAGTCTTCAAACTTTTATTATTTAATAGAATAAAGAACAAAAATCAATGGTGGGGTTACACCTAATGATCTAAAGTATTTTAAAATTGTATTTACTTTCAGTAAATGACGAAATGTAAATATTCTTACGATATAAATATGTCCACTTGTTTTTGTTATGATATAAGGTCCTCCGCGGCCGAGAGGTCCAAGGCGCGACTGTCTAACGCCCATCTACCTCTCACCGATAAGGTTGTGGGGACGAGCCGAGCTCAGCCCCAAATATTTATATGAGTAAAAAAGGTATGCCATTTACTATCGAAAGGACGATGGTTCTACTCATATTTATTATGATGTCTTCCTCCACCAATATAACTGTATATGCCATATACTTTTATAACCCATTTAAAACCCCGTTCTAAAAAAGTAAAAGAAAAATATCATTGTTTTGGTGTATTGCATTTTAAGAAGTGCATTATTCCCTCTTCGTGAATGGACACATTAAGAATATAGAATAATTACTCTTACTACTAAATAATATAGAGGAAAAGAGTAATAATACAAACTTAATGCTCTTTTTTTGCTACATGTATTGTATTTTAGTGTATTAATGCTACGGGAATATGGTGCTGGGGGGGGGGGGGGGGGGGTGGTCAGGGGTCGGAGGGGGGGGGGGGGTCATGAAAACTAGTAAATATAACGTGTAAATCAGTTGCCGTAAAAATAATGAAAGTAGATCTTTGTATAAAACCACAGTGTACAATATCCATTCAATCGTAAGGCAACAACACAATAATTCAGTCTTAGCGTTCTAAGAAAAATGAATCCGGCGTTCTTAACATAATTTGCAGGTAACAGCCGTTTTGCCATACACACATAACGAGCTATCCTGGCCTGTCAACATGAAGTCATTAATTAGTATGTAGTTACGACGTTTATAAGTATCACCTGTGGTAAAGTTACGATTTTTATAAGTATCACCTGTGGTATAGTTGAATAACAAGACAAACGGCATCTATTTATTGAAATAACAATTAAAAAGCAACATTCACTAATACGCGGAGTTCTTTTCGGTATGCGCTCGAGATAATTGGGATTTCTTAACGAGTACATAACTACCAAAATGTACAGTGTAAACGGTTCCCATATATTCGACGCGGTAATGTTTCTAATATATTTCGCAGATAACATCAGTGGGAGGTTCTTCTGATTGTGAGAAATAATGAGGTTATTTAGAAGATTTGTGTCTTTGCTGATTTGAAGCGAAATATCTAAAAATATTCTATGCACGGTTATCGTTGATTGGCCGAAAAACACAGACAGGTTTTTCGCGCGTGTATTTATTTACTTAAAATACTGATAAACGAAGAGAAGTAAAAAAAACTATTAAAGATGCATATAACAATTTTTAATTAAGATACATGAAATTTCTAAATCGAAAGGTTAACATCGAATATAATAGGAATACCTTTGATTTTCGATATTTCGAGTCAAGTGAATTTCAAAACATCTAAATCATAGTGCTAATCGTATTTACAAAAGTATTTTAGCGAAATATCTCTTCTTTTTTTTTTGCTTATACAATATATTTTATGAAATTTGTATATTATTGTACGGTAGACTCATGGTATTTTATGTGTGGTGTTGTTATGGTGTTAACATGTACATGGTGTTCGTAGTGTAATGTACGACTTTTTATTATAATAAGGTGATCGTATTGTACTATACTGTATTTCATAATGTTCGTAGTGTAATGTACGACTTTTTATTATAATAAGGTGATCGTATTGTACTATACTGTACTTCATAATGTTCTTAGTGTATTGTACGACTTTTTATTATAATAAAGTGATCGTATTGTACTATACTGTATTTCATAATGTTCTTAGTGTAATGTACGATTTGTTAAGATGATCATATTGTACTGTACTGTATTTCATAATGTTCTTAAAGCAATTTAGATTTGTTAAGGTGGTCGTATTGTACTGTACTGTATTTCATGATGTTCTTAGTGTAATATACGATTTGTTAATATGATCGTATTGTACTGTACTGTATTTCATAATGTTCTTAAGGCAATGTACAATTTGTTAAGGTGATCGTATTATACAATACTGTATTTCATAATGTTCTTAATGTAATGTACGATTTGTTAAGATGATTGTATTGTACTATACTGTATTTCATAATGTTCTTAAGGCAATATACGATTTGTTAATGTGATCGTATTGTACTATACTGTATTTCATAATGTTCTTAAGGCAATGTACGATTTGTTAAGGTGATCGTATTGTACAGTACAGTACTGTATTTCATAATGTTCTTAAAGCAATGTACGATTTGTTAAGGTGATCGTATTGTAATATACTGTATTTCGAAATGTTCTTAGTGTAATGTACGGTATTTTCGTGATATTTGAGTGTTGTACAATGTTTTCATAATGTTCGGAACTACAATTTTAACTTACGGTATTTCCACGATGTCTGTATTGTATTACACATATAGTATTTCCACGATGTCTGTAGTGTATTGTATTACACAAACGGTGTTTTCACGATGTCTGTAGTGTATTGTATTACACATACGGTATTTCTACGATGTCTGTATTGTATCGTATTAAACATACGGTATTTCCACGATGTATGTAGTGTATTGTATTACACAAACGATATTTGAACGATGTATCTACTGTAATGTATTACACATCCAGTATTTCCACGATGTCTGTAGTGTATTGTATTACACAAACGGTATTTCCACGATGTCTGTACTGTATTGTATTACACATACGGTATTTCTACGATGTATGTACAGTATTGTATTACACATACGGTATTTTTACGATGTATATACTGTATTGTACACAAACGGTATCATCACGATGTCTGTACTGTATTATATTACACATACGGTATTTCCACGATGTCTGTACTGTATTGTATTACACTTACGGTATTTCCACGATGTCTGTATTGTATTGTATTACACATACGGTATTTCCACGATGTCTGTATTGTATTGTATTACACATACGGTATTTCCTCGATGTCTGTACTGTATTGTATTACACATACGGTATTATCACGATGTCTGTGGTGTACTGAATTACACAAACGGTATTTCCACGATGCCTGTACTGTATTGTATTACACAAACGGTATTTCTATGATGTCTGTAGTGTATTGTATTACACGTACGGTATGTCCACGATGTCTGAAGTGTATTGTATTACACATACGGTATTTCTAGGATGTCTGTACAGTATTGTATTACACATACGGTATTTCCACGATGTCTGTACTGTATTGTATTACACATACGATATTTCTACGATGTCTGTACTGTATTGTATTACACATACGGTATTTCCACGATGTATGTACTGTATTGTATTACACATACGGTATTTCGACGATGTCTGTAGTGTATTGTATTACGCATACGGTATTTCCACGATGTCTGTACTGTATTTTATTACACATACGGTATTTCCATGATGTATCTTCTGTAATGTATTACACATATGGTATTTCCACGATGTCTGTAGTGTATTGTATTACACAAACGGTATTTCCACAATGTCTGTACTGTATTGTATTACACATACGGTATTTCTAGGATGTCTGTACAGTATTGTACTACACATACGGTATTTCTAGGATGTCTGTACAGTATTGTACTACACATACGGTATTTTTACGATGTCTGTACTGTATTGTATTACACATAAGGTATTTTTACGATGTCTGTTCTGTATTGTATTACACATACGGTATTTCCACGATGTCTGTATTGTATTGTATTACACATCCGGTATTTCCACGATGTCTGTAGTGTATTGTATTACACAAACGGTATTTCCA
The DNA here is from genome assembly GCA_029582155.1 of Panopea generosa. Taxonomy (NCBI): domain Eukaryota; kingdom Metazoa; phylum Mollusca; class Bivalvia; order Adapedonta; family Hiatellidae; genus Panopea; species Panopea generosa. Next base: position 26,137,722 of record CM055898.1, read on the forward strand.
CGATGTCTGTACTGTATTGTATTACACATACGGAATTTCTACGATGTATGTACAGTATTGTATTACACATACGGTAACTTTACGATGTATGTACTGTATATTACACAAACGGTATCTCACGATGTCTGTACTGTACTATATTACACATACGGTATTTCCACGATGGCTGTACTGTATTGTATTACACATACGGTATTTCCACGATGTCTGTACTGTATTTTATTACACATACGGTATTTCCACGATGTCTGTACTGTATTGTATTACACATACGGTATTTCCTCAATGTTTGAACTGTATTGTATTACACATTCGATATTTCCTCGATGTCTGTACTGTATTGTATTACGCATACGGTATTTCCATGATGTCTGTACTGTTTTGTATTACACATACGGTATTTCTTCGATGTATCTACTGTAATGTATTACACATATGGTATTTCCACGATGTCTGTAGTGTATTGTATTACACAAACGGTATTTCCACGATGTCTGTACTGTATTTTATTACACATACGGTATTTCTAGGATGTCTGTATAGTATTGTATTACACATACGGTATTTTTACGATGTATGTACTGTATATTACACAAACGGTATCATCACGATGTCTGTACTGTATTATATTACACATACGGTATTTCCACGATGTCTGTACTATATTGTATTACACATACGGTATTTCCACGATGTCTGTACTGTATTGTATTACACATACGGTGTTTCCACGATTTCCGTACTGTATTGTATTACACATACGGTATTTCCTCGATGTCTGTACTGTATTTTGTATTACACATACGGTATTATCACGATGTCTGTAGTGTATTGTCTACACATACGGTATTTTCACGATGTCTGTTCTGTATTGTATTACACATACGGTATTTCTACGATGTCTGTAATGTATTGTATTACACATACAGTATGTCCACGATGTCTGAAGTGTATTGTATTACACATACGGTATGTCCACGATGTCTGTACAGTATTGTACTACACATACGGTATTATCACGATGCCTGTACTGCATTGTATTGCACATACGGTATTATCACGATGCCTGTAGTGTATTGTATTACACAAACGGCATTTTCACGATGTATGTACTGTATTTTATTACACATACGGTATTTCCACGATGTCTGTACTGTATTGTATTACACATAAAATATTTCCACGATTTATGTACTGTTTTGTATTTCACATACGGTATTAAACATACGGTATTTCCACGATGTCTGTACTGTTTTGTATTACACATACGGTATTTCCACGATGTATATACTGTATTGTATTACACATACGGTATTATCACGATGTCGGTAGTGTATTGTACTACACAAACGGTATTTCCACGATGTATTTACTGTATTGTATTGCACATACGGTATTATCACGATGTCTGTAGTGTATTGTATTACACAAACGGTATTTCCACGATGTATAAACTGTATTGTATTGCACATACGGTTTTTCTACGATGTCTGCTCTGTATTGTATTACACAAATTGTATTTTCACGATGAATGTACTGTATTGTATTACACATACGGTATTTCCACGATGTTTATACTGTATTGTATTACACATACGGTATTATCACGATGTCTGTAGTGTATTGTATTACATATACGATATTATCACGATGTCTGTAGTGTATTGTATTACACAAAAGGTATTTCCATGAAGTATCTACTGTATTGTATTACACATACGGTATTATCATGATGATTGTACTGTATTGTATAACACAGACCGTATTTCCACGATGTATCTACTGTATTGTATTACACATACGGTGCTTTCACGATGTATGTACTGTATTGTATTACACATACGGTATTTCCACGATGTCTGTACTATATTGTATTACACATACGGTATTTCGACGATGTCTGTACTGTATTGTATTACACATACGGTGTTTCCACGATTTCCGTACTGTATTGTATTACACATACGGTATTTCCTCGATGTCTGTACTGTATTTTGTATTACACATACGGTATTATCACGATGTCTGTAGTGTATTGTCTACACATACGGTATTTTCACGATGTCTGTTCTGTATTGTATTACACATACGGTATTTCTACGATGTCTGTAATGTATTGTATTACACATACAGTATGTCCACGATGTCTGAAGTGTATTGTATTACACATACGGTATGTCCACGATGTCTGTACAGTATTGTACTACACATACGGTATTATCACGATGCCTGTACTGCATTGTATTGCACATACGGTATTATCACGATGCCTGTAGTGTATTGTATTACACAAACGGCATTTTCACGATGTATGTACTGTATTTTATTACACATACGGTATTTCCACGATGTCTGTACTGTATTGTATTACACATAAAATATTTCCACGATTTATGTACTGTATTGTATTTCACATACGGTATTAAACATACGGTATTTCCACGATGTCTGTACTGTTTTGTATTACACATACGGTATTTCCACGATGTATATACTGTATTGTATTACACATACGGTATTATCACGATGTCGGTAGTGTATTGTACTACACAAACGGTATTTCCACGATGTATCTACTGTATTGTATTGCACATACGGTATTATCACGATGTCTGTAGTGTATTGTATTACACAAACGGTATTTCCACGATGTATAAACTGTATTGTATTGCACATACGGTTTTTCTACGATGTCTGCTCTGTATTGTATTACACAAACTGTATTTTCACGATGTATGTACTGTATTGTATTACACATACGGTATTTCCACGATGTTTATACTGTATTGTATTACACATACGGTATTATCACGATGTCTGTAGTGTATTGTATTACACATACGATATTATCACGATGTCTGTAGTGTATTGTATTACACAAAAGGTATTTCCATGAAGTATCTACTGTATTGTATTACACATACGGTATTATCATGATGATTGTACTGTATTGTATAACACAGACCGTATTTCCACGATGTATCTACTGTATTGTATTACACATACGGTGCTTTCACGATGTATGTACTGTATTGTATTACACATACGGTATTTCGACGATGTCTGTAGTGTATTGTATTACGCATACGGTATTTCCACGATGTCTGTACTGTATTGTATTACACATACGGTATTTCCACGATGTATCTACTGTAATGTATTACACATATGGTATTTCCACGATGTCTGTAGTGTATTGTATTACACAAACGGTATTTCCACGATGTCTGTACTGTATTGTATTACACATACGGTATTTCTAGGATGTCTGTACAGTATTGTACTAAACATACGGTATTTCTAGGATGTCTGTACAGTATTGTATTACACATACGGTATTTTTACGATGTCTGTACTGTATTGTATTACACATACGGTATTTTCACGATGTCTGTTCTGTATTGTATTATACATACGGTATTTCCACGATGTCTGTATTGTATTGTATTACACATCCGGTATTTCGACGATGTCTGTAGTGTATTGTATTACACAAACGGTATTTCCACGATGTCTGTACTGTATTGTATTACACATCCGGTATTTCTACGATGTATGTACAGTATTGTATTACACATACGGTAACTTTACGATGTATGTACTCTATATTACACAAACGGTATCATCACGATGTCTGTACTGTACTATATTACACATACGGTATTTCGACGATGTCTGTACTGTATTGTATTACACATAAGGTATTTCCACGATGTCTGTACTGTATCTTATTACACATACGGTATTTCCACGATGTCTGTACTGTATTGTATTACACATAAGGTATTTCCTCGATGTTTGTACTGTATTGTTTTACACATTCGATATTTCCTCGATGTCTGTACTGTATTGTATTACGCATACGGTATTTCCACGATGTCTGTACTGTTTTGTATTACACATACGGTATTTCCCCGATGTATCTACTGTAATGTATTACACGTATGGTATTTCCACGATGTCTGTAGTGTATTGTATTACACAAACGCTATTTCCACGATGTTTGTACTGTATTTTATTACACATATGGTATTTCTAGGATGTCTGTACAGTATTGTATTACACATACGGTATTTTTACGATGTATTTACTGTATATTACACAAACGGTATCATCACGATGTCTGTACTGTATTATATTACACATACGGTATTTCCATGATGTCTGTACTATATTGTATTACACGTACGGTATTTCCACGATGTCTGTACTGTATTGTATTACACAAACGGTATTTCCACGATTTCCGTACTGTATTGTATTACACATACGGTATTTCCTCGATGTCTGTACTGTATTTTGTATTACACATACGGTATTATCACGATGTCTGTAGTGTATTGTCTACACATACGGTATTTTCACGATGTCTGTTCTGTATTGTATTACACATACGGTATTTCTACGATGTCTGTAATGTATTGTATTACACATACAGTATGTCCACGATGTCTGAAGTGTATTGTATTACACATACGGTATGTCCACGATGTCTGTAGTGTATTGTATTACACATACGGTATTATCACAATGCCTGTATTGCATTGTATTGCACATACGGTATTATCACGATGCCTGTAGTGTATTGTATTACACAAACGGCATTTTCACGATGTATGTACTGTATTTTATTACACATACGGTATTTCCACGATGTCTGTACTGTATTGTATTACACATAAAATATGTCCACGATTTATGTACTGTATTGTATTTCACATACGGTATTAAACATACGGTATTTCCACGATGTCTGTACTGTTTTGTATTACACATACGGTATTTCCACGATGTATATACTGTATTGTATTACACATACGGTATTATCACGATGTCGGTAGTGTATTGTACTACACAAACGGTATTTCCACGATGTATCTACTGTATTGTATTGCACATACGGTATTATCACGATGTCTGTAGTGTATTGTATTACACAAACGGTATTTCCACGATGTATAAACTGTATTGTATTGCACATACGGTTTTTCTACGATGTCTGCTCTGTATTGTATTACACAAACTGTATTTTCACGATGTATGTACTGTATTGTATTACACATACGGTATTTCCACGATGTTTATACTGTATTGTATTACACATACGGTATTATCACGATGTCTGTAGTGTATTGTATTACACATACGATATTATCACGATGTCTGTAGTGTATTGTATTACACAAAAGGTATTTCCATGAAGTATCTACTGTATTGTATTACACATACGGTATTATCATGATGATTGTACTGTATTGTATAACACAGACCGTATTTCCACGATGTATCTACTGTATTGTATTACACATACGGTGCTTTCACGATGTATGTACTGTATTGTATTACACATACGGTATTCCCACGATGTATGTACTGTATTGTATTACACATACGGTATTTCGACGATGTCTGTAGTGTATTGTATTACGCATACGGTATTTCCACGATGTCTGTACTGTATTGTATTACACATACGGTATTTCCACGATGTATCTACTGTAATGTATTACACATATGGTATTTCCACGATGTCTGTAGTGTATTGTATTACACAAACGGTATTTCCACGATGTCTGTACTGTATTGTATTACACATACGGTATTTCTAGGATGTCTGTACAGTATTGTACTAAACATACGGTATTTCTAGGATGTCTGTACAGTATTGTATTACACATACGGTATTTTTACGATGTCTGTACTGTATTGTATTACACATACGGTATTTTCACGATGTCTGTTCTGTATTGTATTATACATACGGTATTTCCACGATGTCTGTATTGTATTGTATTACACATCCGGTATTTCCACGATGTCTGTAGTGTATTGTATTACACAAACGGTATTTCCACGATGTCTGTACTGTATTGTATTACACATCCGGTATTTCTACGATGTATGTACAGTATTGTATTACACATACGGTAACTTTACGATGTATGTACTCTATATTACACAAACGGTATCAACACGATGTCTGTACTGTACTATATTACACATACGGTATTTCGACGATGTCTGTACTGTATTGTATTACACATAAGGTGTTTCCACGATGTCTGTACTGTATCTTATTACACATACGGTATTTCCACGATGTCTGTACTGTATTGTATTACACATAAGGTATTTCCTCGATGTTTGTACTGTATTGTTTTACACATTCGATATTTCCTCGATGTCTGTACTGTACTGTATTACGCATACGGTATTTCCACGATGTCTGTACTGTTTTGTATTACACATACGGTATTTCCCCGATGTATCTACTGTAATGTATTACACGTATGGTATTTCCACGATGTCTGTAGTGTATTGTATTACACAAACGCTATTTCCACGATGTTTGTACTGTATTTTATTACACATATGGTATTTCTAGGATGTCTGTACAGTATTGTATTACACATACGGTATTTTTACGATGTATGTACTGTATATTACACAAACGGTATCATCACGATGTCTGTACTGTATTATATTACACATACGGTATTTCCATGATGTCTGTACTATATTGTATTACACGTACGGTATTTCCACGATGTCTGTACTGTATTGTATTACACAAACGGTATTTCCACGATTTCCGTACTGTATTGTATTACACATACGGTATTTCCTCGATGTCTGTACTGTATTTTGTATCACACATACGGTATTATCACGATGTCTGTAGTGTATTGTCTACACATACGGTATTTTCACGATGTCTGTTCTGTATTGTATTACACATACGGTATTTCTACGATGTCTGTAATGTATTGTATTACACATACAGTATGTCCACGATGTCTGAAGTGTATTGTATTACACATACGGTATGTCCACGATGTCTGTAGTGTATTGTATTACACATACGGTATTATCACAATGCCTGTATTGCATTGTATTGCACATACGGTATTATCACGATGCCTGTAGTGTATTGTATTACACAAACGGCATTTTCACGATGTATGTACTGTATTTTATTACACATACGGTATTTTCACGATGTCTGTACTGTATTTTATTACACATAAAATATTTCCACGATTTATGTACTGTATTGTATTTCACATACGGTATTAAACATACGGTATTTCCACGATGTCTGTACTGTTTTGTATTACACATACGGTATTTCCACGATGTATATACTGTATTGTATTACACATACGGTATTATCACGATGTCGGTAGTGTATTGTACTACACAAACGGTATTTCCACGATGTATCTACTGTATTGTATTGCACATACGGTATTATCACGATGTCTGTAGTGTATTGTATTACACAAACGGTATTTCCACGATGTATAAACTGTATTGTATTGCACATACGGTTTTTCTACGATGTCTGCTCTGTATTGTATTACACAAACTGTATTTTCACGATGTATGTACTGTATTGTATTACACATACGGTATTTCCACGATGTTTATACTGTATTGTATTACACATACGGTATTATCACGATGTCTGTAGTGTATTGTATTACACATACGATATTATCACGATGTCTGTAGTGTATTGTATTACACAAAAGGTATTTCCATGAAGTATCTACTGTATTGTATTACACATACGGTATTATCATGATGATTGTACTGTATTGTATAACACAGACCGTATTTCCACGATGTATCTACTGTATTGTATTACACATACGGTGCTTTCACGATGTATGTACTGTATTGTATTACACATACGGTATTCCCACGATGTATGTACTGTATTGTATTACACATACGGTATTTCGACGATGTCTGTAGTGTATTGTATTACGCATACGGTATTTCCACGATGTCTGTACTGTATTGTATTACACATACGGTATTTCCACGATGTATCTACTGTAATGTATTACACATATGGTATTTCCACGATGTCTGTAGTGTATTGTATTACACAAACGGTATTTCCACGATGTCTGTACTGTATTGTATTACACATACGGTATTTATAGGATGTCTGTACAGTATTGTACTAAACATACGGTATTTCTAGGATGTCTGTACAGTATTGTATTACACATACGGTATTTTTACGATGTCTGTACTGTATTGTATTACACATACGGTATTTTCACGATGTCTGTTCTGTATTGTATTATACATACGGTATTTCCACGATGTCTGTATTGTATTGTATTACACATCCGGTATTTCCACGATGTCTGTATTGTATTGTATTACACATCCGGTATTTCGACGATGTCTGTAGTGTATTGTATTACACAAACGGTATTTCCACGATGTCTGTACTGTATTGTATTACACATACGGTATTTCTACGATGTATGTACAGTATTGTATTACACATACGGTAACTTTACGATGTATGTACTGTATATTACACAAACGGTATCATCACGATGTCTGTACTGTACTATATTACACATACGGTATTTCGACGATGTCTGTACTGTATTGTATTACACATAAGGTATTTCCACGATGTCTGTACTGTATCTTATTACACATACGGTATTTCCACGATGTCTGTAGTGTATTGTATTACACAAACGCTATTTCCACGATGTTTGTACTGTATTTTATTACACATATGGTATTTCTAGGATGTCTGTACAGTATTGTATTACACATACGGTATTTTTACGATGTATGTACTGTATATTACACAAACGGTATCATCACGATGTCTGTACTGTATTATATTACACATACGGTATTTCCATGATGTCTGTACTATATTGTATTACACGTACGGTATTTCCACGATGTCTGTACTGTATTGTATTACACAAACGCTATTTCCACGATTTCCGTACTGTATTGTATTACACATGCGGTATTTCCTCGATGTCTGTACTGTATTTTGTATTACACATACGGTATTATCACGATGTCTGTAGTGTATTGTCTACACATACGGTATTTTCACGATGTCTGTTCTGTATTGTATTACACATACGGTATTTCTACGATGTCTGTAATGTATTGTATTACACATACAGTATGTCCACGATGTCTGAAGTGTATTGTATTACACATACGGTATGTCCACGATGTCTGTAGTGTATTGTATTACACATACGGTATTATCACGATGCCTGTACTGCATTGTATTGCACATACGGTATTATCACGATGCCTGTAGTGTATTGTATTACACAAACGGCATTTTCACGATGTATGTACTGTATTTTATTACACATACGGTATTTCCACGATGTCTATCCTGTATTGTATTACACATAAAATATTTCCACGATTTATGTACTGTATTGTATTTCACATACGGTATTACACATAAGGTATTTCCACGATGTCTGTACTGTTTTGTATTACACATACGGTATTTCCACGATGTATATACTGTATTGTATTACACATACGGTATTATCACGATGTCAGTAGTGTATTGTACTACACAAACGGTATTTCCACGATGTATCTACTGTATTGTATTGCACATACGGTATTATCACGATGTCTGTAGTGTATTGTATTACACAAACGGTATTTCCACGATGTATAAACTGTATTGTATTGCACATACGGTTTTTCTACGATGTCTGCACTGTATTGTATTACACAAACGGTATTTTCACGATGTATGTACTGTATTGTATTACACATACGGTATTTCCACGATGTTTATACTGTATTGTATTACACATACGGTATTATCACGATGTCTGTAGTGTATTGTATTACACATACGATATTATTACGATGTCTGTAGTGTATTGTATTACACAAAAGGTATTTCCATGAAGTATCTACTGTATTGTATTACACATACGGTATTATCATGATGATTGTACTGTATTGTATTACACATACGGTATTTCCACAATGTCTGTACTGAATAGTATTACACATACGGTATCATCACGATGTCTGTACTGTATTGTGTTATACAAATGGTATTTCCACGATGTCTGTACTGTATTGTATTACACATACGGTATTATCACGATACCTGTACTGTATTTTATTACACATACGGTATTCCCACGATGTCTGTACTGTATTGTATTACACATACGGTATTATCACGATGTCTGTACTGTATTGTATTACACATACGGTGTTTCCATGATGAATGTACTGTATTGTATGACACACACGGTATTTCTACGATGTCTGTACTGTATAGTATTACACATACAGATCTTGACGATGTTTGTACTGCATTGTACTATTACACATACGGTATTTCCATGATGTCTCTACTGTATTGTATTACACATACGGTATTATCACGATGTCTTTATGGTAGTTTTTTACACATACGGTATTTCCACGATGTCTGTACTATATTGTATTACACATACGGTATTTCAACGATGTATGTGCTATATTGTATTACACATATGGTATTACTACGATGTCTCTTCTGTAGTGTATTACACATACTGTATTATCACGATGCTTTTCTACAAAAGTGTATTTAACATACAGTATTTTCATGACGTTTGTATATTTTAGTGTATTGTAAGGTATTTCCATGACTTTCGTATACTGTAGTGCATTGTACGTTAATTTCATGACGTTTGTATACTGTTGTGTATTGTACGGTATTTTCACGATGTTCGGATTGTAGAATATTGTACGGAATTTTCATATACTGTAGTGTATTGTATGATATTTCAAGACGTTTGTATACTCTAGTGTAGTGTACGACATTCTCTTGACGTTCGTATACTGTAGTGTATTGTACGATCTGTTAATGATGTTCTTATACTGCAGTGTATTGTACGGTATTTTAATGACGTTCGTATAATGTAGTTGTATGTACGGTATTTTCATGATGTTTGTATACTGTAGTGTACATGTATTGTTCGTTATTTCATGATGTTCGTATACTGTAGTGCACTGAACGATATTTTCAAGATGTTCGTATACTGTGGTGTATTGTACGGTATTTCATGATGTTCTTATACTGTAGTGTATTGTATGGTATTTTCATGACGTTCGTATACTGTAGTGCATTGTACGGTATTTTCATGACGTTCGTATACTGTAGTGCATTGTACGGAATTTTCAGGATGTTTGTATTGTAATACACTGTACGGTATTTCAGTCACGTACTGATACCATTTTACAGGTAGTAATCACGAACTGGTACCATTTTACAGGTAGTTATCGAGTACTGGTAACATTTCACGGTTGGTTATCACTATAGTGTATTACACATACGGTATTATCACGATTTCTCTACTGTATTGTTATATATAAACGGTATTTTCACCGGATGTCTGTACTGTATTGTATTGCACATTCGGTATTTTCACGATGTCTGTACCGTATTGTATTGCACAAACGGTATTTCTACGATGTCTGTACTGTATTGTATTACACATACGGTATAATCACGATGCCTGTACTGTATTGTATTACACATACGGTATTTCTACGATGTCTGTACTGTATTGTATTACACATACGGTATTATCATGATGCCTGTACTGTATTGTATTACACATACGGTATTTTTACGATGTCTGTACTGTATTGTATTACACATACGGTATTTCCACGATGTATGTACTGTATTGTATTACACATACGGTATTATCACGATGCCTGTACTGTATTGTATTACACATACGGTATTTCTACGATGTCTGTACTGTATTGTATTACACATACGGTATTTCCACGATGTCTGTACTGTATTGTATTACACATACGGTATTATCACGATGTCTGTACTGTATTGTATTACACATACGGTATTTCCACGATGTTTGTACTGTATTGTATTACACATACGGTATTTTTACGATGTCTGTACTGTATTGTATTACACAAAAAGTATTTCCACGATGTCTGTACTGTATTGTATTACACATACGGTGTTATCACGATGCCTGTATTGTATTGTATTACACATACGGTATTTTTACGATGTCTGTACTCTATTGTATTACACATACGGTATTTCTACGATGTCTGTACTGTATTGTATTACACATACATGTACGTTATTATCACGATGCCTGTACTATATTGTATTACACATACGGTATTTTTACGTTGTGTGTACTGTATTGTATTACACATACGGTATTTCCACGATGTCTGTTCTGTATTGTATTACACATACGGTATTTCTACGATGTTTGTACTGTATTGTATTACACATACGTTATTATCACGATGTCTGTACTGTAATGTATTACACATACGGTATTTCCATGATGTATGTACTGTATTGTATTACACATTCGGTATTTTTACGATGTCTGTACTGTTTTGTATTACACATACGGTATTTCCACGATGTCTGTACTGTATTGTATTACACATACGGTATTATCACGATGCCTGTACTGTATTGTATTACACATACGGTATTTTTACGATGTCTGTACTGTATTGTATTACACATACGGTATTTCCACAATGTCTGTACTGTATTGTATTACACATACGGGCCTGTACTGTATTGTATTACACATACGGTATTTTTACGATGTCTGTACTGTATTGTATTACACAATCGGTATTTCCACGATGTCTGTACTGTATTGTATTACACATACGGTATTATCACGATGCATGTACGGTATTGTATTACACATACGGTATTATCACGATGTCTGTACTGTATTGTATTACACAAACGGTATTATCACGATGCCTGTACTGTATTGTATTACACACACGGTATCATCACGATGTCTGTACTGTATTGTATTGCACATATGGTATTTCTACGATGTATCAACTATAGTATATTTCACACACGGTTTTCCCATTATGTCTGTACTTTAGTGTATTACACACACGGTATTTCCACAATGTATGTACTGTGTTGTATTACACAAACGGTATTTAGACGATGTCTGTAGTGTATTGTATTACACATACGGTATTTCAACGATGCCTGTACTATATTGTATTACACCGGCATACGGTATTTCTACGATGTCAGTACTGTATTGTATTGCACATACGGTATTTCCACGATGTCTCTAATGTAGTTTATTTAACATACGGTATTTTCATGACATGTGCATATTGTAGTGTATCGTACGGTTTTTTTCATGACGTTCGTATACTGTAGTGCATTGTACGTTAACTTCATGAAGTTTGTATACTGTCGTGTATTGTACGGTATTTTCATGGCGTTCGTATATTGTAATGCATTGTCCGGTATTTTCAGGATGTTTGTATTGTTATATATTGTACGGTATTTTAATCACGTACTGATACCATTACACAGGTAATAATCCCGTACTGGTAAAATTTCAGATGTGGTAATTACGTACTGGTACCATTTCACGAGCAGTTATCTTTTAGTACTATTTCACGGGTGTTAAGCAGGTACCATGTAACGGGTGTTAATCAAGTACTGATACAATTACACGGTAGACAACCACCTAGTACCATTTAACGGTGTTGCTCAAGTACTGATACAATTACACGGTAGGCAATCACCTAGTATCATTTCACGGGTGTTAATCAAATACAGATACAATACAGGTTAGACAATCACCTAGTACCATTTCACGGGTGGTAATCAAGTACTGATACAATTGCGCGGCAGGCAATCTCCTAGTTCCATTTCACGGGTGTAAGCAATCACCTAGTTCCATTTCACGGGTGGTAATCACGTACTGATACACATAAACGGTAGGCAATCACCTATTACCATTTCACTGGTGGTAATCACGCACTAGTATCATCTCACTGTAGTTAATTACCCAGTACCATTTCAGGGGTATTATATATGTACTTGTAATATTTCACGCGTGTTAATCACCTAGTAACATTTCACGCGTGTTAATCACCTAGTACCATTTCACGGGCGGTAATCACCTAGTACTATTTTCTGGGTATTAATCACTACAGGTACTGGTATAATTTCACGAATGGTTGTCATGTACTGGTACCATTTTACGGGTAGTAATCACCTAGTACTATTAGACGGGTGGTAACCACGTAATAGTACCATTTCTGACATACCGATTCATACTGCGGAAACACTACACTACAATTGTGGCATGTTAATATAAATTGCCACATGTTTACTTAAAACTAAAGTTTGAATAACGGATACGTCAGATATTCTCTGATTCTCTTTAATCTTTTCCTTATTCCGTGTTCTTTATCTATATACTTGGAATTGGTCGACAGAATACGCATTATAATAAATAATTGCTTACCAGATTTGAAGACTACATCATTGAAATCACGTGATTCTCACCTGTTTGCACAAGTGTATACACTAATTTAGTCGGGGACCGAACAAATGATCGCGTTTGTTTGATACAGGGTTACTTTCATTTGACCGCATCTGCCGTTATAATCCAGATCCGGTAGTGACTTCTTTTATTGTATATATTTATATTCAATGGCGCACATGTTGCATGCAAACATTTACAATACAATATCCTATATTCACTCAGTTCACATGTACGTGAAATCATGAGGTCATGCTAAGTTGTAAAGTGTTAAGGTTCATATAAGGTGATTAGTAACATATACAGAATATATTTCAAAGATATTTCAAATTCATAACCCAGGAAAAGGAACAACATTTATCAGTTTCTGAGGGAGAGTTTCTCGATTTACATGGTTACATTCAATATTTTTGGCATGTAACATTTGACATTATACTCAAATTACGTCAGAATTACTTTTTGAATTAGTGCTCTCATAAACTTAATAAAATATTAATTAAAAGCGATTACTTTCGAGTTAACCTGACATTAAATATATTGTATACTGTACGTGATAGGGAATTTTGATAAATAATTTATGATAAAGCAATTAGTAGAATGTTAACGTAAGTGTAACACTCCATGCTGAGCGGAAGAAACACTGTTACATTTGATATATAAAAAAAAACGTAAATGCCAAGCAAAATCAAACAGACGTAGCCGACCAAACCAACGTTATATCATTCTATCATTTCTTTTCCGAGATTTAATTTTAGGTTTTAGCTCACGTTGATTGTTTCTTAATCGGGTTAACACTGTAGTATTTCTAACCGATAAGTTATACAGATATTTGAAATCTAATATCAAACAGTACAAATCTGCACAAATAGTAAGTTTCTGCATTTGTTATATAGTTTTCATTGTGTGTTGTTTTTTTTAAAAGCCCACTGCAAATCCGTTAATTGAAATAACAAAAAAAATGTTGTAATATACTCTTTGTGTTTTATGTTTAAAAGCCCACTTAAATTTGTTAATGACGACAATTGCTCTAACCAAATTGACACATTTTGTAGTAAATATTTATTGAAGAATTTCAATGTGTAAAGTTTTATGAGATAAAAATCGTTCACTAAATTGAACAAAGACAAATACATAGACTTAGTTTATTCAGTAATATAGGCCACTGGCCCAATATACAATAAACAATACATTTTGTAAACAAACATTGGAGCGACAACAAAGTAGAATGGAATAAACAAATTGAAAGCATAAATTAACTTTAAATAAGTATGCATGTGTTAGGTTACACTATAGAGTCATTACTATGTATATGACGCCACTTAATAAAAACGTATTTTATAATAATTTATGGGAAAAAGTAAAAAATACATATCAAACCTGAAAATAGCTGTACCAAAATGATGACTCCCGACACAACATTAAAATAACGCCAATTTTCCTCAGACTTACTTGTGTTTAATACAATATATAGATATTCTATACATAATTCAAGTAATATCAATACCTAATTAAAATACTAACGGTAGATTATTCCAAATGCATTTTTGTGAAAAATAAAATTAATTTAGTGTTCGAGCTCATGACAATTATAAAATAATAAAATGAAATTCTGGCCTCTTGCTTTTTCTACGTGTTTTTAATTGCACCGGCTGGGTCAAGGGCGGGGCGGAACGGGCCAGGGGTCTGAACCAAGTTCCCTAGGATTACTAGAAACATTGCTAAATGAGAGCATTTTCAGTCAAAAGATTTCATGTGTAAATTCCATGTGTGCTAATTACATTTCACATTGCTGCAGGAGGCCATGAAACAGGCGCTAACACACGGAGACAGGATGGTGCAGGCCAAGTGCCTCCTTAACTTCGCCGAGATTCACCGGCAGCGGGAGAATGTCCAGGTAAATAAACAGTCTTTTGTTCTGGGCCGTTGTTTCAACCAAAGGGTTTCTGGATTTTGTGAGTACATTTAATGGAGTAAAACATAAAATAAATTGCATATCAATATATCAAAATACTAGCTTTAGTGGTAAAAAAATATATTTTTCAAAACTGGATATTAAGTACTATTTAAAATATCACAAAAATATGATTTAATTATGCAAATTTCGATTAAATATTTAGGTGGTTCAGAATTTTGATATTTTGGAAGTACATATTAAAATTTGAGATCATTTTGACTATAGTTGTACACGATTAATATGCACAATACCTTATGTGATATGTGTTACTATGGCACTAACATATGTTGAACCCAAACTAAGACGTTAGATAATATGTGTTAAATGCCTACATATACTATATGCAAAAATATATAAAGTTATATCTTATCACTATATATAGGTGATGCAATATAAGATTGATTGATTGACTGATTAAATAGTAAGCGTCATATTATGCCATCGAAGGCTAACAGACGATTATTTAATCTAGCCACTATTTCCTGTGATTCTTGAAGATTAATCAGTACTCGAGCACACTATGCAAGTAACTGATACATTTCCCAATGGAACCAGTGGTGAGAGAAGAATGCTTATGAGACGCAATGTCGTATATCAACCGTCACGGAGATTGTGGCCGGGTGGGAATTCGAACTGACGACCCCTGAATTGATAGTCAGACGCGCTAACGACTGAGCTAATCGAACCAGGCATACAATATTAGAATACAGCTACGTTCGATCTTAATAACTGGGAATTACCTCGTATTATGATCCATAACGTTCTGAAGAACTATATATACGAGGCAGAATTTACATTCAAATAATAGACTTAAAAAGTAAATCGAATGTTTTGGTGCTTCCTTATTTCTTTACTAAAACAATTACGTGTAGAACAGTAATACAAGGCGGCATTACCGTCATACCCATATTTACCCCATCCCCTTCTAAAAGTTTTATGGCGAAATATTTATAGTGTGTCTTTTTAAATTGATATAAGTTACATCCCGCTTGCATTCATTTTCTGGATACAACCTTGTTAATAGAACGTAAAATAATTCAATTTGGACGATTCAAACACGAACCAAATTCAATTAACAAGACTATTAGGTACTGCACCGAATGCTGACTTGCTGTTTATTACATGTGTTTGTATTGACATTTCCAGAGAGCGTATCCCAGGTACCAGTCCGCCTACGCCATAGCCAAAGAAACTGGGGACAAGAAATGCCAGCTGGATGTTCTAGCCGGAATGTCACTGTGTGCATTTGAAGGGCAGGATTTAGAACAGGTCACTTTAGCTCTAACCTTTATCCATGACTATACAGTATACATTTATTTTTAGAACAGGTCGCTATAGCTCTAACCTTTATCCCTGGCTATACGGTATACGTTTATTTTTAGAATAGGTCACTATAGCTCTAACCTTTATAAATAACTATACAGTATACGTTTATTTTTAGAACAGGTCACTATAGCTCTAAACTTTATCTATGGCTATACAGTATACGTTTATTTTTAGAACAGGTCACTATAGCCCTAAACTTTATCCATGGCTATACAGTATACGTTTATTTTTAAAACAGGTCACTATAGCTCTAACCTTTACCCATAACTATACAATATACGTTTATTTTCATTAAAAGTAACTTTATTCTCCTAGATTTTGTGTAAAATGCATATTTCTAAATGTACAGTTAGTTTACATGAATCTACATTTAAAAAAATGGTATGTTTTCTTCTATCTGACTACAATTCTATAAGAATTTGAATGAATAATAAATAGGAAAAATAAAATATATTGAGCGAACTCAACAATAAAGTTTTTCTTTTTTTTTTTGAGGTTGGTATTTCTATGAATGAAAAGCCTTAAAAATGTGTTCTTTCTCTATATATAATAAGAAAAAGCAATGGGACCTTTATACATTGAATTATACACGAATTCTGGCTAACAACTGTTTTTTTTTGGAACCTAATATTTACCACAACATATATGTTGCTTTTTCCTGGGCCGTATTAAGAATAATTTAATGAACAAACGTGTACAATGGAGTAGATCATAGTTTTTTTTATATTTTGATGATAAACTTGCGATTGTTTATGCATGACAATTATTAAATATATTCAACTCAGTTGCTTATGACGTATCTCTGGATAATGGTTTCATTTTCATTATGATTTTCATTATTATCATACATAATGTTTAATATATTTTAATGTTTTTATTGTTATATCATTTTATTTCATGCTTTTTATGGCATAATACAGATAATTTAGTGAATTATTTTCGATAATTTCACTGATTAAAACAGTGAAATTACAATAAACGATAATCTCACTATTTCTAAAAGTCTGAAAACCAAAACACTGACACCAACATTATGGAAAACGACGCTTAGGAGTATACAACAACATCTGAACCAGCATTTTATCTCATATTACAGTCAAACCTGTCTTAAGCAGCAAGTTAAGGGAAAGAGCAATTGTGGCTTTTTAAGACAGGTTGTTGCTTAATACAGGATAATCAACTCTGAAAGCATATAAATGGGAAACAGAAAATATGGTTGCCTAAGACAGGTGGCTGCTTAACAGAGGTGATCGCTTACATAGGTTTTACTGTATGTGATCTGTAGCTGTATTGACAATGATTTACTACTTTCCAGGTCCTCATCACATTCTGTTGGCAACACATAATGTTATATCCGACCTTTATGTTATCTCACTCTTTTTTCAGGCGGTAGAGTTGAACGAAAAAGTTTTAAAGCTATCTCAGGAAATAGGATCTAAGGTAATCTCTCTGATATATAAACAGCACGTCTAATTGTGTTTTAGTTTTAATTACATTTTAATAGTTTTGGCATTATTTCATGACATATTTGACTTTGAACAAAGCATCACTGCAACAAATGTAACTGTGTTAAAACCTATAACATCGTTCACTATTGGTTGTATCAAATGTGAATTCATCAAGTTTAAACGATTATTATTTATAGAAAGGAATGGAACACACTGTTTTGTTGTTATCAGAAAAAAATATCACATTATTTGCGGAAGAGTGATGCTAGTTGCCTCCGTTTATTAAGTGTATACAACCCATTGTTGATGTTTATAAAGTGTATACAACACATTGTTGATGTTTATTAAGTGTATACAACATATTATCGATGTTCATTTAGTGTATACAAACCATTGTCGATGTTCATTAAGTGTATACCCATTGTCGACGTTTATTAAGTGTATACAAGCCATTGTCGATGTTCATTAAGGGTATACAACCCAGTGTCGATGTTCATTAAGTGTATACAGCCCATTGTCGTATACAGCCCATTGTCGATGTTTATTAAGTGTATACAGCCGATTGTCGATGTTTATTAAGTGTATGCAACACATTATCGATGTTCATTTAGTGTATACAAACCATTGTCGATGTTCATTAAGTGTATACCGATTGTCGACGTTTATTAAGTGAATACAACCCATTGTCGATGTCCATTAAGTGTATACAACCCAGTGTCGATGTTCATTAAGTGTATACAGTCCATTGTCGTATACAGCCCATTGTCGATGTTAATTAAGTGTATACAGCCCATTGTCGATGTTAATTAAGTGTTTACAACCCATTGTCGATGATCAATAAGTGTATACCCATTGTCGACGTTAATTAAGTGTATACAACCCATTGTTGACGTTTATTAAATTGCCGATGTTCGTAAGTGTATACAACCCATTGTCGATGTCTATTAAGTGTATTCAGCCCATTGTCGACGTTTACAAAGTGTATACAACCCATTGTTGTCGTTTATTAAGTGTATACAGCCCATTATCACTGTTTGTTAAGTATATACAACACATTGTCGACGTTTATTAAGTATATAGAGCCCATTGTCGATGTTTGTTAAGTGTATACAACACATTGTCGATGTTTATTAAGTGTATACAACCCAGTGTCGGTGTATATATAGTGTATACAACCCAGTGTCGATGTTTATTTAGTGTATACAACCCATTTTCGACGTTTATTAAGTGTATACAGCACATTGTCGATGTTTATTAAGTATATACAGCCCATTGTGAATGTTTGTTAAGTGTATACAACACATTGTCGATGTTTATTAAATGTATACAGCACATTGTCGATGCTTATTAAGTGTATACAGCCCATTGTCGATGTTTGTTAAGTTTATACAGCCCATTGTCGATGTTTGTTAAGTGTATACAACACATTGTCGATGTATGTTAAGTGTATACAACACATTGTCGATGTTTATTAAGTATATACAGCCCATTGTCGATGTTTGTTAAGTGTATACAACACATTGTCGATGTTTATTAAGTATATACAGCCCATTGTCGATGTATGTTAAGTGTATACAACACATTGTCGATGTTTATGAAGTATATACAGCCCATTGTCGATGTTTGTTAAGTGTATACAACACATTGTCGATGTTTGTTAAGTGTATACAACACATTGTCGACGTTTATTAAGTGTATACAACACATTGTCGATGTTTATTAAGTGTATACAGCCCATTGTCGATGT
Organism: Panopea generosa; assembly: GCA_029582155.1. NCBI lineage: Eukaryota > Metazoa > Mollusca > Bivalvia > Adapedonta > Hiatellidae > Panopea > Panopea generosa. Next base: position 26,158,347 of record CM055898.1, read on the forward strand.
TTGTTAAGTGTATACAACACATTGTCGATGTTTATTAAGTACATACAGCCCATTGTCGATGTATGTTAAGTGTATACAACACATTGTCGATGTTTATTAAGTATAAACAGCCCATTGTCGATGTTTGTTAAGTGTATACAACACATTGTTGATGTTTGTTAAGTGTATACAACACATTGTCGATGTTTATTAAGTGTATACAGCCCATTGTCGATGTTTATTAAGTGTATACAGCCCATTGTCGATGTTTATTAAGTGTATACAGCCCATTGTCGATGTTTGTTAAGTGTATACAGCCCATTGTCGATGTATGTTAAGTGTATACAACACATTGTCGATGTTTATTAAGTATATACAGCCCATTGTCGATGTTTGTTAAGTGTATACAGCCCATTGTCGATGTATGTTAAGTGTATACAACACATTGTCGACGTTTATTAAGTATATACAGCCCATTGTCAATGTTTGTTAAGTGTATACAGCCCATTGTCGATGTATGTTAAATGTATACAACACATTGTCGACGTTTATTAAGTATATACAGCCCATTGTCGATGTTTGTTAAGTGTATACAACACATTGTCGATGTATGTTAAGTGTATACAACACATTGTCGATGTTTATTAAGTATATACAGCCCATTGTCGATGTTTGTTAAGTGTATACAGCCCATTGTCGATGTATGTTAAGTGTATACAACACATTGTCGACGTTTATTAAGTATATACAGCCCATTGTCGATGTTTGTTAAGTGTATACAGCCCATTGTCGATGTATGTTAAATGTATACAACACATTGTCGACGTTTATTAAGTATATACAGCCCATTGTCGATGTTTGTTAAGTGTATACAACACATTGTCGATGTATGTTAAGTGTATACAACACATTGTCGATGTTTATTAAGTATATACAGCCCATTGTCGATGTTTGTTAAGTGTATACAACACATTGTCGACGTTTATTAAGTGTATACAGACCATTGTCGACGTTTGTTAAGTGTATACAGCCCATTGTCGACGTATGTTAAGTGTATACAGCACATTGTCGACGTTTATTAAGTGTATACAGCCCATTGTCGACGTTTGTTTAGAGCCAATTGTCGACGTTTGTTTAGTGTATACAGCCCATTGTCGATTTTTAGCCGGGCTTTATCCCAAAGACATAGCTCTATTTATGTGGGCGGAATCAGGCTTTGTAATCTTAATGACCGTCAAAATGTTTATACGCGAAAGGGACAATTTGTATTCGTCGAAATTTGTTCATGTATTTTTGTATATGAAACAAAGCCAACAAGAAACATATAATGTAAACATACGAAGCCCCGTTTGGACCATCGTTGCATATTTATTAAACTAAGAAATCAACGAAACAACAGAACTAAGATTGTGAAAATTTGAAACAACGAAACACCGGTGGTGAAAAGTCGAAACTGCGATCATGGTGTCTTAAAATAAAAAATATGCCGCGATAGCCCAAACAGATCAAACGGGACATCGTATAGACAATGTACTTTCTGAGTTTTAAAAATGCTGCATACAGTAAACCAATCGACACAGTTACATCAATTATATCAGCAAGGCGTATGAATATTTGTCAAAGCCAAGTTTGTTACCATTCAAAGGCGATGACCCCCGTTGGTATTTCTTCTGTATGTATGCATTAATTTTTTTTTTCAATATGGTCTAACGCCATTTTCGATACATATCAGATTATATATGACATATCAAGTGGAAGAAGACCTCAGAATGAATCTGAGTAGAACCGCCATCCTTACATAAATAACTGGCAAAGTCCTCAGATAAAGTGTTTGGAGCGAGCGGGACTCGAACCTACGGCATTAGCGGTGGGATGTAAGTGACAGACCACTTGATGATGGAGGACCCTTGTACTAATAATGTCTGTAATCTATGTATCTTTATACTTCTATGGTGATTATCTTTAAACACTATGTCTCTAGCTGAACTTATATTGTATTATTTTTTAGTAAATTCGACCGCAATTTGATTAAACACATAAATTTCTTTCTGACAGTTTGACACATTGCAATGCCGTAGACGTTTGTGTGATATATACATGTTTCTCGACACGCCTGATTTGTCACAGATTCAAGGGTTCCACGTGCAGCAACTTTTGCACGAGCTACAACTATATTGTGGCGTGTGTACGGAGGTCATGGGAGAAAAGGAGGAGAAGATTCGACCTTTACCGTGCTACCATATTATTCATGAAAGGTAAGGGACTACACATATTGTTTATAGAATTTTGTAGAAAAGTGTGCCCTTAAACAGCTACGATATAAATTAGTGATGATGTAGATATATTCTTCCGTGGCCTTATGGCCAAGGCGATCGGCTTGGAAGCGGGGGGTCGAAGTTTCAAATACCGGTGAAATTTTGGTTTTATTTGTCTGATGCGGTCGTTTGCTCACCCAGCGGCTAGTTAAATTGAGGGGTACCAAATATCTAACAGCCCGACGTCTGGAGATGGTAGCTTAAGGGAAGTAACTGAGTACAGCATAAAGGTGTCGCATAAGCCGATTGTGGCTGGCCCTTACAATTAACATACATTTTAATCATGCACGAGGTCACTCTATTCATTATCATGAACTTCCGGGTTATAAAACTCTCTATCTACTTGACCCGTTTTTACTGTCTGTATTCAAACTATCTAGACAATCTGCATTCTGTTTCTGTCGATGAAATGTGTGTAATTATATGCAAACCTGCAGATAGAAACACTATTATCTCGTTTTGATGCAGAAATAGTGGTGTCCGCGCAGAAGTAATACAATTTGTACAGGAATAGTTTTATAAAAAAAAAAAAAGTAACAAGCTAGTGTCCATCTTATTTGTAAAAGTTAAGTTTTCAATCAAAAGATAAGTTGTTCCAATGCGGCGGTCCTTTTTTCCATATTAAGATATATATGAATTGTTTTCATAAGCATATACATACACACGCTGTGTACACAGAAACACATACTCGTGCAATGTTTCAATTCGAAAAAAAGATGACCATATATTTAAAACTGTATTTTCAATAAACAAATTAACAAATTAAAAGCTTTGTTTCCTTTTCAAAACTTGCCTATTAACTAAAATCAAAGTAATAGTTTAGCATAATATGATATTTAATGCAGATTTCATGTTAATACAAGTTTAATGTTTACACTTAAAATATGTAAGCAGGCGATGTGCAATTTGTGTATTTATGGAAGGACTCTTCACAATTTAAAATTGCGGAGGAGTCGTAAATTAAACTATTCAGCTGTAATAAAACTCGGCTCCACTGTTCTGTACAATAGAGCTAATTGTGTAGATGTGGAACAATAATTTATATATTGATAATTATGTGTTCCGAATATGATACTACTTCTACTACTGCTGCCATTGCTAATTTTACTATAATTTGCTACTGATGACAGTGTAACTGCTGATACTTCTACTGCTAATAATCATACTAAAAAGGATAGTTGTAACAAAAGTAAGAATGATAGAAACAATAATAACAATGGCGATAAATACTGGTTTTTATATTACTTCTACTACTACTACTACTACTACTACTACTACTACTACTACTACTACTACTACTACAACTACCATCGCTGCTACTACTACTACTGTTACTACTACCACAATAACAAAAACTACTACTATTACAACTGCTACTACTACTACTAGTACTACTTTTACTACCACCACCACCACTTCTACTTCTACTAGTACGTATACCCCACTTCAACAATTTCTACTACGACGACTACTACTACTACTACTACAACTACTACTACTACTACTACTACCACCACCACTACTACTGCTTCTACTACCACCGCTACCGCTACCACTACCACTACCACTACCACTACCACCACCACAACCATAGCCACTACCACTACTACCACTACCACTACTTCTACCACTACTAATACCACTACTACTGAGTGACTACTACTACTACTTCTACTACTACTACTACTACTACTACTACTACTACTACTACTACTGCTATAACTACTACTACTACTACTTCTTCTTCAACTATATGAATCACGCATGAGGTATTATATGACGAAAAAATAGATCTAGATATATATGATAAATTTATGAAAATCCTCATTTTCTGTGTACCCTCAACTTCAATTAAAGTTATATATCTACCACTCTTTATTATCCTCAAGTCATCTTTATATATTCTTTTTTCTCCAGATGCATGGTACATTTGTACCGCCCCACGTCATCAACGAGCTTACCGCTACAGAGACGTCCTTGTCCTTCATGCCGTCAAAGGACGTCATCAAATCCGACGTCTGACATTGACGTTTCAAGTTAACGAAATGTTATTATACACATTATTATTGGAATGAATACTCTGATATGTGTTTGTGTACTTTTCACGTGTCAATAAATCATGTTAACCATACCTCCTAGTTTATTATGTTTTGAATATAAAAGCAAACTGCAATGGATTTTGGGTTTGGGGGGTGTGTGTTTGTGAGTGGGGCGGGGTCGTTCAGTGTTAAACACACCCGCTTAAGCTATTGAAGACCCATCTAATGGAAATTCGGAATGCACGAAATACTAGAACTCAGTTACACGCGGGCACTATTCCATAACATAAATCACGTGGGTTCGCCTTCGCGAGTTACATGGAATGTTCTTTTCACGGCGTAGAAATTAGTTTTGATCACCTGGCCCCGGTTTCACAAAAATACTTAAGTCTCTTATTTTACTTAAACTCGATAGTGTGCTCAATTTTATACTTAAATTGAGCACACTATTTGAGTTTAAGTAAAATAGCAGACTTAAGTATTTTCGAGAAACCAGGCCCTGTAACGTTTGCTTTATCTAACTTATTGACAATTTGAATGCGCAGAACATCACCGTTTGAAACGGGAAATGCTTCCGTGGTGATAAATAATCCTGCTGTTTTCTTATTTAAAAATGTATTAACCTTTCTGTAGAATACTCATTTTGTGATTTGAATGTCATTATTGATGTATGTTGAACATTTTGAAAGAATTATCATGCTTAAAATATGAATTGAGAAAAAAAGATGCTTGAAGGTTATCAAGATAGGCATTTGATGATCAGGTCAGTCGTAAACTAGATCGGCATTTTACGCACAAGAGCCGAGCTATACGGACAACACCGAGCGACAATTCTGCAGTACTTGACTGGACTGAATTATAAATTTCAGCACCGTCAAATATGTACCTTTAAATGCAAATATATGAGGTAGTCTACTTTATCTTGTTTAATATTTTTATAATACTTGGTGACAATTTTAAACGTATGTCATACTTTTATCTGAGTAGCATTAAATAAAAAACATATATTTCTTTTGGAATAAATAAGAAATAAATATATATTTTTGTCTAATTCGATATAAAGTTTTTCACTCTACTTTGAAGGAAATCAGTCCTAGAACTGTTCATGGCCTTTTTACTATCCATTATAACCTTTCTCTGTGAAGTACTTGTCACCGGTCCAGTCTGCGCATGGCTGAGGTGCGACTTCCACGCAGCCGCTGTCATTGATGCTTTTCCTGTATTCAAGATATCCGTGATGCGCGCGCCTCTCCCTGGAAAATTTTGTTGACTTTTGTCGTCTGCAGATTTAATAGAAGTCTGACTTTGAGACACTGAGTGTGAACTTATTCTTAAACTTCTTGTTAAAGTTTTCAAAGACGACGAACCAGTCCTTTCGGGTCTGCTGTTTCGTTCAAACACAGAGGGTCGTGTATTTGCCCCAGACGCTGCGCGGAGTAATATTTTTGTCACTTCTGATGGTGCCTCTTCAATCCAAGCAGGTTTAAATCTTGGTGTGGAAGCACCACTGTGTGTAGAGTCAGAATTAGTACCAATTTCAGATTCGGTATCTCTGAATGTATTTGTAAGGAACGCTGGTTTACGCCGATTGGGACTACTTTGTGGGCGGATATTTATTTCTGACGCTGAAACAAGTGATGCTGTCTCGCTACTTTGTCTGCTGCCTATTGATTTGTCCATAGCTGATTGAGGTCGGATATTTCTTCGTTGCCTTCGACTAACTATTCTCTCTCCGTATAGAAAACATGGCCCTCCATTTTGTCTTTTTTCGATTTCATCTGTAATTTCACAGTCGGGCGCCATGCCCTCAGTGCTGTGTCCGCTACAAGTTTGAATGTAATCTAAAGTGAGAGAAATCAGACGTATATCTTGGTTTGTCAAGCGCTGACGGTGCATGCGCTCTTTCTCCATAAGTTCAATTCTTCTGTTTAGTTTCATGGTTTCAATATTGTTTATTCTGTACGCCATTTGAATCCGCGAAGAGTTATAACTCACGTTATTAAGCGACGGCATGACGAGAGTTTGTTTGAGAGTTGTCGATGTAAATGGCAAGATTTAGCACAATTGCATATCCAATAGCATATCCTTATTGTCGCATGTTTCCTGAAATATACAATTTGAAAGATATGAATTAGTCTAAGTTACAAATTACAAATAAAATTACTTTTTCTAAAGAAATCTCTATTACACAGCTTTGAAATGAACATTTCTAAACACCCTGTGACCATTGTCCGTCCGTTGCTTTGGTTACCATGTTTTTTAGTATAAAGATCCACGAGAACATTGTCCATACCCACCATGCATGTAGTGTATTTGGAAATAAAATATACAAATACTTGCATGGTTTGTATAACCATAACTTCGTTAACAATATTTGGAAAATAGTTTACTGATTCTTTAATCAAAATAAACCATGACGATGTCCCGTTTAAGAATCGCAGCATATAGCTGCAAAATAGACAACAGAAATAACGAAGCAGAAAAAAAACATGAAAGTATGACTGTGTAAAATCGGAACTATGATACAACAAATCAAGACGGAAAAACAATGATGAAATAACCATCGTGGATTCGCATAGTTTCGATATTTTCGTAATCGTTGTTTTGTGTGTTGGACTATTCTTCGTTATAGTGTTGTCGTTGTTTTTCACAATCGTGCGTTGGATTATTCTTCGTTATAGTGTTGTCGTTGTTTTTCACAATCGTGCGTTGGACTATTCTTCAGTATAGTGTTGTCGTTGTTTTTTTACAATAGTTGTTTCGTACTTTCGACTATTCACCATTATAGTTTCGTCGTTTCTGTCTTCCGCCATCGTTGTTTCGTACTTTGGACTATTCACCATTATAGTTACGACTGTTTCTGTCTTTCGCAATTGTTGTTTCGTACTTTGGACTGTTCACCATTATAGTTTCGTCGTGCCTGTCTTTCGCCATCGTTGTTTCGTACTTTTGATTATTCACCATTATAGTTTCGTCGTTCGTTTCTATCTTCCGTCATCGTTGTTTTGTACTTTTGGCTATTCACCATTATAGTTTCGTCGTTTCTGTCTTCCGTCATTGTTGTTTTGTACTTTGGACTATTCACCATTATAGTTTCGTCGTTCGTTTCTATCTTCCGTCATCGTTGTTTTGTACTTTTGGCTATTTACCATTATAGTTTCGTCGTTTCTGTCTTCCGTTATCGTTGTTTTGTACTTTGGATTATTCACCATTATAGTTTCGTCGTTCGTTTCTATCTTCCGTCATCGTTGTTTTGTACGTTTGGCTATTCACCATTATAGTTTCGTCGTTTCTGTCTTCCGTCATCGTTGTTTTGTACTTTTGGCTATTCACCATTATAGTTTCGTCGTTTCTGTCTTCCGTCATCGTTGTTTTGTACTTTGGACGTTTCGGCGTTGTTTCTGTCATTCGTCATCGTTGTTTCGTAGAGTTCACTATCGCACTTTGTTCTGTATTGCAGTTATAGCATGTGATAACGCTTACTGGACGCCGTAGGAACGTGACTAGATATTGATGTCGAACCACGGTATAATAAATATTTGGTTAGCGTGTTGATCCCATGGGGAATATCAAAGCACGATTCCTAACTGTGTATTGGACAATGTCGTCGAATAAGTAAATGAAATATAAATAGTAATTAGATCAAATTATTGGTTTCTAATACATCGCTTCACTTCTCTAGGGTGAAGCTATGTGTCGTGAAATCAGTAGCAAAAAATGCAGAATTTCAATAGATAGTATGATCTATCACATCAATAAAAACACTAACTTACAATAGATGCTACGTTTTTAGCGATAGCGAGTCAATTGTTCTTGTAATTGTGCTTAAATCAAGTTGACACGTTCCCATTTCACTCAAAGTATATTTTCATCCGCGTTATCGGGGGAAATTTGCATAAACTGTCATTATTGCTAGTTTAACTTTTTTTTGTATTTGTATTTATTTCTACAAAATATGATATACTTGTTCGATTTTCTTGTTAATTGACAGAAGAGACAAATATCTGCGATAAAGGGAAATAATTGCTTATTTAATCTAAAATTCAACTGTTTACAAGAGTTGTGCTCCTTTACAAAATAGAAACGAAAATAATGGTCTGTACACATACTGGAGGATTTTAAGGTATTCTTTGCACTATTTATATATAATTTTCGTGCATTCATTTAATCAATATAAATGGGTTAATACATTTGATTTACACTCAAAGTTTCACCTAGTAAAGGGGCACCCTGCAATTTATATATATTTGCACTTGAAAACAGTTTATGAAAATTACATATCCGTACGTTGCCAATACATTAAACAAAATTAAAATACTCCAGTATGTGGGTTTACACTCTGTTTAATTCTTTCCTATTTTTGGAAGGAGCATAACTTTTATAAATTTGTGAACAGTATCAAAATTAACATAGGCCTGGTCAAATACGACAAAAAACTGTTACACATATTCTTTGTTCACCAGATATGAAAGTCGGTAAGAAAATGAGAAATATCAATTTGTAATTTTTGATGTTTACTCATTCTTTCAAAACATGTGTGACTCTACTATTTACAAAACAAACGTGACTCCACTATTTTACTGAACAAGCACGACTCCACTATTTACAAAACAAGTGTGACTCCACTATTTTACAAAACACTTCACTATTTGACAAAACAAGCATGACTCCACTATTTTAAAAATAACTGTGAGACTTCACTATTTTACAAAACAGGGGTTACTCCACTATTTACAAAACATGTGTTCCTCTACTATTAACAAAACAAGCGTGACTCTACTATTTACAAAACAAGTGTGACTCCACTATTTACAAAACAAGCGTGACTCCACTATTTACAAAATAAGTGTGACTCTACTATTTACAAAATAAGCATGACTCTACTATTTACAAAACAAGCGTGACTCCACTATTTACAAAACAAATGTGACTCTACTATTTTACAAACCAAACGTGACTCAACTTTTCTACTTACCAAGTTAGTCTCCATTTTTTTACAAAACAAGCGTGACTCCATTATTCTTAAATCAGGCGTGACTTCATTATTTCACAAATAAATCCTCAACTATTTTACAAAATATGCGTGACTCTACTGTTGTACAAAGCAATCGTGGCTACAATATTTTACACAATAGGCGTGACTTCATTATCTTATAATACAGGCGTGGCTCCACTATTTTACAAAATAAGTGTGACTCCATTTTTTAAAAAAAAACTAATGTGACTTAGCTAATTTAAAAAGTCAAGAGTGACTCAACTATTTTAAAACAGGCGTGACTCCACCATGTTATACTCCGCTTTTTAACAAACCAGGCGTGACTTTGCTATTTTACAAAACAAGCGTAACTCCACTGTTTTACCAAACAGGGATGACTCCACCATTTTACAAAACATGCATGACTCCGCTATTTTACAAAACAATCGTGACTCCACTATTTCTACAAAACACGTTTGACTCCACTATTTTACAAAACATGTATCAATGTCTTAAAATTATAATTTCAGGTTGTAATACATGTACTTGGAAATTAGTATAGCATCTTTACATTGTATTTGCATTCGTGGTTTAAATATTTATTGGGGGCGTTAACATGGATATCATTCGACTTCAACATCGCCAGAAGGCACTTTTCGATTTCAATAAAAGCGTTATTAAAATGCTTTATCTTCAGTTAAAGCTGATACATTGTTATTGCTCTTATGGTAAACTCCATTTAAATTAAAATATTGCCTGTTGTTTGATATTGACCATCAACAGGTAGAGTTTTTATTCTCCGTTCATGATAACCCCACAGAGCCTTTGTGTGTTATCGGCCGATTGTCATTTGTATTAAACATTCGCACCAAAGTAAAATATAATCAAACTGTGCCGATTTAAAATAAATATATTTCTTATCAGCAGCAATATTTACTTTGTGCAAATTTCTATTCTTTATCGAAGTTCGATAATTCGATCATGCAAATAACAGGATTACAAAGGGTATCTATGGAGGTATGCAGAGAATAAATAATTTAATGCACATACGTCATTTAGGTCATAAGTCAAATCGTGGTTTATACATAAAACGGTAATAGCGTAAACAAGAGTTTAGTGTTTGTTTATGCGTTCACAAAAGTACGCACAAGTGCTAGAATCGAGTTATCATATCACGTAGGTTTCTAATTATAATTATGCTCAAAAATCCAACAACATTCAGGTGCCAAAAATGTACTTTACTGAGGTTTATACAGATACATATATCTTTATTCAGCAATTAAACTTACAACATGTGTAAAGCCTACAAAAATACATGAAAATATAGTAAAGTGAGAATATGAACAATTAAAAGTATCATTAGTTATAGCTACAACACCTTAGATCAGATTTACCAAGAAGCACAACATGTATTCTATTTATGTTTGTATTTACTTTTTTGTATAAAAATGCATTATACATTAGGTGATACTTTTTTTATCTGAGAGCAAATTAAATCAATTCCATTAACGTAAAGACAGAACGTTTAGCTATAATGTGAGATGGCATTAGCATTCCGACTTTGTTTAAACTCCGCAATAGTAATATTTTAAATATGTTTTGTCTTAACTCTTTATGGAAAGGACAAACAAGTAATAAATGTATTGTTTTTTAATAAAATTCATGTCAACAGTGTTGACCTCTTTTTTTTTTATTTAGTTTAATACTTTAGTAACTGCCGGTTACAATGGCAATGTGATGGGAGGACAATCTAAATCTTGTGCGACCTATTTGAAATATTTCGTCACATCGATATGTAAATAAAACTCTTATCTAAAATTATTCTTGAAACAACCGTAAATTAATTTATTCGAATTATTTACTTCTGCATACCAACTTTGAAAATATATGTCAACATAGTTCAAGTATCAAGGCAACGGTTATGTTAATATATTACTAAACAGGTGATGTAACTAAGTTTAATCTAAATGATGTTATTATCATGGGTTAAATAATATGTGCAATATTTCATTTGGTTTAAATATGTCAAATAGCAAGTATTGTCTAGGTCTGTGAAACATAAAACGATGACATTGACAAATGCAATATAACAGTTTGTCATGTTTGTGTAATACAAGAATTGGTCCAAAGATTTATTTTTATAGGCATGTGTGATATCAAAAAATGACCCAAGCATGTATGCTATAACAGTTGGTCTAGACATGTTTAACATACCAGTTGGTCTAGGCATGTGTAATGCAACAGTTGGTCTAGGAATGTGCAATGTAAAAGTTGGCCTAATCATGTATAATAAAACAGTTGGTCTAAACATGAGCAATATAACTATTGGTCTAGACATGTGTGATATAACAGTTGGTCTAGACATTTGTAACATAACAGTTTGTCTAGGCACGTGAATATAACAGTTGGTCATGATATGTGTAATATAATAGTCGGTCTTGGCATGTGTAATACAACAGTTCGTCTACACATGTTCAATATAACAGCTGGTCTAGACATGTGCAGTATTAAAGTCTTTCTTGGCATGTATAACAAAACAATTGGTCTAGGCATGTGTATTAAAGCAGTTGGTCTAGGCATTTGTAATAAAATAGTTAGTCCAGGCATGTGTAATATAACAGTTGGTCTAGGGATGTTTAATATGACAGTTGGTCTATCCATTTGCATTATAACAATTTGTGTGAGCATGTGTAATAAAACAGTTGGTCCATGCATTTTAATATAACAGTTGGTCTAGGCATGTGTAATATATCTGCTGGTCTTGGCATGTGTAACATACCAGTTGGTAGAAGCATGTGCAATATAACAGTTGGTCTAGGCATGTGTAATATAACAGTTTGTATAAGCATGTGAAATATAACAGATGGTCTAGACATTAGCAATATTACAGTTGGTCTAAGCATGTGCAATATTAAAGTCGGTCTAGGCATGTGAAGTATAACAGTCGGTCTAGGCATGTGTAACATACCAGTTGGTCTAGGCATGTGCAATATGATAGTTGGTCTAT